>JBBEEQ010000007.1:8422282-8459242 GCA_037950945.1 Hypolimnas misippus
AGTCGAAAACTTGCTTGCGCAAAGGACCTGGGATGGATGGCCTGGGAGTCGATGTACTTACGTCGCAGTACAGCTCGATACGACTTCCAGGTAATTTCATCTTCTTCAGTCGAAGAGAGGATTGTGACTGAAGATACTGAGCTAATTCACTGTCGGTAGCCTGTGACTTAGCTAAAACCTCTAAATCCACTGACGCTTGCAGCTCTTCTATTCGGGACAGTGTGTCAGCGACGACATTTTCTGACCCAGTGATGTGCTGGATATCCGTCGTAAATTGTGCTATATAGTCAAGATGCCTGTACTGACGTGGTGTGAGAAACACAGCTGGCGAAACGCTAACACCAGATCAGTCAGCTGAAGTCTTAGCAGCAACGTTCTACCCTGATGACTCTGTGCATACCGAAACTCATCAACAACACCAGATCAGGTATTTTACCGAAGGCAAAACTCCAGCGGAGATTGAAGACCTGTCGGACGATGACCCGCTATTCACGGCCGCGGAGCTGGAGATGGTTCTCATGAGCCTAAACCCGAAGAAAGCTCCAGGCCCTGATGGTCTGACGTCCGACATTTGCACAGCAGCGATAAACTGCAACAGGGAGGTGTTCACGGCGATAGCCAATAAGTGTCTTTCGCTGTCGTACTTTCCAAAGCAGTGGAAACTAGCCCATGTGTGCATACTTCGCAAACCAGGAAAAGAAGATTATACCCACCCAAAATCATACCGACCCATAGGCCTACTATCTATCCTTGGGAAGATAGTAGAAAAGCTCCTGGTGGGTAGAATCCAGTGGCGCCTCTTACCAACACTCCATCCTAGTCAGTACGGATTCATGCCACAGCGTGGAACCGAGGCGCCCTCTACGACCTCGTCGAACACATAAGGACAGAGGTGAAGTCGAGAAAGATCGTGCTACTAGTCTCTCTTGACATAGAGGGGGCCTTCGATAACGCATGGTGGCCGGCCCTTAAAAAACAGCTGGTACGGAAAAATTGCCCGAGGAACCTCTATGCCCTTGTGGCGTCCTACTTGCAGGACCGGAAGGTCAAAGTGAATTACGCAAGAGCGTCCATAGAAAAGGAGACTACGAAAGGTTGCGTCCAAGGATCCATAGGTGGACCGACTTTCTGGAACCTGATCTTGGACTCACTCTTGCAAAAGATGGCCACGCTAGGCGTATACTGCCAAGCGTTCGCAGATGATGTGGTCCTCGTTTTTTCGAGCAACCGAACTAGTGACTTACAGACAGCAGCTGAATCCACCTTAGATGTCGTACAAGAATGGGGTGCCGAGAACAAATTGAGCTTCGCCGGGCATAAAACTAACGCGATGGTGATTACGAAGAAGCTCAAATATGATAACCCCACGATCCACATGTCCGGCACTCAGCTGCATCTGGTGACGGAAATAAAGTTGCTAGGTCTCATCATAGACTCCAAACTCACTTTCAATGCACATGTGTCTGCAACCTGTAGGAAAGCAGCAGACATTTATAAACAACTAGCATATGCGGCGAGGGTGACATGGGGTCTGAACAGAGACATCGTGAGAACCATCTATGTGGCGGTGATAGAGCCTATCGTTTTGTATGCAGCAAGCGCATGGTCCCCAGCAGTTGAGAAATTGATGATAAGAAATCAATTAGACTCTCTGCAAAGGGGCTTCGCCCAAAAATTTGCAAGGCATACAGGACGGTGTCCCTGACATCGGCACTCATCCTGTCGGGCCAACTTCCACTGGACCTTCGCGTTCAAGAGGCCGCGCCACACTATTTAAAATAAAGAAGGGATATAGCGTGGACCTAATACCGCCAGGTAGAGAAATAGAGCGCAGGGTGGGACCCTTACAGAATCCCCACCCATCACAACTCATACAAACAGAGTATGTGCGCCTAGAGAACCTGGATCCAGAAACGCTTGAGGAACACCACATAGTCGGACCCCAAATTTTCACCGACGGCAGCAAGATTGAGGGGAAAGTCGGAGCTGCCCTAACGTGGTGGAATGAAGGCAGGGAATCCAGGTACTCGACATTTCGACTCGAGCAACACAATACTGTCTTCCAATCGGAGATATACGCGCTCTTCAGGGCGGTTAAAATGGTGCGCCAATCGAAAGCGGGCTCGACCAACATCTTGAGCGACCCGGTTCATAAAAATATGCGATTCGTTAGCTGCTCAGTATCTCAGTAGTAACCCCGGTAGTGAATTTCCAAACCTTTGCCTAATTAACGGAATTTTAAATAAAATAACAAGGACCGCGGCATGTACCATCAATTTTAACGGCATACCTGAAAGTTGGCTAGGGATTAGAACAGCCCTCATTAATAATTTTTTCGATCAGCGTGATGAAACCGCTCTATACAATGACCTTTCTATAGCTACGCAAGGTAATCGGACACCACAAGAATTTTACAATCATTGCCAAACTTTATTTAGCACTCTAATGACATACGTGACTTTACATGAGACCATACTAACTACAGTCCAAGCAAAAAGAGACTTATTCAAAAAGGTTACAATGCAGGCGTACGAGGATTAAAAGAACCTTTAGGATCCCGTATATGTCGGCAATATTGGAGACTCCAAACTAACATGATCTTCGGGATCCATAATAAAACACACAAATTTGATAAATCACTGTATATTTCAACCAAACACTACACAACACTGTACAATATGGAAACACACTACACGATATCAATACGACACCTTACAGTATCAAACACGCAACCACCGCTGGTTAAACTTTACGCAGAACTAACTTAACAACAATTGTTACATCGCTTTTATAACCTCATCGAATCAAAAACATACAAAAAGAGGGTAGCTAAAAATAGTTTGATAAACTTAATTAAACAACTGTCGAAATAAAAACAAATATTTACAGTGGCGCCCACACGGCCATTCTGATTCCAGCGCGCTCTCTGCGCTGCAATCACAACTATTATTTAAATTAAGCACAATAAAATTTTTACTAACGTTATTCAAAAATTAAAAAAATCATCACTCCTCCTGGGATCCAACCAACATAAAGGCATCACCCTTCCTGGGATCTAGCCAACAAGACCAGGATAAGGAAGCGCATGGTGGCCAGCCAGCGCAAAGGATGGGAAATATGGATAGGGAAATAATCATATTTTTTCAACATTGTCACATAATTATAAACCAAATAATCATAACAACATTATAAATCATAACAATAACTTATTTCTTATGACTCAACAGATATAGTGGTAGAAACATCGTCACTAACAGAATCTTCTGGTAATTCTTTATCGGCCCACATGGCCAAATCTGTATTTTCGTCAAATGGGTTAGTTTGAGCTACAGGGGCTGGTCTTAAAAAGTCATGGCTAGCAATTTTTTCCGAGCTACCGCGAAGATTAACATGTCTAAGTTTGTATCGATTGTTTGGCAACACATCAAGAATTTCCATAGGACCCTCAAATTTAGAACCAAGTTTTGTAGTGTGACGTTCATGACGACGCATTAGTACAAAGTCACCTATTTTAAATGGTTGAATTTTAGCTTTTCCTTTATCAAAACGAGTTTTATCATTAAAGGACCGCTCGTCCATTCTATTTTTACATTCTGATCTTAAAGCATCAATATTGTCTGTTACTTTACTATTGTCAATTTCTACAAGTTTAATTGATGGTGGTGAACATTTTTTCCCGAATAATATTTCCATGGGACTTTTACCTGTACTTTTTGAGATAGTGCAATTAATAGCAAGCTGTAACTCTTGAATAGCTGTATGCCAAGGTTTAGAAAGCTCTATAACGGACATATTGTCTTTAATAACCTTCATTAGTCGTTCAATTTGGCCATTAGCCCTGCTAGCACCTTTAGCTACCACGTGATGCTGAATACCGTGACGTTCACAATAACGTTTAAAATCTGCTGATGTTAAACTTTTATCTTGATCAGAAATAAGTCTTGACGGTGTACCAAAAATCGATACTAAACTTTGAAAACACTTAACAGCTGTTTCCGTTGTGCGATCATTAGTGTAAACCATATAAACATATTTAGTAAACCCATCTATAAAAACAAACGCGTATTCTGGTTCATGACGTCTACCATTCATTCGGCCAGTAATATCAGCGTGTACAGTATGCAACTTTATCAACAGGATGTAAAGTAACTTGACGGGCCCCTGAAATTCCCTTTCTAACCCTACACGGTACGCAGTTATCTATAAATTGCCTAACTAATCGTGACATATTAGGAAACCAGTATTGTTCTCGTAATTTTTCAAGTACTTTTTCCCAACCAAAATGTTGTAAACTATCGTGGTAATGTGATATAAGACTCCATCTATAATTACAGGGTACAATTATAAGAGTGCTAGTTTTTTTTTTAATTTGTACTTTCCGTCTGAGCAACTTATCTTTAGTTACGATGTAAGTGTTAGCAATATTTTCAGGTATGGAATCAGTTTGAAGTTGATTAAAAATTTCTTTTAATTCTGGGTCACGTTTTTGTTCAATTAATAGCCAATTATGGTCAAGGGATGTTGTGTTAATCAAATAAGTTAAAGAGCTAATGTTTTGATGTTGATTCGTCTTATTAATCATTGATTTGACTACAGGGTTACGACTAAAAAAATCGGCATGAGCTAATTTATTACCCTTACGATATTCGATATCAAATTGAAAATTTTGTAGAAAAGCCCACCATCTATGGACTCTAGGACTTAATTCTTTTTTATGACTGGAAGCTTTAAGGGAATTACAATCCGTTATAACTTTAAATTGACGTCCATATAAAAAATGCCTAAAATGTTTAATAGCCTTTACTAAAGCAAGTGTCTCCAATTCATAAGAATGATATTTGCTCTCCGTATTAGTGGTTCGCATGCTAAAATAAGCAATTACTAATGGATTTTGATTTTGTCGTTGAATTAAAACAGCACCATACCCGATTGAACTTGCGTCAGTATGAAGTTCCGTTGGTAGTTTTGGATCAAAAATTGTGAGGAGAGGGAATGATGTTAAACAGTTAATTATTTGTTTTCGCGCAAGATCATGACGTTCATCCCAATTCCAACGAACATTTGATTTTGTAAGTTCATACAGTGGCGACATTATTTTTGAAAAATTTGGTACAAACTTTCTAAAATACCCCGCTAATCCGTTAAACTGTCGCACTTCCTTAACGTTTTTAGGAACTGGTGAATTTGCTAAGGCTTGGATCTTACGGGGGCTTGGCTTAACGGTTCCGTTTTCAATTACATTCCCTAGATATTCAACTTGTTCTTTGAGAAAAGAACATTTAGATATATTTAAAGAAAAACCTGCGTTAGTTAACCTGCTTAATACAAGTTTTAAATTTCGTAAACCTTCTTCAATCGTTACGGAAATTATTAAAATGTCATCGACATATACTAAAGCAATTTTATCTTTATAATCGCCCAAAGCTGCATTAATAGCCCTTTGGTAAACGGAAGGAGCATTACATAGGCCAAACGGCATTCTTAAATACTCAAATTGGCCATCTGGCGTTACAAAAGCCGTCTTTTCGATAGAGTCTGGTGCTATAGGAATTCCATGAAACCCGGCAGCCATGTCAAGGCAAGAAAAGTACCGTGCTTTGCCTAATTTATCTATTTGGTCGGCGATAAGTGGCAGAGGAAAGTGATCTCTGATCGTATTTGAGTTCAACTCCCTATAATCTACGCATAGTCGGTCAGTTCCGTCTTTCTTTTTAAGCAATAAAATAGGACTACTTTATTTTAAAAAATTTAAAATTTATTTAAATTTTATTTTTTAAAATTTTTTTTAATTCCGTAAGATTTTTTGAATCTTTAATATTTGTGTCAATTGAGAAAGGGAAATTAGAAGCAAAACATTCGTTAATCATAAAATTACGACTAATAAATATGTTATCTTTATCTAATGTTACACTAAGACCAGGAATTTTTAATAAATCGAAACCTATTAAGATATCGTATTCAGTTTGCGTATCGCCTACCACAAAAAGTTCAAGCTCAACACAAATACCGCCTATTTCTATTAATGTTGTAATACTCTGATTCGAAATTACGGGACAACCACCTATTCCCGAAAATGTTACATTAATTAGTTTACGTTTACCAGGTATTGAACCACTAAATTTTTCGCGAATTAAAGAACAATCAGCGCCTGTATCAAAAAGACAAACATAATTTTTATTATCTATTGTAACAATTGTGGTACTGCGATTGTTAGAAGTACAAAAATTAACTAATTTATGACCTAAAGACTTATTTTTCATATCATTTTGGCGGCGATAACAATTTTTTTCAATATGTCCTTTACGGTGACAATAATTACATTCAATATTTTTCTGATTATTATTTCCACCTGACGGAATAGATTTACTATTAAATTGGATGGATACTGAATCATTTTTGACAACTCTCTGCTTACACTCGTTAGATTTATGGCCAGGTTTATTGCAATTAAAACAAATAATAGAACGTTCTTTTACAGCAAGATTTTCAGCAACACGTGGTCTTTACTATCATTGAACGTTTTATTAGGGGTTTCGTAACTTCTTTTACGATAAGTTTTTAATACCGAAATTAATTTAGATAATGAATCGGGAGTATTTCTCAATAATTCGGAACGAATAAATTCAGGATAAATACCTGTTATCAAGGAATCCACTACCTCTGCATCCGTTGCCTCAGGTCGCACCCTCTTAAAAAGCGTCCAAGCTGTCGTAGCATATTCAGCGTAGCTATTTGCTTGATCAGACGTATAGCGTCTCCATTTCAGCACATCGTCAGCATAGCGAAACTCCTTCCCAAAGGTTTGGATCAATTCGGTCTTAATTTGTTCCCATGTAGTTGACTTCAAAGACCATGCGTCTGCCCATATTTTCGCTCTACCCTTCAAAGATAGTATAGCCTTCATGCGAGCTTCATGCGACTGTATTTTGAACTTCACAATTGTTTCATCGACGTTGGCACACCAATCTCTTATGTCATGTGACCGTTCGTCTGGATCGTAAGGTGGCAGATAAAAATCATTTCGGCGTCCTGACATGCACTCTGATGAGAATGCTGCAGTCACAGCACTTGCAGCAGCCTGTTTAGTAATAGACCCGACAAGACTCATGACTTGCTCCATAGTAAATGTCGGTTCACTGGTCTCCTGTCTCCGGTCATGAGAGGATTTCGATCCCACCGCTGCTGTCGGCAATATTGGAGACTCCAAACTAACATGATCTTCGGGATCCATAATAAAATACACAAATTTGATAAATCACTGTATATTTCAACCAAACACTACACAACACTGTACAATATGGAAACACACTACACGATATCAATACGACACCTTACAGTATCAAACACGCAACCACCGCTGGTTAAACTTTACGCAGAACTAACTTAACAACAATTGTTACATCGCTTTTATAACCTCATCGAATCAAAAACATACAAAAAGAGGGTAGCTAAAAATAGTTTGATAAACTTAATTAAACAACTGTCGAAATAAAAAAAATTATTTACAGTGGCGCCCACATATACGATGTATGCGCCCAGACACTATAGAGAAAGCTCTTGAATTCGTTTAAGAGGAGCTAAATGTCATTTATTTGCAACAGCGTGATTCCCCTAAAGTTCAGGCAATTCCTAAGCTAACCCCTACATTGCCAGCGGTAGCATTTACTCCTGCAAGACCACATAACATCTCTATACCCAATTGGCCAGCTCCAGTAAGCCAGCGCCCTATGGGACCCTCACCGCAACCTTTTAAATTCCCTGCACCCGGACAACATCAACCACGCATGCCAACTAACACACAACGGATGTTTGCTGCTCCCCCTCCTAATTATAACCCTCGCAGTAACGTTTTTAGATTACCATCCCGAAACAATCCATCTCAAGGTCCTCAACCTATGAGTGGCGTTCACACCTAGACTCTTGCCCTTAAATAATAATTCAACGCCATCGAATTATTTCAAATCAAATGAAATGAACATTAATGAATGTGCGACATATGACGACTCGTATGACAATTACTGGCACGAGCCGGATTACAATTACAACACCGACTATTACGAAACCGATATTATTCACGAATGCATTACCTCCGTTAAAAATAATCGTTGCTATTTAGAAATAGAGAACCCGACACCGAATGACATAATACTGTCGCTCGATCGTCCAGCTCACGCGGATTTATTTAACGCTGAGTGCACAAGTACTCAACAATTAAAGCCTCGCACACAGGACGTAATTTCACGTTTACATACAGACCACCTAAACCCAGAGGAAAAAGCTAACCTTATAACTCTTTGTTCACGTTACTCTGACGTATTTTATATTGAGGGTGAAAGGTTAACATTCACAAATAAAATTAAACATCGGATTAGAACTACCGACGAAGTACCCGTACATAGTAAGAATTATCGGTACCCATTTATACACCGTCAAGAAGTTAAAACACAGATAGAAAAAATGTTAGACCAGGGCATCATTCGACCTTCAGATTCTGCTTGGAGTTCACCTATATGGGTAGTACCAAAAAAGGTCGATGCCTCCGGAAAACAAAAATGGCGTTTAGTAGTTGACTTTCGTAAACTTAACGAGAAGACAATAGACGACAAATATCCCATTCCGAAGATAAATGATGTCCTTGTCAAACTAGGGAAATGTCAGTATTTTACGACCCTTGACTTAGCTAGTGAATTCTACCAAGTCGAAATGGATCCCCAGGATATATCTAAAACCGCGTTTAATGTTGAGCATGGGCACTTCGAATTTCTTCGCATGCCTATGGGATTAAAAAATGCCCCTTCCACTTTTCAACGTGTAATGGATAACGTACTCAGAGGCCTCCAGAATGAAATTTGCTTAGTTTATTTAGACGATATAATAATTTTCAGTACATCCCTTCAGGAGCATATGGTTAATTTAGAAAAAGTTTTTCAGAGACTTCGAGAGTCTAACTTCAAAATTCAAATGGATAAGTCTGAATTCTTAAAGCTTGAAACTGCTTATCTTGGGCACATTATAAGTAAAGACGGCATAAAGCCAAATCCCGATAAAATTTCCGCTATAAAAAAATATCCAATTCCGAAAACACCTAAAGAAATTAAACAATTTCTTGGCCTTCTCGATTATTACCGAAAATTCATCCCTGACTTCGCGCGTATAACTAAACCACTCACTCAATGTCTTAAGAAAGGAAAAAAGATTGTTCATGACTCTTATTACATAAATAGTTTTGAGAAATGTAAGACTTTACTGACGAATGACCCCATCCTACAATACCCCGATTTTACAAAAGAATTTAACCTGACAACTGACGCCTCTAATGTTGCCATTGGAGCAGTTCTATCACAAGGCCCTTCAAACTCAGACAAAACGATCTGTTATGCATCTAGGACTCTAAATGAAAGCGAAATGAACTATAGTACAATAGAAAAAGAACTTCTTGCTATAGTTTGGGCTACAAAATATTTTAGACCTTACTTATTTGGACGAAAATTCAAAAATTTTACTGACCACAAACCCTTACAATGGTTAATGAACATGAAAGAACCAAATTCTCGACTTACGCGTTGGCGATTAAGACTCAGCGAGTATGACTATACCGTAATATATAAAAAAGGAAAATCAAATTCAAATGCAGACGCTCTTTCCCGAATAGAAATCCATACAAAAGAAGCATTATCATTAATCGAAGAAATTGATGAACTTAACTCTCTACTCGGTAACCCATCGGAAACTATTTTTGCCCCAGCTAACTCTTCTACCGAGACAGCTCACACAAGTCGCGAAAACCCAATTTTAGAAATCCCGATAACTGACGAACCCCTTAATAAATTTAACCGGCAGATCTATTTTAACCTTGTGACTGACATTAAAAAACGACCTGTAGTTACTAAACCTTTTGACACTCTTACACGTATAAGTATCCAATTATTGAAGAAAACAAGGAATCCAGAACATCCCGGATTCCAGGGAGTCCAGAAAAATCAGGCACCATTACCCTAGCATAGAGCTCCCCGAGCCCTCTTCAGGGACACCTCAAACCGGCGGATAGGCCTATCCGTTGCCGAGATACAAGATTTTCAAGATTTTTCGAGATTTTTGACAGCTAGCGCCGCCATCTTGGAAAACTTTGAGGCGTCATATCTCCGGAGCGGGTGATCGCAGAGAGACGCGGTTTTGATCGGGCTTTATAGGCTGTTAGACTCTACCTGTAAATCCTTAGTAGAGCAACAAAAAATTTTCGGCTCTACATTTAAAAAAATTCAGGTAGAGCTTACCGAGACGAACAACTAGAGCCCTCCCGCGAATCTCTGAGACCCATTGGTCCGGATCTGCACCACTTCGAAGTTTGGCGGCCATTTTGACCCGCCATCTTGGAAAACTTCTATAGCAAATATCTCGGGAACGGAAGGCCGTAGAAGGCTGGGATTTTTTCTGCTAGTCTTGTGATCTCGGCCTCTATCCAACTATTGACTCTGCGGGACTTGCGTGTTGTGTTGTGATTCGTCCCTCCTATTGGGGGCGTAAAGAGTTAGTTTTTGTATATTAGTTAGTGTTGTGTTGTCGATAGTCCCTCTATTGGGGACTTTTATTTTATTTTAGCCACTTAAGTAAGTCTGTGTTTGTTTAACTGATCGTCCCCCTATTGGGGACGTTCTTAAATTAATCTTTGTTTGTGTAGTCAACCGTCTCCCTTATTGGGGACGATAAACCCTAGTTTTAGTTATTTTTGTTGTCTTGTTGATAGTCCCCCTATTGGGGACATCTTTGAATCAGTCATTTTTGTAGTGTTGTTAACCGTCTCCCCTATTGGGGACGTTAAACATTAGCTTAAGTAATTGTTTGTGTTGTTGACCGTCCCCCTATTGGGGACGTTAAATATTTTAATTAGAATATAAGTTTGTGTTTCTGTGCCGTCGATCGTCCCCCCTATTGGGGACGCTAAACTTTTAACCTAAGTCTTTTGACCGCCACCCCTATTGGTGGCGTTATTTTATTTTATTTAATTTTATTTTAGTTTATTTTGTGTGTTAATTTGTACGTTCTTGACGATGTCTCCTCCGCTGGGAAAAAACGTCAAGAACGTGGTGGTCGCACACGTGGAAGAGAAGCCGCGCGTGGCTCAGTCACAGGCACAGCCCAGTGCCCGCCCGGTAGAAAGTGCCACGACAAAGGCAAACAGATTGTTTCAGACCGCGAAGGCCCAGCTCGAGCAATCTGGGAACCTGAAGTCGTCCATCAAGGAGGCCGTCCTGGACAGTCTGTCAGGACTGTACGGGACGGTCCTCCAGGTGGACGAGCGTCTCCGTTCCCTGGAGCTCGAGTTGGTCAAATCGCGGTCTGAAAGCGAGAATAAATTAAGGAAAATAATAGAGGGAAAGGATAGGGAAATTGAAAAATTGGCAAATTTAGACATGGGGGGCAAAATTGGGGAGCTAATAAAAAACACAGAGACAATTAAAAAACTTATTAACTATGATGTACTAGGCAGATTCGATGAATATCCGCCGGGCAGGGCACTGTGCGGGAACGTGAAGAAGATAGAGGGCCTCGCGGATGAGGTGAAAGTGATAGGCAAGAAAGTTGAGGAAACCGGAGGGAAGGTGGACACGATTGGGAAGCAGGTGGGGGAGGTCGAGGGGAAGCTGAAAGAGTACGGGGAAACTATAAAGGATGCCGGAAAGGCCGTAGAGTCCCTCAAGGCCCCGGCGACTACTTACGCCGAGGCGGCGAGGGCTCCTAAACAGAAGGCCCAGCTTCCCCCCTGCCGCCCCAATCACGCCCTGATCGTGTCCTCCGTCTCGGAGAAAGATACGAGCGAAACGGTTGTAAGTAAGGTAAGAGAGGCCCTCGATGCGCGTAGGACGGGGATACAGGTTGACAGGATAAGGAAAGTAAAAGATGGAAAAATCGTGATTAGCTGCGGCAACCGGCCTGAACTTGACAAGATGGAGAGTCGACTCAAGTCTCAGGCCAGTCTCAAGATCGAGCCCGCGGCAAACCGAGACCCTCGAGTGGTCATAAGGAACCTCTTCAGCTATAACTCTGAGGCTGACATCATAGAATCTCTAAGGATGCAGAATCAGAAGTTATGGCGTGACTTGGATCCCTGCCACTTTAGGGTTAAGGAGGTTTACCGAAGGAAGGCGCGAAACCCCCACCAGGCCCATGTGATATTGCAGGTCTCGCCTCAGGTATGGCGCAGGCTGACTGAGGCGGGAACTGTGTATATCGATATTCAGGGCCTGACTGCCGAGGACCAGTCGCCGCTGGTGCAGTGCACCCGTTGCCTGGGGTACGGCCACGGCCGCAGACATTGCAAAGAGACGGTGGACCTTTGCGGCCACTGCGGGGGGGGACACGACCGCAAGGAGTGCCCCTCTCGAGTGGACGGAAGGGCCCCTGTCTGCAGGAACTGCGACCGGGCCGGGCTGCAGGACGCGGGGCATAATGCCTTCAGCGGCGATTGTCCCGTCCGGCGGAAGTGGGATGGCATCGCGCGTTCCTCGGTAAGCTATTGCTAAGGGCACCGCAGTTGGTCAGGAATGTGAGGGACGCTTTGTGGTTTGTCAAGCGAACCTCCAGCGCGCCCGCCTGGCGACTCAGGAGTTAGTCATGGCCGCTCACAGGGGTAAGGTTGGCGTCGCACTAGTCCAGGAGCCCTATGTCGGCGCAGAGGGGCGGGTCGGAAACTTCCGTGGCGTTAGAGTTATACAGAGGGAAACCGCTAGGACCAAACCCGTCAAGGCGGCAGTCATGGTCTTCCATGACGAATTGGAGGTTCATGTGAACCCCCAGATCGTCACTGAGAACATCGTGGCTGCCGTCCTTAAGGCGGGGGACTGGACCGTGGCGGTTGTCTCTGTGTATCTCGAAGGCACGGAGGATATCGAGCCGTACCTGGCGCAGATACGGGACTTCATGGGACGCGTCGGCACCAACAGGATCCTTGTGGGTGGTGATTGGAATGCATGGAGTCCGTGGTGGGGGAGCGTAGAGGAGGACGCCAGGGGCGAGGCCCTGAGGGGGTTCTTTGACGACCTGGAGCTGCACGTATTGAACAGAGGAGTCGTCCCCACCTTCGATACGGTCCGTGGGGGCAGGAGGTACACGAGTCATGTCGATGTTACCGTCTGCACCCACGGATTGTTGAGAAGTGTCCGTGAGTGGACAGTGGACGACTCCGTGACCAGTTCTGATCACAGGGCAATACGTGTAGTTCTAGGCCTCAGGGTGCCCTCTGGGGGTAACGCCCGGTGGACTACTAGACGCTTCAACACCCGAAAGGCTAATTGGGGTCGTTTCACCGAGGAAATGCGCCGCGAGTTGGCCGCCCGGGGTCTAACCCCGGAGATTGTCAACAACATCCAGGACAAAGGCCAACTTGAAGAGGTGGTTCGGACTTACATCCAATGTGTGGAGGAGGCCAGTGGCAAAGCCATACCTCCGCACAAACCACCTCGTATCAAAAAGCGCTTTCCTTGGTGGAACGACGAGCTTGAAAGGCTGCGGCGCGACGTAAACACGAAACGCCGCCGAATCCGGTGTGCGGCGCCGCGTCGCAGACAGTATGTGATTGACGACTACCTGAGCGCCAAGGAGGAGTACGAGCGGAGGGTTGTCGGCGCCCAGACGGAGAGTTGGAAGGAGTTCACCTCGACGCAAGAGAGGGAATCCATGTGGGACGGTATCTATCGGGTACTGAGAAGGGCGACAGGTCACCGCGAGGACCAGCTCCTCGTGGAGGACGGAGTTGTGCAGAGCCCGGACCAGTCGGCGGCGTTGCTGGCCAGGACATTCTTCGCCGATGACGATGGCGGTACGGACTCTGAGGTCCACGCCGCCATCCGAAGCCGTGCGGACCTGGTCAGTGTACGCATGCCTCAGGACACCGACGATCCCCCGATCACCAGGGCGGAGTTGGTCCGGACGCTGCACAGCTTCAATCCTAAAAAGGCACCGGGTCAGGATGGATTTACCAGTGATATATGCTGCCACGCCATATATGCGGAAATCGCGCTGTTCCTGGCCATCCTGAACCGATGCCTCGGCCTGGCGTGCTTCCCAGCGCCGTGGAAGGAGGCTTCTGTTGTGGTGCTCAGGAAACCAGCGCGTCCAGACTATGCACGCGCAAAGTCGTACCGGCCCATTGGACTCCTTTCCATCATGGGCAAGATCCTTGAGAAAGTTCTGTGTCGTCGAATCCGATGGCACGTCTTGCCCAGGTCCAATCCCAGGCAGTACGGCTTCACACCGCAGCGGAGCACGGAGGATACGCTGTATGACCTGATGCAGCACATCAGAGGTGTCCTCCACAGGAAGGAGACCGCCCTCGTGGTCTCTCTTGACATCGAGGGGGCGTTCGACAACGCGTGGTGGCCAGCCATAAAGTGCAGAATGATGGAAAAGGGTATCCCCGTAAATCTTAGACGTCTTGTCGAGGATTACTTCCGGGATCGAAGCGTTGCTGTGCACTATGCGGGAAGAACAGTGCGGAGGACACAGACCAAGGGCTGTGTCCAGGGTTCCATCGGTGGACCTCTGTTCTGGAACATGCTGCTGGACCCCCTCCTGGACGACCTGGATAGGCTGGGCGCGTACGTGCAGGCATTTGCGGATGATATCGTTTTGGTGTTCTCCGGGCACACGGCGCTCGGGATCCAGCGGGAGGCCAATGCTGCCCTGGCTTGTGCACGAGACTGGGGTGTCATAAATAAGCTACGCTTTTCCGCCGAAAAGACTCAGGCGATGATAGTCACGCGTAAGCTTAAGTATGACACTCCGGTTGTGCAGCTGGGCGGTGTTGACATCTCGATGGTGACCGAGCTCAAGATCCTCGGAGTCATCGTCGACAGTAAACTGACCTTTAACAGTCACGTTGCCTACGCTTGTCGTAAGGCAACGGGATTGTACAGAAAACTGTCGACGATGGCTCGGGTGGAGTGGGGCCTGAGTCCGGAGATCATCCGGACGATATACTCCGCAGTAGTCGAACCGACTATCCTGTACGGCGCGAGCTCCTGGGCGAAGGCCGCCGAAAAGATCTCTGTGCGGAAAACCTTTGCGACCGTCCAGAGGGGCTTCGCACAGAAGATTGCTAAGTCACATCGTACGGTGTCGCTCAATGCAGCGCTCACGCTGGCGGGTCTCCTCCCACTCGATCTTCGAGTCTGGGAGGTGGCCCGGCTGTTTGAGTGCAAACGGGGACGCCCGATCGATGAGCTGGAATTCCTCGAACTGGAGGAGCGTGAGGCCTTTATCAAGGCCCCCCACCCCGCCAGTGAGCCAGAGGTTGAATACCGGTGCCTGGAGAATATGCTCCCCGAAACTGTGGCTCAGCTGCAGCTCCCCGTTCATCTGATTTACACAGACGGTAGTAAATCGGATGACGGGGTCGGGGCGGCATATTCCTACTGGCGGGATGGGACCGAGATCCGGACAAAGCGGCTGAGGCTGGAGTCGGTGTGCACCGTCTTTCAGGCGGAGCTACTCGCGATAGCCAGGGCTACTGACCTGGTTGTCGCGAGGGGCTTCGACTGTGCGGCTGTGCTCAGCGACTCCCGGTCCTCGCTCGATTTGATCCGGAACCCGGACACGCACCATCCCCTCGCTACCCATATTCGTCGGAATATAAGGGAGTTGCAGGGGAGGGGTAAAACCCTCCAGTTCTTTTGGGTGAAGGCTCACGTCGGGATCCCCGGCAATGAGCGCGCCGACGAGTTTGCGAGGCTGGCGGCTCAGTCCAGGGTCGCCCCAGCGTATGCCAGGTGTCCAATCTCATACGTCAAACGACGTGTGAGAGAGGGCGTGGTCCGGCGGTGGAACGAGAGGTACACCGGTGGAACCACGGCCGAGGTCACCCGCATGTTCTTCCCGGATGTATGGCGCGCTTATCGGGCCCTGAAGTGTCTCGATAGGACGTCTATATGGGCGCAAGTGCTGACGGGCCACGGCGGTTTTGCCGCCTATCTCCATCGCTTTAAATTGAGAGATAGTGCTGGCTGCGTGTGCGACCCCGAGGTTGCAGAGGACATCAAACATCTATTGTTCGAATGCCCGAGGCACGACCGAGACAGATACGACCTGGAATTAAGTACAGGGAAAAAATTGACGGAAGATACGATAGCGGATCTAATATCTGACAAGCACTCCAGGCCGTATCTGGAGCGGTTCTGCCTCAAGACGGCCAAAATTGTTACGGGACGAAATAAAACAAGGTGAATTATTTTTAGAATTTAATTAATTTATTATTTTACTATTTTAACTAATTCATAAATTATCATTTTAATATTATTTGACATTTAAACTATTTTATTATTAAAATTGTAATTAACATTTTAATTTTAATTTTAATTTTGAATTTTAATTTTGAATTTTAATTTTTAACTTTAATTTTAAATCTGATTTTAATTTTTAATTTTGATTTTAATTTTGAATTTTAACTTATTTATTAATTTATTCAATTGTAACCGTATATTATTAATTGTAAATATTGAACTTGTATTTTAAATGTATTGAACTTATATACTAAATGGTAAACAAATTTTAATATAGAACCTTAGTAATTAAATGTCTGAGTCCCGTAACAACCTCTGCAACCTCAAGCCGTCGGCAAGATAGAAAGTGTGTATATAGTAAGGTAGTTTTAATAAATGTAATTAGAATTAGAATAGATTAGAATTTGTATTTAGTATTAGAGGAAAAACTGTAAATATAGAATAAAAGAAAAAAAAAAAAAAAAAAATGACTACAAAAAAGAATAAGACGAAGGGGAAAAAAAAAAGAGACCCTAAAAAGACAGAAAATGCCGCAAAAAATCAAAGAGCGGTACAAAAATAAAAATAAAATAAACTGCCTACGTTATTTTAAAAATTCTTGCCAAGCAAGAAGTAGATGGACGGCTTCTAAAAAAAAAAAAAAAAGTATCCAATTATCTGAGTCAAATTTAGAAGAAGATGTGATAAATGCTGTAAAAGAGTATGTCACCCCTAAAATTAAAACAGCCCTTTTAATAAATCCTCCTTTAGCTATGTATTTTATTATTCCAATCTTACAAGATAAATTTAAAAGTTCCTCCATAAACCTTGTTTTAGCTAAATCAGAATTAGAAAATGTTAAGGAGTATTTGCGTCAACAAGAAATCATTCGCCATTATCACGATGGTAAAACTAATCATCGTGGAATCAACGAATGCTACTTAGCTTTGTCTCGCAAGTATTATTGGCCAAAAATGAAAGAGCACATAACCAAATTTAGTAACGAATGTACCATTTGTGGCCAAGCAAAGTATGACAGAAACCCACTTAGACCACAGTTCAATGTAGTTCCACCTGCCACAAAGCCATTCGAAATTGTTCATATGGATTTGTTCACAGTCCAAAGTGAAAAATACATTACTTTCATTGATGTTTTTACTAAATATGGCCAGGCTTATCATATTCGCGACGGTACAGCTTTAAGTATATTACAAGCTTTATTACAATACAGTTCTCACCATGGTATACCAATGACGATAATTACTGACAATGGGACTGAATCTCTAACCAATTGTTTATGGAATTTACCCGACTTCATAAAATTAACCACCACCGAATATTAGCTCATTCCCCTAATGATAATGGAAATATAGAAAGATTTCATTCAACCCTTTTAGAACACCTAAGACTTCTCAAGTTAAAACATAAAGACGAACCAATCTTGTACCCTATGCTATAATAGCTTACAACAGTTCCATACATAGTTTTACAAGATGTCGCCCCTTTGATTTACTGACTGGACATTTTGACCCTAGGGACTGTACAGACATAGACATAACACAACAACTTCTACAACAATACATCCAAGTCCATAGAGATAAAATGAAACAAGTATATGATATCATTAACTCATCATCACTAGAAAATCGTACAGCATTGATAGAGAAAAGGAATAAGAATCGTGAACCTGAAAAGGAATATGCTCCTCAACAACCAGTTTTTATAAAAAACCCTCTTGCTAGTCGACAAAAGACCGCCCCAAGATACACACATGACACGGTGTTAGCTGACTTACCAATCCATATTCATACCTCTAAGAAACGTGGTCCCATAGCGAAATCTCGACTTAAACGAGTTCCTAAAACCGCAAACTTGTTACAGGACTCTTCTAATAGCGATTCTCCCAATGACACAACTTCAAGAGATAAAACTTGAGAGCCTTAATGACGGACCAGGCCTACTACCTTTCAAACTCGGATCCATAAAAATAACCGCACACTATCATACATTCATACAGTATGTACAATTGGATGATATTGAAAATAACATTCATTCATTAGAGACTGAACTGCTTGACTATCGAAATAGAATGACCAATGAAACATACAAACTATTCGAAATTCAAATTAACTATCTTGCTAATAAGATTGGCAATGTTTTAAAACAATTACATTCTTTAGAGCCTAATAGAATAAAAAGAGGTCTTGTAGACGGGTTAGGTTCTATGATAAAAAGTTTAACCGGTAATTTAGATCACGATGATGCGTTGAAATATAATGAGGCAATAAGAGTATTAGAAAATAATCAAATAAAACTATCGTTGTCTTAGATTTTCGCGATTATTATTCATTGAAATAACGAACGAACGCTGCAAAGTGCTCGAAACGTCGGGATAATAAAAATAATTAATATACGCGATTTAAATCCGTTTAAAATAGTTTTATTTCAACAAATAAAACTATCATCGGAATTTAACAGTCACATCAGTCTGAGCAAAGAGTGGATGTTAAAACATGGAAACTTTATTAGACAGATAGTAGATAACCAGAATAGAATAAATAGCACCCTAGAATTATTATTACAGAATAAAGCAATTAGTGAGGACAGTTTAACAAGATACACAAACTTTGCTCAACTTTTAGAATTAATTAGTGAAAACATAGAAGATTTATCTTTAGAATTACTAAGAATAGAAAATAGTTTAGCGTTTATTCATGCTTCTAGTACACACTATTCTATGATAGATATAGAGGTATTAGAATCTATGGTTTTAAAACTAAAATCAATTTACTCGGAAGAGCAAGTACTAGACTTAGAACTTAGGGAATATTATAACATTATTAAACCAGGATCATATTTTGCGAATAAACAGATATTTTTATATTCAAATTTCCAATTTTCTCTAAAACACCTTATAATTTATATAGATTATCAGTAGTACCGAATAAATATAACCAGGCTCTTATCCCACCCTTTCCCTTCCTGGCAACAATTGAGATGTCGTTTGTGTACATGGAGGCTGAATGCCCGAAGTTAAAAAACTGGTACCTCTGTGAGCAAGGAATTCATCATCAGATCCGCACCAAATCAGATTGCATTCAGGCATTGATCACCAACCAGATTATACAGGAATCCTGTGAGTTCACCACAGTTACCTTAAATAAAGAAGCACTGGAGAAACTTGATGATCAGCACTACGTCCTCTCCGTTCCTCAACAAACGAAAGCGCAACTAATTTGTAACCAGAACGATTACACTTTGCTACAAGGAAGTTATCTGGCCACGATTCCAGTTGGATGTCGATTGAAATCGGAACAATTCACTATTGCTAACGATTATAACAAGATCAAAGGACAACCTCTCAAATTAATGAAAATACCCTATAATGCCAAAAAGCAAGCAACTAAAGCTACTCACATAAATCTCAAGTCTATTGATCTCCAAGGACTACACAACATCCAGGAAAAACTTATGACCCACAACCCTATTCAAATTGACGAAATACAAGGAGACACCTTATACCACACTACAATCCCGTTCTATACTATATTATTGAGTGCAGCCGTACTCGGAATTATCGTAGCAATTCGACGTTACCTATGGAATCCCAGAGTCAACATGAAAAAGGAGCAGCAGCCTTTGCCTGAGATCCCACAAACATCAGGCAACCAGGAGAATATTCCGGCAATATTTTCACTAAACGTGCTAAAATAGTCGCCGTGATAAGGGGGGAGGAATTACATAGTGCATATATATGGAGATCGCCGACGTTGCAACTCCACTAATTTATATTTATTACAATAAGTGTCAACGCAGCAGTGACGAAATGATGTCGCATAGTTAATTTTAATAATTAATTTTGTAAGAATGATTATTCTATATTCACACTTCGAATTGGAATCATCATTCATAGGGTTAATTTGTAATTAATTAATTAGTAATTAAAGTTAGTTTTAAAGTAATTTCGGTTTTTTTTTTCAACCTTCTGTCTGTCGCAAACGTAATTTGTTATTCCTCAATACTATGATGCATATTGTTTTAGAACATTTTTATTTTTTATTTTGTAAATAACTTAAGGATATTCTTTTAAATGGTTGTAATATGAGTAATTTCAGTAATAGTTCATAAAATTCAATATGCTATGTTAGTTTTATTTATTTACTTAGTTTATTATTTGCTTAGTTTTGTCATATTAAATATTACCTATAAATTTTTATATGCAAAAAAGTACGCGTTATTAAACGGTTAAGGCGCCGCATAGTCGCGCCGGCGCACGCGCGGCCATTCACCGCAGGCGCCGGGGCGCCGGCGTGGCGCGACGCGTCTTTTGTTAGTTTTTCGAATAGAGATTTGCAAATTTAAAAATGAGGTATATCGATAAATATTCTATCGATATTTTCAATATTGCTTTAAATAGATATGCTTTTCACATTAAAATAATTTCATTTAAAATAACTTTTATTAATAATCTGTAATTTCATTTATCGATATTTTTTATTCGAGCCTATGCCGCCCTTTTAATAAAAAAAAAATATTAGTTAGTTCCTCGTGAAAATTTCTTCCGAGTGGATTACTTTTTGGTTACGGTTTTATAAAATTGTGTTGTTTTATAAAATGTGGAGTACATTTTATAAACAACAAACCAGGAATATTTCAAAATGTTAATGTGTCTTGGGAAATGTGATTGTCATTATGCGGAATCGCGTAGACTTTATGACGAACTGTTTGCTTCTCCAAGAAACATACCATTACCGTCACTTAAGGCATTTCAGCGTCTTCATATACGCATGTACAATTTCGGAAATGTCGATGGCCGTGAACAACAACGTGCTAATGCGGGAAGGCCGAGGGTTAATAATGACGATCTAGAGGAACACATATTAGATGTTTTTCGACAGGACCCTACGCGAAGCACGCGCTCGGTGGGACATCAACTCGGTGTCAACCATACGCGTGTATGGAAAGTTTTAAAGGAAAATGGCCAGCACCCGTACCATTATCGTCGAGTACAGTTAATAATTCCTAACGACTTCGAGCCTAGAATGGCATTCTGCAGATGGATTTTTAACGAAACCGATGAAGACAGTGAATTCTCGAGCCGTATACTTTTTAGTGACGAGTGTACTTTTGCTAGAACAGGCGTATTTAACACGCACAACGAACATGTATGGTCAGTCACCAACCCACATGTTACTAAACCTAGCCATTTCTAACATCGATGGAAAATTAATGTTTGGGCCGGTATTATTGGTGACAAAATAATTGGCCCTCTTTTTTTACCCCAGTCTATGAGTGGTGACAGTTATCTTTCCTTCCTGCGAGAACAACTAAGCCAGGAGCTTGATAATTTAAACTAAGATCTTTTACGCCGTATGTGGTTTCAACATGATGGTGCGCCACCACACTTTTCCCGCGCCGTGAGAAACTATTTGAATACGGAATTCGGTGAACGTTGGATTGGTCGCAGTAGGCCAATTAATTGGCCTGCGCGGTCACCGGACCTAACGCCATTGGATTTTTTTTATGGGGTACTAAGGGGGGTATAAAGCAGTCCGTATTCAAAAAGAAATGCGATAATGAGGCTGAAATGCGTTCACGAATCATCACAGCTTTCGAAGCAATAAAATCAAATACATCTGTCTTACAAAATGTACGTGCTAACTTTATTTCCCGATGCCGTAAATGCATAGAAGTACAAGGCGGGCATATTGAGCAACACATTCATGGCCGTCAAGTAGATGTTATTATTAACTAAGTATTATTATTTTAAATTGATTTGTAACATAGTGAAACGTATCGATATTTGAAAAAAAGCGGTATCAGTGAATCGTTAAAGTGATTAAACAATCAAAATAATGTGAATGTACGTTCGAGTTCGTCACTAGTAGCGCAGCAGGTGTGATGGCGCCATGGAGTCTCATCGTGTTATACCAGTGCGTACAAACATTTTGTTACTCTACATATAATAATCATTTAATATTTAATTTTATTATTTTGATTGAAGAGTTTGTAAATGTAAGTTGTTTGATTGTGTTACATTTTCGATACTGATAACGCAGTTAAGGGGGTTGACACAATTTTTCATACACACTGACACATGAGTTAAAAACAAATACATAACAACAAAACAATACCTTACGATTATACTACAGTTGCACACTCCTATTCTACACAGTATTGATATATAAAAATAGCAAAAGACTATTATATAATTTTCTAAAATTATAACAGATATTATTATATAATGTTTCTATAAATTTTTGCTGGATGTTGATTAAGTTTTACATACTTACTAAGAAAGATAAAATATAAAGTATAACATTTAGCAATAGTAAAAATTAAAATTAAGAATCCATTATGAGTGCAAGTATACATTAGTTTCCAATTTGATCGACTCCAAAAAATTTAATGATATCATTTCCAGATCGTATGCGATGAGACATGGAGTTGGCATCTTTTCGAACAAAGATACGACCTGCGTTTGTCCAGATGAACTTCCACGCCTTGGGCCGACCTTCTTCGCGAACCTTAAAGAATAAATGGGCGTTCGCTCTTGTCAGACGTTCATTAATATAAAAATGTCACGGCTGTCCATCAGTAATGCCCGTCGAGTTCACAGTACGACGCACTCGTGCCACCCGTAGTAACTGGTCGCGCACCGCACGTCTAGTGAGGCGAACAATGAGCGGCCGGGGGTGCGGTCGCTCCTCGCCTTCATTGATACCGCGGCGGGGCCCCGCTCGCTCAGCTGAGACTGTATCCCTGTCATCCAGTGTAATACTGATTTTGGACGCCACCAAGCTGACGAGCTGGACTGTATATTCCGCTGGCTTTTCTGCTAGGCCCTATATGACAACGTCATTTAAAAGATTTTCTTGTTCTTTCTGTGTAGTTCTCGTCGTAGTTGCGTTATTATATCTTGCTCCGCGAAGACCACAGAGGCATTCGGACAATCGGTGATACGTAATTCTAATATTGATAGTCTCTCCTCTATCTTATCAACCCGAGTATTAAAATCATTTATCGCGGTATTGATGTGCATAAGCTCTTGCCTAAATTGTGCCATCTCTCGCCCAAACGTTGAGAGTTCAGTTCGCAGCAATCCGATTTCTTTGACGAGAGTCTGTGAGCCGTCAGTCGTCATGCTAGCGTCGACAAAAGTGTCCTCACTCATATCTGGCACGGGGGGGGGGTCTGGGGGGTTATTAAGCGATTTAGTCTTCCCATTGCAGTCACGACATTGCCATTTTGTTGGCGCCAAACCTTTCGGGCTTATGTTAACGCAAGCCCGATGGTACGTGCTTGTACAACGAGAACATTTAGCACTATCTACCGTTGCTATGAATTTACCACACAGATTGCATTTATTTGTCATTGTAAAAAATATTAAATAACTACTTCTTATTATTTGAAAAACCCAGATTGTTTACTAAATTGCACTTAAAATTAACTATTGAAGTTGTATTTTAAATGTTTAATGTATTATTCTAAAGCACTGTTCACTTGTATATGTATATAATAAATGTTTTACTTTATATATCACTTTATATTTCTAATGCACGTTTCCATCTCTCCCACCGAGAGCCTAATGAGGTTGGAGCACCGTCACAATCGAATGGTTCTATTGTCGGGACTTGTGTTTGGGACATGGTGGACGATCTGCAAATAAGTCAAAAGAGCCTCTAAAGCAAACTCAAACTCAAACCTCTTATTCATATCAATGTAGTGAAATAATTTCTATTATTATTATTTTTTATTAGTAACTAGTATTAAAGAAATATTTGTTTTTAAATTTATTCTTAAATTATATACATTTTACTTTAATCAGTTTAATAAATAAAATAGACTTTTTTTTTCGTAAACGTATATCGTAAACGACTCCAGATATCCAACAGACGTCGTTAATGCGAAACATTTGGTTTTAAACATGTTGTTAGCGCATAACGATAGACAATGCATAAAGAATGTATCATTTATCATTATCGGGTTTATTACTTTTATTTAGTAGTAACAGTAACAAGATTGAATAACTTCAAAAGTAGCGAAGTGGCATTTTGTTAAAACGGATAATTAATGAAATATATTCATTGACACCTTTGATTATTTAATCGAATAATATATTCGATAGGTATTTGTAAATAAATTTGGTCAACAATACGTATAAGGTAAGTCTTTTGAAATTTTATTTTCCCTATTGCTAGTGTATTATAATCACAGATATTTTAGAAACGAAATGCTAGACCAATATTAAATACCCATTTAACATTAATCAAATACTTATAACAATTTAATAATTATTATTTTTCAATTGAAAGAAATCATTCTCATAAATCATCATTGAATTCTTTGGTAAATTGCTTTTAGTTGTGCCAATTAAACAAAGAAGTCATATTATGCATACTTGATTTTGTTTATTTCACTTTGACATATTTTCGAAAAGTGGGTAGATATAAAACATCGTGTATCTATCCAGCGTAAAAAAAAATCAAACCATATTTAAATAATTATTTATTTTAGCATTATGTTTTTTTTAATACACATTACTTTCTTCCCTTTTTACAACTTAGTGCCATTTAAAGTTTTATTGACCGGTATATTATTTACAGCTAGATAATTTAAGCAAAATTTTACTTACTGCACTTTTACTCTTCGCCAATGTGATGTCCTCTATTTAAGTCTCAGGATTTTAAGTAAAACAACCAATTTATCAGTAAGTAGATACACAATTAAATAGAACGTCTACTCGCTCCCGATGACAGATCGAAGTGCGAGTAAGGCGCCACTATTGATGTGTATACTACATTTAATTATACATCACAATTTGAAAACACCCAGATTGTTTACTGAATTGCACTTAACATTAACTATTGAAGTTGTATTTTAAAAGTTTAATGTATTATTCTAAAGCACTGTTCACTTATATATATATTAAATGTTTTTCTTTATATAAAATGTTTTTTATTTATAGCCATATAGTTTTATATTAATATGTATTGATGGGTAGGCTATGAAAACAGCCGATCGTCCGTGCACTGTATGAATTTTTATGTTTTTAATCAATATGTATATATTTTTGCAGCACAAAAACACTTCCACGAAGAATAGTTGTTATAATAATCATAATGAATCACTTATAGTCACATAAAACTATGTATTAATGATTATTTACAATAATAAACTTAGAGAGATAATCAGCTGACACTGTCACTCGTTAGCACATTCTTCGTTTACACTCAATCATCTCTTGAAAACTTGCCTAATGCAATTGCTGCCATCAATAACAAACTTGCAGCAATTAATGACTGGAGTAAGGCTTATGGCCTAAAGATCTACCCAATTAAATCACAGGCTATTATAATTGGCAGTGCCGCTTTGATTTCAAGAGTTGATTGGAATAATATTCCTCCGATTATTTAGATAATAGTATTATACCATATAGTTCCACTGTAAAAAACCTTTGTATTCATTTAGATTCTACGGTCTCATGGTCGCACCAATTAAATGTGTTTAGCACAAGGTTACCTATTCGTTTTCGCCGGAATTTACATATTGTTTCCCTTCTGTACTATGTTATTCAATCCTCAATCACCCGTTTATTTAAAAGATAAGTTTGATTATTTATGTACTCGAAATGTTAGTTCTGGGCACAGGGTTAAATCTGCGTTCGTCCGAAAATTTAACATTGAAACCACCTGTGCACAGAACTATTTTTTTTTTCAAAAGTCTTTTGCGATAGAGGCTACACGTATGTGGAATGCGCCTCCACTGCATATCAAATGTGCTGCCTCATTACATATATTTAAAAGAAAAGTGAATAATTATTATATTACATTAGTTTAAATTGAAGAGGACGACAATAGGATTATTAATTATTTTTATTTGTGTTATGTTCGAAGGTATGTATGTATTAAGTGTTATATGTATGTATGTATGTATGAATTTAGTATGTAACAGTTTATGTATTTGTGTTAATATTTATATCTATGTATTTAGTCTTTTTTACACCACCTACCATCTATCCAGTGGGTTTTTTCTCTATCACCACGGTTGTCTGGAAGCTTGCTATAAAATCAAAAATCAAAATCTAAATCAAAAAATACTTTATTCAAGTAGGCTTTTAAAAGCACTTTTGAATCGTCAAAATAAATAAAAGTTACTTAAATTAATGAAAAGCTACCACCGGTTCGGAATGTTTGGAATATGAATGGTTCACACTGACGGCGGCGGCGACGCAGCGCGGCGATCACAGGAGACAAGATTCAGCCTTAGACGCGACACGACATATTTATGTCCTCTAATACGTGCAGTCCAATTGTTTTCAATATACCTATAAACTACAGTCCACATCGTTTTATTAAATTTCACACGAACATTTGGTCCTTCGACGGCAAGAAAAGAACTAGTTGTTTGAAGATAAAAATCAAGCTGCAGCGTGTTGGAATTTGGACCCCGGCATCAACGAATGTGCCACATCATTGTCGTCGTCACGATATCAAGCGAATCATTTTGGATAAGAACAAGAATATTTAGTGAGTCCGTTCCAAATTCCTTCTTATTCTCTTCATCCCATTTTTTCACAAAATCATTTATTTTCATTTTTCATAAACGTAGTTTCCATATTCCATTGTGGCTTTCCTCTATTTGTGTAAATTCATTATAAAACAGCTGATTCATACGCCTCGTTCATTAGTATTTCGCTTTTAAACAACATCCATTCATAAATTTACACCTGTCGAACCGGTTTCTCGCGCGGTCGGTCGTTGGCCTTGCGATAAGAAACTGCATTGTGCACGTGTCATTCATTTCATTTATAAAATATTGTTTACTCATTTTAATAGTTTAGTTATATTTTATTGCGCATAGCTTTGCTTTCTGCTATTAGCTATTTTCTTGTGTTGATATTAATTTAAAATCTTTGCAACAATGGCTAAAAAGTTTATAAAAAAACGTAGTTCTATGAAAGCTAAGCTTACAAATTTTAGTAATTATTTAGACATTCTTAAAAGTTGCGATAGCTTATCCGAATTACAACGCCTTGAACTTAATGGTCGTTTTAACAAATTTGACGCTCTATACCCGGAATTCAATGAATTACAGACCGAGATCGAGTTGTTAGCCGACAAACCCGAGGAAGCCTATGAAGTTCGAGCCCAATTCGAGACGCAGTATCACACGCTATCCGCGCTTGCTCGCAGCTTGACGTCAACTGAGGACGTCAAGACGCATAATCAGGCAGGTTATGTGACGGGCTCTGAAGGTTCGATATCAGGTGGGACTCGGAATAATTTTATTCGTTTGCCTAAAATCGATTTGCCTTATTTTGACGGTAGCTATCAGTACTGGCTCGAGTTTAGAGATACTTATTTGTCTCTAATTCATCAGAATAGCAGTAAAGATAACATAAGTAAATTTCATTATTTACGTGCTTCGCTCAAAGGTTCTGCTGCAGAAATAATTAGAAATATAGATTTTAAAAGCGATCAATATAATTTGGCTTGGGATCTGTTATGTGATAGATATAACAACAGTCGTTTGCTAGTGAACAACCATGTACAAGCGTTATTTAATTTCGAGCCTATTCTTAGAGAATCATCCGTTTGTTTACGTCAACTCATTGATGTGACAAATAAAAACATCAGAGCTCTTAACCTCCTGAGTACCAAACACCCTTTTCTATAATTTCTTTCTGAAACTTTTGTATTGTACTATTAGACTATCACTTAGCACGGGAAAAATATTAGAAAAAATCAAGTACCGGAAAACCTGGATTTTCACTATGTTCTATGGAAAGTACATGGGAACTAAACTATTATGTGCTTCATAGAGGACGTAACCTTTTTTTGGTAGCGTATTGAGTAGATAGGAGTAATAAATAATAGATTGGATGTCTCATTTTAAGTAGTTTTATTAAATGTTTCAAAATCAACAAAAATTAAACTCTTTTTATAACATATTAAAACAAAAAACTGGTCAAGTGCGAGTAGGACTCGCGCACCGAGGGTTCCGTACAAACTTATAGAAATCTATATAAGACTAACCCACCTACGCCATTTGTGGTCTTCATCATCAGTTCCATTTCACCAAAAGTGATTTTCTGAAGGTAAATACATAAGTTACTATCAAAAATACCTAAATCGGTATAGGTGTGCCTATAATATTTGAGGAGTTCCCTCATCAAGATTCCATCATCAGGCCCTGACCTGAAGACAATGGGACCACCTTCGAAGTATACCCTTTCAAACAAAAAAAAAAAATTTGAAAATCGGTCCACAAACGGCAGCGTAATCGGCGAACAAACAAAATTAAAATATTAAAAAAAAAACGCGGTCGAATTGAGAACACTCCTTGTTTTAAAGACGCTTAATAATAATCAATTATTAAAATATTTGGAAAGTTTTAATTAAAATTTTAAATATTAAAAAGATGTTACATCTGGTAACATTATTTCAAAATTTTATCAATGGAGCAGAATTTTATCATAGGTAATAATATTGTCAAGAGATGGCGCTGGCTGTACCCTAAATCGCGCTATCGTTTTGTTAGCTGCGATATATAGATTGCATTGCGGTGTTAGTAAAGGTTTGCTGTCCTCATGTTTTCGTTTTGATACAAATTTCTCCTCAGTGTTTGTAAAATTATTTTTTGACCATGGTTAACTTCTATGTTAATTTGTTACAAGTACATAAATTTTTAATTCTAAGATTAATATATTTTCCGCTTGATCAATTTACAACTTGATATATTTACGCGTTCCTTAGAAAAAGGTTGAAAGACAACACGTACAGACTGACAGACACACGAACAGAAATTTACAGTTTTCGGATTTTTTCCTTTATGTATACTAAAGGACCTTGCTCCGCCAAATTTCATATTGCTAGGTCAATGGAAAGTACCCTATAGGTTTTGATTCGCTTGCGAAAACGTTAAAAACGCTAAAATACTTAAAATATGTGACATAAATAACCGTATCTTTTGATTGCGTTAACTTTTCTAAGTTTTGTTTGATTTTTTCACAGCTCTTAGTAATTATAACTCTGAGTACTTGACATTGATAGAAATTTGTTACCTTCACGCGTTTCTGAGAAAAAAATTTTAAAGACAAAATCACAAACAGACAAACATACATACAAAAATTTACAGTTTTCAGATTTTTTCCTTTATTTGTACCATAATATCTTACTTCTTGCCAAATTTCATCGTGCTAGGTCAATGGGAAGTACCCTATAGGTTTTGATTCCCTTGCGAAAACGCTAAAATGGTCAAAATATACGACATACTTTCCATTATCTTTTGATTGTGTTGACTTAGAACTTTAAGTTTTTCACGGCCGCATGTCATCGTAGACTTGAGTATATGATATTAATTTCAACATGATACGTCCATGCGTTTCTGAGAAAAAAGGGTTGACATCCCGACAGACAGACAGACAGACAGACAGACGGACAACAAAGTGATCCTATAAGGGTTCCGTTTTTCCTTTTAAGGTACGGAACCCTAAAAACTAAAAAACTAAACTCTTCTTATAAACTTGTAGTAATTCAATAGAAGGAACAGTAGAGATCAATCATTTATACTTATATTAAAGTTTGTAGGACTCAACAGTCAACTAGGAATTAACAGTTTTCATAAAAATCTGTAAAACAATTGCGATTAGGCGTAAAACAAAGGTAAATTTCACATTTCTTGCAAAATACCGTAGTTTTTTATCACAGGCATTCTTTCTACAGCGACATTGTTTTGTACCATATATTGGCAAATGCGCTGCACTTTTGGTACGGTTTTCTTTGGAAGGCACTGGTTTAATCAAAATCTTACGTTTTTTATATTTCGGCTCAAGTTCTTCGTATTCAATTTCACCATAATCATTAGATTCTTTTTCATTGTCTTCAATTAGTTTAGTGCCTAAATTCAGCTTGTACTCTCGCATTTGTACGATATTTTTTCTTGGTATACCCTTCTCTACTTCTACCATTCTATACTACAACCAAGCATTTACAACGGCTAGGTCAAAGAGATGCGAAATTACGCGTATTGTCCATTTTTTTGTACGATTACGCGATGGGCAAACAGACCGCATTCTATCGGCGAGATCAACGCCACTCATTTTTTCGTTATAAGTTTTAATGACGTCTGGCCTTCTGACTCTTTCGTATGCTTTATTTTTCTTTGACCATCGCTCGCATCTTGATCATAGTAACACGTTGACATCATTAAAACTGGCTTATTATCCAGCCACATAATCACAGCAAGTTTTTGGTCTTCTCTAACCTTCAGTACTTCCTCTTGCTTTCTTTTTAAATGTCTTTTCATCAGTCAATACGCAGTTTTTCGGGATTCTATTTCTCATTATAGTGCCTGTACCATGAAATCCTAATCTTAGTAATTCATCACAAAGTTTCACCGTCGTAAAGAACCAATCAAAAAATAGTAAGTGTCCCGGAACTAGGGTTCTTGTCATATGAATTACTGCTGCTTTTCCAAAACAAAAACCTTTTGTTAATTAAGTCAGGAAATGTTGTGTGTCCGTGATATACTGCCATGTCGCAAACTATGCCTTTTGGCGAAGCCAAAACAAAAACTTTGAGTCCTACTGGGTTGGATTTGTTGGGACAGTACTGACGCATGGGACATTTCCTAGTAAAAGGGATAATCATTTCATCAATACTCATTTCTTGAGGACGGTCTTGTTCATGATATCCGGCTAATATGCGTTAAAAAAAAAGGCTGGATTTTCCATATCTTTTGATGTTTTTGTTCTGGCGTCACTTCAGGGTCATAAACGCATTTTAATCTCAATCGAATGAGAAAAAATCGGTTTCGAGTCATAGTTTTGGCAATAATTGGCACTTTCCACTTTTCAGACCAATACATGGAAATTTGTGGATATTGTAATGCGGACATGATCATGGTAATACCTATAGCTCCCCTAGCTCTTTTAAAGTTAGTCCCATAGATTTGCCGGTCTCTTATACTTGTGTTCTGTTTGTACATGTTACAATCTACGAATAAAATAAATAAAACAGAAAATTATAGAAACAAAAACTTTTTAATTACATCTAAAAATAATATACAACAAAATAAAAATTAAGCAATTACAGACAATATCACCAACATGTCCTTTATGTTCTCAGAATCATTTTCTTTATAGTTGCGAATCGTTTAGACAGCTGCCTATTGAGACTCGCATTAAAAAAGCGCGCGAATTTAAAATTTGCATGAATTGTTTGCGTTTAAGTCACATAGAAAATAGATGTAAACTTTCCCATTGCAAATATTGCAAATATTGCAATGGGAAAGTTTACATCTAAACACAACACGCTTCTATGTCTAGAAAAATCTGAATTTTTTCAAAATCCTATGCCTTCATCTAATCAGCTTGAAAACATTGCCCTCCCCGCAAACGCTTCACCCATACATCATACTACGCAGTCGCATGTTTTGCTTTCCACAGCGTTGGTGCGAGCAGTTGGTAGCGATGGAAAAAGATGCGACGCGCGACTGCTACTCGACAACTGTAGTACAGCGAATTTTATTAGCGAAGACCTCTGCACTAAGCTGGGTTTGACCCGACACGATGCGTTCTCCACGAAGGTCACGGGTATAAATAATCAGATAAGTAATAATACACAGTCTTGTAATCTCACTATCGAGTCTTTTTACGGTGACTATTTCTTTAACATCGATTGCCTTATATTACCTGAGATCACTAAACGCTTCCATCGTCGGTGATAAATATTAATCATATCAATATACCTACGAAAATACGTCTAGCTGACCCTAAATTTAACATTCCGTCAGTCGTAGATATTTTAGTAGGCGTAGAAGTTTTCTGGAGTATCATACAATGTACTCACATCGATCTTGGTAAAAAACAACCTAAATTATATGAGAGTAAACTTGGGTGGATAGTAAAGAACAATACCGCTTAAAATGAATCCGGACGTTCTAGGGGATTCTTTTGAAATGGCTAAGTGTAGATTTTTGTCACTCGAAAGACGGTTTGAACGTAACTCAGAGTTCAAAAACATGTATATCGATTTTATGCTAGAATACGAAAGATTAGGCCACATGATAGAAGATGGAGACTTTTCACCTGGTGTCAATTATTTTTTACCTCACCATGGTGTCACGCGGGAGACTAGCACGACTACAAAACTGCGTACGGTGTTTGATGCGTCAGCGAAAACTACATCGGGACTCTCTCTTAATGACATACAAATGGTCGGTCCAGTTGTTCAAGATGACTTAATATCAATTTTGTTACGATTCAGACAACACCGATTTGCAGTCACCGGTGACGTAGAAAAAAATTATCGGGCTATTGAATTAAATCCATCTCAACGTTCATTGCAGCGAATCGTTTTTCGTAAAAACGCTACGGAACCTCTTAAAAAATTCAAATTAACTACGCTAACATATGGTTTTGCTTCTGCTTCCTATCTAGCAACAAAATGTTTAGTCAGCTTGGCGGATGACGTATGCAACAACCACGTTAAAACTTCTATTCAACGCGACTTTTACATTGACGACTATCTTATTGGTAGTAATACTATTTCCGGTGCGATAGAACTTTGTAAAGGGGTGATGTCAGTTTTATCAAAAGCGAAATTTAATTTGCGAAAATGGCAGTCTAATAGCCCCGAAATCTTAAAAATATTGCTTGTGATAAATTACAAAATAACTCCAGCAACAATACCTTGAACATTTCTGATAGTAAAGTTTCATCAAAAACATTAACGTTAATTTACAAAAAAAAGTCACTAAGCGACACATCCTTTCTATTGTCAGTCAAATTTTTGATCCCTTAGGTTTAGTCGGTCCGTGTGTCATAGAAGGAAAATTAATAATGCAGAAATTATGGATAAACAAATGCAATTGGGACGAAGAACTATCACATAATATATGTGGTCAGTGGGAGTTATTTTATAACACTTTAATCCATTTAAATAATTTAAAAATACCACATTGGATTTGTAGCGCGTACAATAATAATGAAATACATGTCTTTACAGACGCATCAAAAAAGGCTTAGGGCGCTTGCTTATACATCCGTACAATCGATAATGACGGTGTAGTCACAGTCAATCTTTTAACGTCTAAGAGTCGCGTAGCTCCAATCAAACCTACCACGACACCAAGGCTGGAGTTGTGCACAGCTTTAATGGGTACAAGACTGTGTACTAAAGTACAGGAATCGCTAACAATACCGATAGAAAATTGCCGATTTTGGTGCGATTCAACAATAGTGTTAGGTTGGTTATCGGCTGCTGTAAATCAACTTAAGCAGTTCGTACGTAATCTGGTCAATGAAATACAAGAAAATACCTCTGGTTGCACGTGGAATTACGTACCGTCTAAGGAAAACCCAGCAGATCTTCTTTCTCGCGGCCTGAAGGCTGACCTTATCATCTCATCTAAGTTCTGGTGGTCAGGTCCATCTTTTTTATTTCAAAGCCAACACACATGGCCTAGTATGCCTAATGAACACTTTAAACAAAAATTACCGGATATATTATCTAACTTTTCAGATACCAACAAATTAAATACTAATTCTAAATTGAATCAAAATATATTACAACAATTAATAATCAAACATTCAAATTTAACCTATTTACAAAGAATCGTAACTTACATGCTAAGATTTATTTACAATTTAAAAAATGTACATATGGTAAATGTTAATGTCCGTTACGTTGGTTAATAAAAGTCCACGACACTATTTAGAACGTATATTGCACACAAAAGAAAGTTACAAGACTGACACAGAAAGTTTAAAGTTCTTACAGTTCGGAAGGAGAAAACTAATAATTAAACTATCAATAAACACGAAATATAATCACAAGGAGTAAAACATGTATTCAATATCGAAGCGTAAGGTGGAATGTCTTAAGTTCGTTATTCGCATCTAGTTGTTAAAATCTAACGCAGTGGCGGGTAGACGTGGAAATCATATCGTCGCGCGCTCGCCTTGCCGCATACTATGCGCTTCACCCGAGTATGCTCGTGAATTAATTTTTATTATAAATAATATTATATAAAATTTTTATACATATAATATTGAATATATAAATGTGTAGTGTGAATGAATAGTGTGTAATATACGTAAATAAATATTAAATATTATTTTATATATCAAATATGTCGTGTAATAAATAAATATAATATAGTTACATCATGATAGTACGCCTACATCACTCCCCTCCAGAGGCCGTGTCTACGGACGATAAAAGTCGGGGAATTGTACTCTCCGGCCAGAACGTGTTGTCTTGACTGGAGGTGGATGTTCTTGACTAGGATTGTCTGGTTGGTGAGAGCTGTCAGTCAGTATGTAGGCGGGTTTAAGTCTATCTAAGGATACTGTGCACTCCTTCCCTTTAACACGAATTTTAAAAGTTTTTGCCTTTCGTTCTATGACCTCATGTGGTCCAGTGTAAGTCTGCTGCAAGGAACTTCGTAACGCGTCTTCCCTAAGAAATACGTGGCTACAAGTTTGCAGATCTTTGTAAACGAAGACTTTTTGCTTGTTGTGGTGTGAAGTGGGAACAGGCTGTAAGTTTTCAGCGAATGACCGTATGCGAGCTGAAAAGTCAGTGATATCCGTTGTATGAGGTTCAACCTTATGTCCGAAAAACTCGCCCGGAAGTCTTAAAACTTCGCCATACAACAGTTCTGCTGAGGATGACTGTAGGTCCTCCTTGAACGCACTCCTAATACCAAGTAAGACCAACGGTAACGACTCGGTCCAGTTACTGTCTGCGTGGCAAACGATAGCCGTCTTAAGCTGACGGTGAAATCGTTCGACCAGCCCGTTGCACTGCGGATGGTAAGCAGTGGTCTTTCTATGCTTGAATCCAATAATTTTGGACAAGTGATGAAATAGCGCTGATTCGAACTGTTTACCACGGTCAGTTACTATGTCCGTAGGACAACCGAATCGGGCGATCCAGCCAGATGTAGTCCTGTTTAAAATGCCGAAATATATATATATATATATATATATAGATATTTAAAATTTTGATTTTCGGTGAAAAATAGCCGAAATTTTTAAAGATGAAAAATTTTTTGAAAAATCGAAAATAGAAAATCAACGACGGACTCCCCGACTATGTAATCTATATATATCGATAGGTATCGACGTCTAGATATAGTTAGGTTTTTAAATTTTCCAAAAAGTCCCACCCGAAAGGAAAATATTAAGAAAAATGTATATATTTTTAACGAAATCGTAATCACTTAGGTGCGTTCCTAACGGTTCTTTTGTTTACAATATATATGGACTTTTTTTTTTTTTTTTTTTGTTTTCGCAGGGGAAATCTTCGAAAAGATACCCGATTCCTGGGGGGGGAGATCGGGTTATGTGGAGATTTATACCCACTAAAACCCCTGCGATGGCCTTTCTCAGCACGGAAATGGAGAGGCCTCGGGATCGCTTGCGCATGCGCATCCGCTGCCCCTCCCGTGCGACGCTCCGCTCGTGGCTGGCGGAGCTCGTCTCAGGAGGGCAAAGTCTAAAATTGCCCTCCCCGCACCCCTCGCTGGTGCGTACGGCAGTTCGAGGCCATCCCGACTGCCGTCCTCCTCGTGGCCGTATGAAAACGGATGCGTGGGACCCCCATCTCACGCACCCACGGCCCGAGGGCGCGCCCTATTTATTCTGCCCCGGGCACTGGGGCTAGGAGGCCGGAAGGACGACGCCTCGGTCGTCCTCGTCGGGCGGGATCGGCCCTCTCCCGGGCCCGCCCTGCTATCTCCTTCTGGACCATGACGGTCTCACAGAAGGAGACTACGGCCTCCCACGCCGATTTCCTGCGGAGCATCGCCGATACGACTGCTCGCAGGGAGAGATTTCGCCCGATCTCCTGGACCAAGACCTGCCTTTCGGCGGCCCACGCGGGGCACGCCGCCAGCGTATGCTGTGCAGTGTCTTGGTCCGCCCCGCAATGGTGGCAAACTGCCGTCGCCTCGCGTCCGATCCTATGCAGGTATTCTCCAAAGGAGCCGTGACCGGTAAATACCTGCGTAAGTCGGAAGGTGACTCGTCGCTTCCTCCTCATCCAGGCCTCGAAGGCCGGCAGGATCGCTGCCACGACGCGTTTGTGCGCGTACCGCTCCTCTCGGAGACGGGCGCACCACGTCGCGACAGCCCTTCGGTGCTCCTGCCGCTTCAGCGCTCCGAAAGCACTGGAGGGGAGGGACGCACTTCCGCCACTTTGACGAAGGACGCGAATCCGGTCATAGACCCTCGCGTCCCTCTCCGCCAGAATGTCCAAGGGCGGAAAGCACGCCAGGTCAGTTGCCGCCTCAAAGGATATCGTGCGATATCCCCGCACTATGCGGATGGCCACTCTCCGCTGCAGACTCAGGATCTTAGTCTTGCAGCGGCGGACGCCCGACAGTCGGTGAGACCATACGGGCGCACCGTAGAGGGCCATCGATCGCACGACACCGGCGTAGAGACGGCGAACCTCTTCCCGCGGCCCCCCGAGATTAGGCAGCAGTCTGTGCATCGCACCCGCTACCTTCTCGATCCGGGGAGCCAGGAGCTTGAAGTGCTCTTCAAAGCTCCAGCGACCGTCCAGAACGAGGCCCAGGTATTTCATGTACCTGACCGTCTGGACGTTTGAGTCACCAACGCGAATGGTCTGCGAAATGGGCGGCTCCGTGCCCCTCGGCCACTTGTGGAACCATAGCGCCTCGGTCTTATGCG
>JBBEEQ010000007.1:8459742-8511514 GCA_037950945.1 Hypolimnas misippus
CCAAACAGCGCACTTAACAACATCGGCTCCTCGTTAAAAAATCCTAAAAATAGGTCTTTTGAGCCGTGCGCACTAAAAAACGCGTTTGTGATGTGTAACAGTGTTTGATTCACAAGGATTTCTGTGGGCAGACCTCTGGCACCAAGGACTTCGGAGCAGGAAGATCGAGAGTTTGGTTCAGCGCTACGACCAAGAGGTTAGTCAAATCGAGAAACAAACATCGAAACCGTTTAGAGTACACGAATAAAAAACGGTTGACACCTCTTTTGTTAAAATCCATCAAAGATCGGCGGAGTTATAGCAGTCTAAAGTTTAGATAAATAACCTTAAAAACCACGCGGCTACCGCATGTTCAAGAGGTTATTGAACAAAATCAACGTGTTCGTGTCGAATCTCGGGCGCCGCAACGACCACTAAGACTTGCTGAGGACTTCGCCCATAGCGGAAGATCAGCGCTGAACAAGACCAGCCCCTTCATCAGTGAGGACCGAAGGTACTCCCTCTAAAATTTATCCAAACCCCCCTTGCTACGGCTCGTTAGAACCGGGACAAGGAGATCCTTCCCCAAAATTAATTTCGGGAACACCACCACCCCCTCCCCCCCCCCCCCCCCCCTTCCTGACCATAGCTACCCCCTAAGCCACTCCTCTTCGAACGACGAGTATTGAGACCCGCCTGTGTGGTCTCCAGCGAAAGAGGAGCACTCTTAGGACCCCTCTTGACCAACCTACCCCTCTTGACTTCTCTGACCTACCCCCCCCCCCCCCCCCCCCCCATACCCTACCATAGCTACCCCCTAAACCGCTCCTCTTCGAACGACGAGTATTGGGACCCGCCTGTGTGGTCCCAAGCGAAAGAGGAGCACCCTTAGGACCTGACCCCTGAACCCCCCCCTTGCCCTTGACCCTCCCCTTGAACCCCCCCCCTGACCCCCCCCCCCCCCCTTGGACCTCGAGGAGATGGAAACCTCCTCAGTAGAGTCAGCGTCCTCAAATTATAACAGGAGGGTTAGCCTCCTGTTCACAACACCAAAAAGAGGCACAGGTGTGGAAATGGACATGGTGACAGGGGTCGCAAACAGCCTCCTACAGAAGGGCAAGGAAGCGCTTGAATCAGCGGGGAACATGAAGAGGGAGGCCAAGGCTACGGCTCATGAATGCCTCCAAGGTCTATATGAAACTGTATTGTCACTCTCGGATTCCAGGAGCAGACACAAGTACAACTTGGAGCAGGAGCGCTCTCGACACGCACAGGAGCTAGTGCGCGTCGAGCGAGCTCATAACAAAGAGCTCCAGAACCTAAAAACCTCTGACAGAGTTGAACTTGGCCTGGAATGACATCTCCGGCTCTTTGAAGGAGACAAAAGCCGTCCGTAGCTGGCTCGGCTACGAGACGATAGAACCCTTCAAAACAATAAAGGATATACGAGAGGCGCAGGTGAGGCTAGAGGGGATAATTGGGGACAGAGCCACATCCAGTAAGACACCTGACACTGGAATCACCGGCCCTAATTTAGAAAACATCCAACACAGCTTGGCATCACTAAGCGCCAACATTTCTAGCTTGGGCAACCAGCTGGACGTCCTTCGCCGTGAGACGTGTGAAACCAGGCGTCTCGTAGCGGAGGAGTCCAGGCATACAAGCCCAACGCCGCTTCTGGCCCCACCTGTAAACGACACACAGATTATGGAAAAACTGGACAAACTTCAAAAGTCACTGGACAAACTACACAATAAACAACCACCACAGCCTTCAGACACAAAACAAATAGACCCGACCCCCCTACTGGAAACTATAAATTAGAGAATCGAGATAGTTACCTCTGAGGTCCGCACCCTTAAGGACACTAAGCTGACCGCTGCGTCTCCGGCGAGACCAGCCCTGGGGACGGAGCTAGTGGTCGAAGAGGTCAAACAGACCCTTGCGACAATTGAAAGGGGTTTTACTGAGCTAGGTTTGGCCGAAACACCAAAAGCGGGTCCAAACACCTTTGCCCAAATGGCAGCCAAGCCGAAACCCCTGCAACCCCCAAACCACACCCTAATCATCTCCTCGAAAAACCCGAAGGAGACCAGTGAAAGCGTCATTGGCAAGATCGGGGTAGCCCTGGACTTTAAAAAAACCGGGGTAAAAGTGGAAAGGGTTCGCAAGGCGAAGGACCAGAAAGTTGTCCTCAGATGTGCCACCAAAGAGGATCTAAAAGTAATAAAGGGTCAGGTTCAAAAAGACCCACATTTAAAGACAAGAGAGCCCACAAACCAAAACCCGCTTATATGCGTGCGAGGGGTTCTGGCCTGCAACACCAATGAGGAGGTAGTAGACTACATAAAGGCGCAGAACCAACACCTTCTGCAGAACATTGATGAAGCAGGCCAGAAAATGCGAGTTCGTTACAGAAAACGAGCCCGTAACCCGCACGAGTGCCACCCCGTCCTAGAGCTGTCCCCAGCAGTATGGAAGCGCTTCACGCAGGCAGCGAAAATCTATGTGGGATTCGGAAGATCCTCAGTAGAGGACCAATCCCCTCTAGTCCAATGCGTTAAGTGCCTTGGTTACGGACATACCAAGTCGCTGTCCAGATCAGAAAAGGACATCTGCAGTTACTGCAGCGGCGACCATCAGGGCAGAGAATGTCGAGCCCGCGCGAGCACAGAACCCCCAAGATGTGCGAACTGCGTGCGAGCAAAAAGGGACAGCTGTGACGTGGCTCATACTGCCTACGGCACAGAATGCCACGAGAGGCAAAAGTGGGACCATATAGCGAGGTCAAATGTACAATATTGCTAAGGGCGACCAGGAGGATAACGGATCTGCTCCACCTCGAAATTCAAGCGGGAACGCGGGCAGGATCTTGTTTATACAAGCAAACCTGCAACTTCTGTAAACCCCAAAGATATAATAAAGACGTTTAAAACACTAGACATTAAGAAAACTGCCGATCTTTGGGGTATGTCAGTAAAAGTAGTGAATTCTATAATTGACACGATTGCACCTCATCTTACAATTATATTCAACAAATGCGTTGAATATGGCGTGTTTCCTGACCTGATGAAACATAGTAAAATTATACCTATATTTAAATCGGGAAGTACTTCAGACCCTAATAACTTTAGGCCAATTTCTGTACTGCCTACTCTCAGTAAAATTTTTGAAAAAATCATACTTAACCAAATGTTGTCTCATTTTACTAATAACAAGCTACTACATGACAAACAATTTGGTTTTACTAAGGGTCGGTCGACAACAGATGCAGGTGTTGAACTAATTAAGAATATATTTGAGGCCTGGGAGGAGTCACATAATGCTCTTGGTATTTTTTGTGACTTAACTAAGGCCTTCGATTGTGTTCAACACTCAACACTGGTCAGCAAACTACGCCATTATGGTATCAGAGGAACTGCACTCGACCTTCTAATGTCGTATTTAAGTGAAAGAATTCAGAAGGTCGACGTCAATGGCAAGAGATCTCCTGGGGCTATACTAAATATGGGAGTCCCTCAAGGTTCTATTCTTGGGCCATTTCTTTTCCTCATCTACATAAATGATCTGCCCTATCTAATAGAAAAGAAACATAAGATTGTATTGTTTGCTGATGACACTTCACTGTTATTTAAAGTGAGACGTAACTCATCCACATATGACGAAGTAAACAATGCTCTCTCTGATGTTGTACATTGGTTTAGTATTAATAATTTAATGTTAAATTGTAATAAAACTAAATGTATAAAATTTACAACGCCCAATGTTAAAAATGTACAAGCCTCCGTATTTATAAATGGAGAAACGTTGGAACCGGTGGAAACTACAGTATTTCTTGGTATCACTGTGGATTCCAAACTACAATGGGGCCCCCATATTGAAAGGTTAGCGAATAGACTTAGCTCTGCAGTTTTTGCTATTAAAAAGATTAGAAAATTAACAGATGTTGAAACGGCACGCTTAGTTTATTTCAGCTATTTCCATAGTATAATGTCGTATGGCATACTACTATGGGGACATGCCGCCGATATTAGTACAATATCTGTTCTGCAGAAAAGAGCTGTTCGCGCAATTTATAACCTTGGCCATAAAGAATCTTTAATTTAAAGAAATTAACATATTGACTGTTACTTCTCAATTCATTCTTGAAAATGTAATGTATGTACATAGAAACATTAACACATTTAAAAAAAATTGTGATATCCAACATATCAATACGAGGAACAAGGACAAACTCATTGTACCTGCTACTCGACTACGTCGAGTAAGTAATTCTTTTGTTGGGAGATGTATACGATTTTACAACAGGATCCCAGAAAACGTTCAAAATGCTTCTATAGCAAAGTTCAAAAAAATTGTAAAGAAACGTTTGTGTGTTAGAGGTTACTATAATATTAAAGATTTCATAGATGATGACACACCTTGGGAATAATGCGATCGCTTCCAGGCTCTCTCAAAATATTTAACGTATTGTAACCAATCTTGACGTTGTTAAAAAAAAAAAAACTAACAAAAAAAAAAAGTCCCGCTGAGTTTCTTTCGCGGTTTCTTCTCAGGCCTGAGGTTATACTTTTCCGAAACCGTGGTAGATTCATTTTCTTGACGTTCAAAAAGAGAATGTAAATTCCTATTTTGAATAAAAATATTTTGATTTTGATTTTTGATTTTGAGGTACCGTAGGTCAATGACCTAACCACAGCTGACTGAGATCAGTGACCCGCCCAGCTATTTTGTTAAATTATCTTTCGCGCGCGTTTACACTCGTGTGTCCACCAGAAAGTGTTTATGTTTTTAAAGGTTTTGTTAAGTGATACAGTGAGTTAAGTGCGGTTGTTGTGTAAAAGAAAATTAAAGTATTACGATACACTAAATGGATGACTCGAAACATGAGTATCAAACCTTATATGCAACTTACGGATTGCGTATTGGTAGGTGCTATGGACTCGACCACTTTTACTCATTACGAGGTAAGTGTAAACCGAAGTTGTGCGGCGCGCGCCTTAGATAGTGTAATGCGTGCGCACGAACAGTGGAGCTCGAATATTTAAATATTTTAAATGTTTAAAAAACTATTTTTGGGATTTTTTTTATGCGGAATGTGATGAGTTACACTTACCAAACCTTCCATTTGAAGAACCGCAGTATAGAGTCGAACTCCTTATATATGCACTATGTAATTAACAAGAATAAAACATAAAAACAAATAAAAGTAAATAGTATGTATCATATTATTCGGGAACACACTAGCAGATTTTTTAAAAGTAGTGTTTAAAGTAAATTTTAAGTCGGTATTTAAAGGGTTAAGGTAAGCTGGTTATTTATGGGTCAGATGTTTGAAACGTTTTTTCAAATAATGTCGATTTAAAACTTATTTAGCCTATGCACTGTAACTGACCTCTGCTTGATATTTTTAAGTTAAACTATTTTTAATAATAAGCTTATACTTATATGTATACATGCCTTTAAGGGAGGACACAGTTTTTAGAACACGCTGTATATTTTTATAACTTATAAAACTACAATTTATAAATATACATATATACATAAATATTTTTCATACAAAATATTACAATTGTAATAAAACTTACAAATTTACAATTTTTTAAGAGTATAGTATATTTTTATGTGCTTAATGTTATTTTTCAAAATAATTCCAGAATATGCAAATTATATGAAATCTACCCTATCATTACAATATATATAAAAACTAAAAAGTATAATTGGTTGTACGTTAAAATATTTAAAATATCTCTTAAATGTTGTAATGTTGAATAATAAGAAATTAAAAATTGGCTTTCTAAATAAGGGTTCATTAAGTACTAAGCATGAGGAGTTCATCGTAGCTGTGCAAAAACATGAAGTTGACATAATGGTACTTAATGAGACTTGGTTGAGACCAGACGAAGAGGGCTGCGCCCCGTTTGTGCCTAGCTATAGCTTGCATCATATACCACGACCTGCATCCACTAAGCGCGTACGCGGACGAGGAGTCGGGTTTTACATTAAGCGTAGTATCTCAGCACACTTTCTTAATCACCCGGCTACTACAAATGTGGAGCAAATGTGGCTTAGTGTAAAAATTAACAGTAAGGTCATCATAATAGGCACAGTGTATAGACCTCAGTGGCTAAACCCGCAAACTTTTATTGACGCCTTAACCGAAACGTTTGATTCACTTAAATATTATGATCATTTGTATTGGTTGGCGATTTTAATATAGATTATCTCAACAAAAATTCAATAGGGTTGACATCGTTGGTTAATTTTCTTTCGTTTACTGGTTTGACTCAACATATAACCGAACGTACTCATTCAGTGGCGGGCGCAAATACCTTGCTTGACTTATTTTGTACCAATGCACTTAACATTCACACCATGCATTCATAACCGGTATTCTTAACATCAAAGTAGAAAAATCTCGCCCACTTAAAATAAGTACTAGGAGCTTAAAAAACATCAATGCAGAATTACTTAGTGCATACCTAGAAAATATAGATTGGGATTTTCTAGCTGGGCTAGAAAACGTCAATGACTTAGTTACTGAGTTTACAGGTATTATTATTAAAGTTTTTGATCTAATAGCTCCCATAAAGACGAAGCACGTAAATGAGCAACATTATCCTTGGATTACAGATAATATAAAGTTCATGATGAATTTACGTAACGAAGCTCATGCTCAGGCTAAGCTCTCTAATAATGATGTTCATAGGGAATATTATAAAATGTTAAAAAAATTAGTCGAGGAAACGATACAAAATGAAAAAAGAGTTTACATAACAATATTTATTAACAATTACGCGAAAACTTCCCCTATTATGTGGAAAATTTTAAAAAAACATGTTAGAATTAAAAGTAAAAAAACTTTGCAATTGCCGGAACAATATAATGATCCGGAGTCAATTAATTCGTTATTTATGAATATTCCCGGGTCACAAAATGCACCATTATCTGCCATTTCATATTTTAATTTACATTCATTTAATGACGACTTAAATTTTAAATTAAAGCTGGTAAGCGAAGAAATGGTCTTAAAGGAGCTGCATAGTTTAAATTCAAATGCCATTGGGAAAGACGGCATATCACTGGATATGATATTACTAACTCTTCCCCATACACTCAGAATTATAACGTGCATAATAAATAAATCTATATTGACTCACATATTTCCTGACGCGTGGAAAGAGTCAGTAATTCGACCTATCTTAAAAGATTTTCGACCTATAAGCATTCTACCGTGTCTCTCTAAGGTTCTGGAAAAACTAGTATGTCGTCAATTAACAGAATATCTAGAATTAAATCGAATACTACCTGACGAGCAGGCTGGGTTAAAAAAAGGTCGCAGCACAACTACCGCTCTGGCCTGTGTTGTAGACGACATTCTCACAGCTCAAGACGAAGGAAAAGGCACTATTCTCGTTATGCTAGATTACTCCCGCGCATTTGACTGTATTAATATTCCTCTACTTTTGTCTAAGTTAAAATATTATGGTTTTGATCAAACATCTCTAAATTGGTTTTCCAGTTACATTATTGATAGAAAACAGAGAGTTGAATTGAAGTGTGACGATGGGAGGGCTTTAATCTCAGGCTGTTCCTCAGTTAAAAGAGGAGTGCCACAAGGCTCAATTCTAGGCCCACTTCTTTTTATATTATATAGCTCGGACATTACGAAGTGTATTAAACACTGCAAGTATCACATATATGCCGATGATGTTCAGTTGTATATTTCATTTAAACCTTCAGAGACAGATATCGCGCTGGAAAAGCTTAATGAAGATCTTAATAATATTTCAAACTGGTCTGAGTCCAACACATTAGTGCTAAATCCAAGTAAAACTTGATTTTTGATTTTGATTTTGATCGTATCCGTGACTCATTAAGTACTGATTTGCGTATTACCTTGTGTGAGAGTTTGGTTCTGCCTAAGCTGAATTAATAATAATAATAATAATGATAATGATAATGATAATGATAATGATAATGATAATGATAATGATAATGATAATGGTAATGGTAATGGTAATGGTAATGGTAATGGTAATGGTAATGATAATGATAATGATAATGGTAATGGTAATGGTAATGGTAATGGTAATGATAATGATAATGATAATGATAATGATAATGATAATGATAATGATAATGATAATAATAATAATAATAAAAATATACGTTTATTGGTAAAAGGTTACACAACTACAACGCGAACAAAATAAAACATAGTAAGACTACTTATCCTAAAACATGTAAACAAGGAAAATAAAATAACAACACTATAACTATAGTAGTGCTTGAAGCGCCATCGTAGGTTATAGTTACACTAATTATGTCGTCTCATACGGTGAAGTGTAATACATGTAATATTGTTATTGATGAAATGTTATCATACATTCAGAACAAGATCTCGATAATTGATGAGGACTCGTTAAGCCGCATATGCTTAACATCGTTTACAAGAGATGAAATCAGTCGATCGAAGTCGTTACTGTTTGAATCTGTTCCAACGGAAAAACGAAAAATTCAACGTAAAAAGGAAGGCAAAGGTCAGAGAGATCTAGGTGATATTGTAAGCCTATTTAAGACGACAGACCCCGATTTAATTCCCATTTTTGTAGCCCGCCAACTAGAAAAATTACCGCCGGTGACCTTTGATCACCTGGACTACACAAAATTACTAAAGGATCTCGTTCGTCTTCAAGATGGAATCAATAACATCAAAGATAATTACGTTACAGTGAAGCAATTAGAGGATTTAAAGTGTGATTTGCAATTATCGAAACGTATTTCTTCGCCGTTGTGCAATATAAATGTCAAAAGGGGTGCATGGTGTGCAGATAGTGGGCCTATAGGATTGTTGCAATATAACGATAAGGAAAATCATGATTGTAAAAACAGACAAAATGACTTGTTAAATACGATAGAGAAAAATAACGGTTTTCAACACAGTAGAATAGACTGCTTAACCGACAAAAATGATTTTCTATCTACCGCCACTAAAACACAGCTGACGCAGGCTCATAACATTAGCGTTGACTGCCTAGCTACGAAAGAAATAACTATGTGGAATGTAAGCACGAGCGAGACAGAACTACCCATGGCAATATCGCATACGATTAGCTGTGCTGACGCTGTGCGCTCTCGATCGGCGGTCGATACAACTAATGTATACAAAGCGAATAATGAATGGCAAACAGTAAAACAGAAGAAAAGGAAAATACCGTAACGATATCAGTCCCAGAGAGGTGCTGCTGATTGTGAAATTGGCAGTAAATTTAAGGCAGCAGACAGGAAAATCCCTATGTTTATCACAAACATACATAAGGACACATGTGAAAGTGACATAACGGACTACATTACCTTGCGGACACAAGAATGTGTTACTTTAGAAAAAAATTCAGATGAAAAAAGAAAGAAGTCATAAGGCATACAAATTTTTTGTGTCGGAATGTAAATAATCGTTATTTTTGGATAGAAATATGTGGCCGAAAGGAATTATATTTAGGCGATTTGTACATTATAAGCATAAAGAAATGAATGGAGTTAAATCCATTGACGGAAACTTACCCCTAACCAATGAGTAAATATACATATAGATTTGCCAGTTATAACTGTAAAAATATAAAACGTTCTATAGATAGTGTGCGAGATTTATGTAAATCGTCAGATATAATATCACTACAAGAGACCTGGCTATTGCCATGCGATATACCCGAACTGAGTCTAATCGACGAAGATTTCAGCGCTACTGTAGTATCTGCAGTGGACACAACAGCGGGAATGCTGCGTGGGCGGCCCTATGGTGGGGTGGCCCTCCTCTGGAGAAGTGCTGCATTTCAAAATGTCTCTGTGTTGCAGTGCAATAATAGTCGTATATGTGCAATTAAAATCGTGTGTAGTGATCGGCCTGTTATTGTGTTAAGTGTCTACATGCCCGTGGACTGTGCGGATAACGTAACCGAATTTACGGATTGCCTTGGGACAGTAAGTGCTATAATGGATGAATATGATATAGAATCTGTATATATATAAGGCGATTTCAATGCCCATCCTAACGAATTATTTTATACTGAACTTTCAAACTATTGTAGTGAACAACAATGGTTATGTATAGATGTAAACAAACTAGGTGTCTCATCGGATACATATACATTTATCAGCGAGGTGCACGGTTGTAGACGCTGGCTAGATCACTGTGTTGTCACTCAGTCGGCGGCTCATTCCGTAATAAACGTTTATGTCATGTATGATATCACGTGGTCAGATCATTTTCCGCTAATTATGGAGTGTAACTTAAGCGTGTTAACGCCTAGAGTAGAATCGAAATCATCTGTCTTTAACTTTGTTGTGTGGGGAGACAGAACCGATGACCAAATTGAATTGTATAAAAATAATTGCTATGGTAAATTTCAAAATATTCAGTATCCGGTTGAATTAATGCACTGCGCTCATCGACATTGTAATGAGTCGAGTCATATAGTAATTATAGAAAGTATGTATAGCGATATTGTAAATATTCTTTGTGAATCGGCATCATTAAGCATTGCACATAAGAAATGTAATAAGAAGAAGCGAATAATTGGATGGAATAAATATGTTAAAGAGGCTCAGGATCGTGCGAGGCTGAAATTTCATACATGGTTGTGGTACGGGAAACCTTTATTTAGTGTCGAATTTAATGAAATGCGGGATAGTCGTAGAGTGTTCAAATCCAAATTAAAATGGTGTCAAAATCATCAGCACCAAATTAACATGAACATTTTGGCTGATCAACACTCTAATAAGGTTTTTTAAACGTTTTGGAAAACCACAAGTAGGATGAACGTTCGGCCTGGCCCTCCAGTAAGTGTAGATGGGGAAAGTGATCCGAAACTCATTGCGAATATATTTAGAGAACATTTTATTGTAAGATCTCCGTTGGGACCGTCTAAGTCTGAGCTTACCACTGATGGCCTGCCAAGGAGAGAATTTCTCTCATCCCATTTGTCTGAGACAGATGTTAAAAATGCCATTAAATCTATGTCGCGAGGCAAATCGCCTGGCCATGATGGCCTCAGTGTTAAGCACCTGCGATAAGCTGGTCACCATATATCCAGAGTACTGGCAATATTTTACGCATCATGTATCAATCACTCATACCTCCCTTCAGAGCTGATGAAGACTGTTGTTGTGCCTGTTGTAAAAAACAAAACCGGTGATTTATCAGACAGACATAACTACAGACCGATCTCCCTTGCGACAATACTGTCAAAGATGCTGGACTGCGTGCTTAATATTCAATTAAATAAGTATTTAAAATTGCACGACAACCAGTTTGGCTTTAAGCCGGGGCTGTCAACTGATACTGCTATATTGTCTCTTAAGCATGCTGTTGAGTACTATTCGAAACGCAAAACACCGGTTTACGCTTGTTTTCTTGACATGTCAAAGGCTTTTGACCTGGTTTCCTATGACATCTTATGGAAAAAACTAGAATCTATTAATTTGCCCCACGAATTTATAGACATCTACAAATATTGGTATGGGAATCAGGTCAACAGTGTTAAATGGGCAGGCACCTTTTCAGATCCTTATGTATTGGAATGTGGAGTGAGGCAGGGGGGGTTAAGCTCCCCTAGTCTTTTTAATTTATATATCAACCAGCTGATCGAGTCCCTCAGCAGCATGCATGTCGGTTGTCATATTGATGGAGTGTGCTTAAATAATTTGAGCTACGCTGATGACATGGTGCTATTGAGTGCCTCGATCTGCGGTTTAAGGTCACTTTTAACAAAATGTGAGGAATATGCAACTCAGCATGGATTGATATGTAATGCGAAGAAGAGCCAATACATGGTTTTTGAGGGCAAATCTGGGGGGAGATATATTGAAGTGCCTACAATACAACTGAACTCGGTTCCCTTAGAAAGAGTTAGTCAATTTAAGTATCTAGGACATATACTCACCCCAGACCTCAAAGATAATATGGACATTGAACGAGAACGAAGGGCTCTATCGGCTAGAGCGAATATGATAAGGCATTTATTCTCTCTCATCACAAAAATAGTTAATGCAAAATAGACATCTTACATAAGAAGACATTTGTGAGAGACTGGAGCCCGTGATGGGTATAAGAATACCTGTATTACAGGTCTCCAGGTCCCCACACCGCCTTATTAACAAGGTGTGCTCATTACATTAAATTGTTGTATGTATGTTGGAGAGATTGTTTGTGTGTGTTAGAGTGTATGTGTGTGTGTGTGTGAGTGTGTGTGTGTGTGTGTGTATGTGAGTGTGTGTTAAGTGTGTATTAATAAGTGCCTACTTGAAATGAGTGAGATAGTCCCTCACTGTATAAGAATAGGGTTATAAATCAAAAATTAAAAGATTTTCGGTATCATCATAGTCTAATGTTTTTAACCATTCATCTACTTTTTGTTTGCAAGCCGACTTATTTAGTGAATATATTCGTAAATCTTTATTTAATTTATTATAAAGAACACTACCCAGAAAGCAATAAAATCTATTGGAAAGCTTTAAGTTGAAGGTTTCAATTTGACAGACATTGCCTTTCCTACGTTTATCCTTTTCTAGTTTTGGTTGATAAACTGTTTGTGAATGTTTTTTAATAATTATGTTCTGTATAAAAGTTTGTCTAATAGTCAAAATGTCCCAGGTTTTATATAATTTTTTTGTTGAAAAAAGAAATGGAAGTCCAGCAGCAACCTTTAAAAGACATCTTTGCGCTCTTTCTGCCTCAATAAGGTGACTCTTAGCTGCGCCACCCCATGATGTAATGCAGTAACTTATTAATGAATGGGCGACAGCATAATACACAATTTTGATTATACGTCGATCTGCTACTTGCTTTAAATTTTTAAAAATATATATTAATTTCCGAAGTCTGGTTACGATCATTTCAACGTGTGGCTTGAATGTAAGAGTTTGATCTACAAGTACACCCAGATATCTTATAGTTTCACTTGGTTCAAGAGTTGAGCAAGAGCAAGTTACTGATGATTTTGCTATTATATTACATGAATGGGCTGTAATAGACAATGTAGTTGGAGGAAGTAAGTTTCTTTTCGGAGCAAAAGCAACGTACTTGGTTTTATTAACATTAAGGGTCAGTTTGTTACATCTTAACCAATGACAGACTTCATCAAATCCTTTCTGCGCACTATGGAAGGTTTCTTCCCATGTTTTTCGTCTGAAAAAGAGAGCTGTGTCATCAGCAAAAGAGAGTACAGAGCCATTAAGGAGCTGGAATCGGCAAAGATCATTTATGTAGATCAGGAAGAGCGTAGGACCCAATATACTACCCTGCGGTACACCGTATTGGATTGGAAGTTCACTGCTTATCCAGTTACCTATTCTAACCTTTTGTTTTCTATTATTCAGATAATCTGAGAACAACTTTAAAGGCATACCTCTTACGCCAATTCTTTCCAATTTACGTAAAAGCAAAGGGATTGATACTGTGTCAAATGCCTTCGCTAAATCAATAAATATAGTAAGACACTTCCATTTATCATCGAGGCCTTTCACAATTCAAATCAAATCAAATCAAAAAATACTTTATTCAAGTAGGCTTTTAAAAGCACTTTTGAATCGTCAAAATAAACAAAAAGTACTTAAATTAAGGAAAAGCTACCACCGGTTCGGAATGTAGATTCTACCGAGAAGAACCGGCAAGAAACTCGATAGGTACTCTTTTAAAATTGTGTTATTAAGTATATACATTTTAAAAATTACAAATGTTTATATTAAACGTCCTGTATGAAATTCATCTATACTAAATCCATGCATTATTATCATCTATATAATCTTGTACAGAATAATATGCTTTAGCTATTAAAGAATTTTTAATATACAATTTAAACTTATTGATTGACAACTGCAAAATTTCTTTGGTATTTTGTTATAAAAACGGACACCTTGCCCCAGAAAGGAAACATTTACTTTGCGAAGTCGAAAGCTTGGTGTTATGAGTTTATCCTTTCTTCTTGTGTTAATACAATGCGAGTCACTATTTCTCTCAAAACAATCAATATTAGTATGGATATGTATAATATTGTTATAAATATACTGTGACGCAACCGTTAGTATACCTTCTTTACTAAAAACATCTCGAAGGGATTCCCGAGCTCCTAAATTATAAATACTACGAATAGCTCTTTTTTGCAAAATAAAAACTGTATTAACATCTGAAGCGCTACCCCATAGCATCAAACCATAGGAGATGATACTATGAAAATAACCGAAATATACTAATCGAGCTGTATCAACGTCGGTTAGTTGACGAACTTTCCTAACCGCGTATGCTGCGGAGCTGAGTCTTCCCGTGAGAGATGACAAATGGAAATTCCACTGAAGCTTCGTATCCAAGGTTATTCCCAGGAATACTGTTGTGTCACTTACATCAAGGATCTCATTATTCAATATCAAATTATAATTAGGTTGTTTAACGTTAGGTAAAGTAAATACCACACATTTCGTTTTTTTGGCATTTAAAACTAGATTATTAGTTGTAAACCAACCATGTATCAGTAATAATGCATTGTTTACATATTCATAATTAGTTCTATTTCTGTCAACTTTGAAAATAAGTGAAGTATCGTCAGCAAACAATACAATATCACAAACACCTCTAACATAGAATGGAAGATCGTTGATGTATATTAAAAATAATAAAGGACCTAAAATTGATCCTTGTGGAACACCCATTTTTAAGACAGATCCAGATGACTTAATTCCATTTATAGAAACATGTTGAACTCTCTGAGACAGGTACGAAGCAATAAGATCAAGAGCCTTCCCTTTAACTCCGTAATATTCTAACTTACATAATAGCGTTTCATGTTCCACACAGTCAAATGCTTTAGATAAATCACAAAATACACCAATAGCATTCTGTGATTTCTCCCAAGCGTCATATATGTGTTTAAGTAGCGCCATGCCTGCATCCGTTGTAGAACGACCTTTGGTAAAACCGTATTGTTCCCTATGAAAAATACCATTTACATTAAAATGAATAAGGATTTGATTTAAAATAATTTTTTCAAAAATTTTACTTAAGGAAGGTAGTATAGAAATGGGCCTATAATTGCTAGGCTCATCTTTATTTCCATTTTTAAAAAGTGGTAATACTTTGCTACATTTTAATAGATCTGGAAATGAACCTGTATCAAGACATTTATTAAAAATGAACGCTATATGTGGAGCAATGTCATGGATGATACTATTAATTAATTTTACCGAAATACCCCAAAGATCATTTGTTTTTTTTAATATTAAGAGTTTTAAACGTATTTATAACATCTATTGGAGTAACTTGCTTGAAAGAGAATTCAATATTACATTTGGATACATGATTTACAAGTAATTGAGTTGCAGCTGATGAAGATGATTCTAACTGAGATGTTATATCTGAAGGTATTTCATCAAAATATTTTTGAAATATATTTGCAACTTCTAATTCTAAATTTACAATTTTGTTCCCTATGTTTAACTCAATTGTTATAATTTGCTTATTAGATTTTCCACACACACTATTAATAACGTCCCAAGTAGCCCTAATTTTATCTTCAGAATTAAAAATTTTATCTTTGATATAATTAGACTTAGCATGAATGCACACCGCTTTAAAGGTTTTTGAATACCGTTTGACATGTTCTATAAAATATTCCTCATGATTCCACTGCTTCATACTGTACAATTCATATAATTTATTTCTACTTTTATAAATACCAGAAGTAGCCCAGTCACTAAATTTCAAATTTGAATTTACATAAAAAGTCTTTGTTTTAAAAATATTATTGAATTCATTTAAAATTAATTTAAAAACAGAACCATAAAGTATATCTGGATCGTGTGAAGTCATATCTAATTTACATATTTTGGACGCCACAATATCTTTATAACGGTTTACTTTATTAACAGTTATCGGTCTACAAACAATTTTCCTTTCGTTTTTAATAACTTTGCCTTGTAGTGAAAATTTTTGCCCACAGTGGTCTGAGGTTAAATTATTGATTATTGATTTTTCATAAATTTCACAATTACAGAAGACATTGTCAATACACGTAGAAGAAAGGCTAGTTATACGAGTTGGTTCACAATATCTGTGCGTTAAATTAAATGATTTAAATAAGTTAATTAGTCGAGTACTAATTGTCGAATCTTTTAACAAATCTACATTGAAATCGCCGCATACAATAATATATTTACTGCCTTTACATAAATTTTTTAAAATGTCTTCCATAGTTACCTCAAACAAAGCAAAATCTCCAATATACGCAAACTATAATGTATAACTGAAATTCCACACAGGACAGTTCTACAGTTCGCTCGATAGAGAGAGCCACAATATCTTGACGAGATTTACAAGCTATATCATTACGAACTAAGATTAATGAACCTCCACGAATAGCATTCACTCTTACGAACGAACTTAACAAAGTAAAATTATCAATATTAAATATGTCATACTGTTGAAGCCAATGTTCTGTTAAGCAGTATACATGAATATCACTACAATGTGAAAATAATTCTATTTCATGTTCCTTGCCACCTATTCCCTGCATATTTTGATGAACAATATTTATGTAAAAGGGCTTAGGCTTTGTCTTATTTTTTAGTTTAAATCAATTTTCTTAATTTCACTATTATTATTAACGTTATTTAGATTAGAACTTAACACTAAATCATTCGGCTTAAATGAGTTATTTACATTATGAACTAATAAATTAACTATTAGTCTTTTACATTTCAGAGGTAAAAACATAGTATCATTGGTCAATTTAAACTTACAAATAAATTTATTAATGTCAAATAATATAAAATTGTCATAACGATGAATCAAATTGTACATACACAAATTTAAATTATATATTTGCTTATTCTGTGAATCTGTCAAACTATCTGAATACGGAAAGGCATTTATAATAAATTTATATTTAGTTTTATTTTGAATATGAATTAAATTTTCTAAACTTTTTATCAAATCTAATTTATTCATTGACAAACTGTCTCCGTGCATTATAATAACTATGGAATTTTGATCCAGATTCATAGAATTGATTTTATTTATGTGATACTGATAAGGTGCCCCGGGTGAACATGTGTTATACACATTATTTATTTCATAGTTAAGCAAGGAACCAAAATTTTGACCCAGCTTATCCGATACCATTACTACTTTATAATTACATAAAGAACTAGTTTTATTATTTTGTTGTTTTATGATAGTGTCACACCTTTGCTGTAACTGATTGACTTGTATATCGTTAGTGGTATATTTTTGCTTTTTAAATTGAGAGGACTCATACATTTCACTAATTGTTTTTAGTGATATTTTTAAATGGTTTATTTCAGTTTGCAGTAGGAGTGTGTCACTATCATATACCATCCTACTTTGCTGTAATTTCTCTGTATAAGATTTTAAATTATTTTTTAACAATGCACAATCTTGTTTTAATTTACTAATTTTAAAGAACTATGTCGGTTTTTTATAATTTTATTTGTTTTCTTAATAAATTTATTAATTTTTATATATTTTTTTAATTTATTGTGGGAACGAAAAGCAGGAATTGGTTTTTGAGCTACATTATTATTAAGTAAGTCTAAATTAATATTATTATCATTTGATAAAGTTGAACCCGAACCACACATCAACAGTTCATCGAATAAGGTATGAGCCATGGTATCCTCTTGGCTTTCTTTTAGGTTTTCATATGATGAGATTGATTTCCTGGCCTTATGGAGACTTACTTCGAGATCTGAGATGCGATTCAGGGCCCTCACATGATCATCACTGCACTGGTTAAATGAAGAAACAATGTTATAAAGTTCATCACGCTGGATCTCTAAGTCCAAATATTTACTATGAATTTCAGCCAGCTCGGCCTTTAAGTCTGTATTTTTTTTCACTGTTTTTGCTATTTCTTCTTCACATTCCTCCCTTTCTTTGAGAAGTTGTTCACACAAGTCCTTTGATAATTTCAACTCTTGAAGAGTTAGTTTTAATCTAGCCTCCATCTCCTTTGTTGTGGCTTTACGGGTCATGATAGTGTGTTCCATTATAAAGTTCAACTGAAAAGATTGATAAGTGTAAATAGATGTAAATAATATTGTTATAAAGTTATAAGGTACAATAGATATGTATGTAATAATTTATCAAAAATAAAAATAAACTACTAAAGTATAAACATAAATTAATTTTCTTGAAATTAGAAAAAATGCTAATTTTAAAACTATTAATCCATTAAAAATATGCTTTGTCTACAACTTTACTTTTTATTTATTAAGTAAAGAGAGACAGAATCTCAGAATTATAATATTATATGATTATGTTATGTTTTATGATAATAATTTATTAGTGAATAAGTAGTAATATTTAATAGTTTATATTTCCTAGTCTACAACTTTACTTCAACTAATCAAAGCAAAGTGAGAGAAATGGAAACAAACTAAGGAAAAATAAGTAACGTTAGTTAAGTAAAATTATTTAGATAATAAGACTATAATAAATAACTAATATAACCTAGTGTTAAATAAATTTAAAATACAAAACTTTTACAAAATGTACTATATGCAGGTGAATATGTCCGAGAGTGTTTTATGCCATTAAGTGTAGTATATTATTGTAAAATTTGTATGTGGCTAGTGTTATTGCCTACAACTTTACTTCCAACTTGTCAAGCAAAGTGTGACGGTAACGAAGCCAAATGTGAGAAGAGACGTTGCTCAATATATGTGAGCTTTGTTTAGTGTTGTGTTTGATAAAAACAAATAGTTATATTAGATATATGAACACAAATACTCCCCAGGTTTTAGGAGAAATTCAAAGTTTCGACCGTTGGGTCTGACAGCTGCTGCACATAGTTCCTTAACGGGTTATTATGTAGTATTTATTCGTCACAAACACTTTTGCACGTAATTTAACAGTTTTATATTGGATTATAATACTCATTTACATTGAATTACACACAATTATAATAAATTAACAATATTTTTTGAATTTTCTCAATTCGACATGTCACCCGAGGCAGTGTTGCCATCCAACATGAGTTCATTGTTCTTCAGAGTGAATTAGTTCTGTGAGTTCATGAACAGCTTCACTTGTCGACTTTCCAGGTCTAAAGCCAAATTGGGATGGTGAGAGGAGTTTATTATTCTCTAAGAAGTTAATAAGGCGTTTGTTCATGATACGTTCGAGAATTTTGGACATAATTGGCAGAAGAGATATTGGCCTATAATTATTTACACACTCTTTATCACCGCTTTTGTAAATTGGTTTTACAAGTGCAACTTTAAAGGCTTGAGGAAAGACACCTGTAGAGATGGAGAGGTTACAAATGTGTGTTAAAGGTGGAACAAGTTTGTGAATGTAGCGTTTTATGATTTCGCTTGTTATATGATCCTCTCCTGCCGAAACATTGTCTCGCATTCCTAAGACCAGATGTTCAACTTCAGTTTCGTCAGTAGGAAGCATAACGAGTGAATCCAGAGGTAGAACATATGATTTTAAAAGTGAACTGTGTTCATGGTTGACAAGAGTATTGTCAATTTCACAAGCTAGATTTTCTCCTACGGCGGCAAAAAACCTATTTACTTCATTCACGCTGAGTTTTGGATTATCTGTCGCCATAAGGTGTGAAGAATGATCTATGGACGTCGAAGGAAAACAAATATTTTTTAAACATTCCACAGTCTTTTGTTATTCTGTTTTGCTCTTTCTATTTCTTGCTTGTCGTGAATTCTTTTCTGTTTTTTAATCAATGCATTACAAAAGTTTCTATAGCGTTTATATGTAATTTTGAGGATATCATCGTCTGGTTTTTTTTTAAGCTTTTTATAAAGGTTGTCTCTATTCCTCATACAACGTAAAATACCTTCAGTAATCCATGGCTTACATGTTCTTTTCCTATTTGATACTTTAATAATTTTTGTATTCTCAGTAATCGCGTTAGTAATTTATGAGATCAGGAGAGTAGTAGCCGCGTTAGCATCATTAATTTTTAGTATAAGATTGTAGTTTAAGTTATTTATAGCAGTATCCAAGGCTTCATAATTAATGCGCCTTACTGTGTGGGTTAAGTAATCAATCTTAGACTTTAATTCAATAACGACAGCGACGCTTTCATGGTCAGTGATAGTTGATTCAAAGACAAAACAGTTAGCCACATATTTAGATTTTATCATAATATGATCTAGGCAAGTGTGCCCATGAGTAGGGATGTCATAACCAGGTTAAAAAACAGTGTCCAGCTAACATATTCAAATATTCATGAGAGCGACTGTCAGAAGTGTTTTTTGTTATATCGATATTTATGTCTCCACAAATGATGATATTTTTGAAATTCGATAATTTTTCAAGAAGCCTATTTAAAGACGAAACAAAATTATTTGTGTTGTGTTGGCTTGGAGGACGGTATATACCAATTATACAGGTATTTGCATTTAATTTTAGTAACAGACAATTGGCTTCATCTAAATGTGGTTCCTCCGCCATAACTTTACAACCTACTTTATAATATATTACAACGCCTTCGTTTTGAGTTTTATGAGACGTAGTAGAAAAGCTATTATATTGGTGGAGGTCTGGGACATATTGCGTAAAAGAGAGCCAACACTCTGTTAAAACAATTACATCCCAATCTATCTTAGATCTAGTTATAAAAACGTTAAAGTTGACTATATTACACCTTATACTTCGTATATTTTGACAGATGATTTTTAAACTTGTATTTTTACTATGTATGTAAGAATCAACATTGTCTATATCACATTTAATTACTTTAGACACTGAGAATGAATCAAGATTTTGAGACATAGATTTGACACTTGTACTATCGAATTTTAAGCAAAGGATACAAAAGGCACGGCTTGATGATGAATGGATAAGTTGAATTATAAATTATGAGTATGATGGGCACTGCAATCCCAAAGTATATAAGATATGTAGATATTTGAAAACTTTTGTATGTTTTGAATGAATTTGTAAACAATATTGTTGATGTGTGTTTGTGATGGGGGATATTTTTTATTAACAATAGTATTCTGAAAAGTAAATAATGAAAATGTAAAAATAATAAAATAAGCATGCATAAAGAATGTATTAGTCACAACACAAGCTTGTGTAAGTCGGCTTCATCTTCTATAAGGATCGGTGATTGACCCTCCTCTTTCTTGATATATACTTTGCCAAATGATGTCCATGTAGCGGCAATTTTTTTGTTTCTCACGTGACCTCTAGCGACGTACGAGAGACGTTTCGCTTTGTTAGTTAATAGCTCCGAAATATACACCGTACGTGGTTTACCAGGCAAATTGACGTGTTGAGTGTTCATCTGTTGTTCTTTGTTTAAACGTTTGGTTTTGTTGAATTGCCTATATGTTCGGATAATTGAATCTTTCTTTTCAATGTTTGTGAAATCAACTATAATAGTATCTGATTTTGTTCGATAGATGTCCTTAAATTCCATATCCTGTATTGGTGTTTCAAGTTTTAGGGTTGTTCCGATGGTTTTTACTACATTAATTATAGTTTGTTTGTTCTCATTCTCTTGTTTAGGTATATTGCGTATTTCGATAGCAGATTTGCATGTATTTCTTTCTATTGACTCAATCCTATCTTTCTAAAACTTTAACTCGTTTTCTATATCCCTTGTTCTCTTCTTCCAACAAATTAATTTTCTTGATTATATTATCATATTGACCGGACATAAACTCAACTGTTTTTTGTATCTCTTGATTTTGGTTTAATAATGTATGTACGTCGATATTTAAGGATTCGAATTTTTGTTCTTGTTGAGCTTTGAGCTCAGAAAACATCTTTTTAATTTCGGTCATACAATGATACGGGTTTTCCGAAAACTCATTAAAAGTACGTTTGTGACGCTTAGTGACATTTATTAGATGCTCACTTGTATCCATGTTGGATGACTTATTTAAGGCCGAGTCTGATCCATAAAACATAGATGGAGGTGTCTTTAGTGGTTCAGATATCTTTAGAATCTTTGAGATGTCTCCGAGAAGATGAAGAAAACAAAAATAATAAAAGAAAAAAGCAAAGTGAGCTTCGACTACACTGGGAATCGAACACTCGCACTGTCGGCTGTTTCCGCTCTTAAGTTGATCTGGCGAACCACTACGCCAGTGTCTTTGGTATATTTGTAGGTGCGTTATAAATGAAACAACAGACCTTCTTGTTTGCCGATTTATTGCTTACTGGGTAGTTATGAATTGCGAGCCGCTTGGCCCGCATTATGCGTAGGTATACATATATATCATCTCTCCTTCTCTAATTTTGTAACCTAATAAGAATAAAAAAACATTCTATAATCCCTCTTAACTCTAGGTCTAAGAAAGCGACCAGCAGGCATACTATCTTTGCTTAAGCCTTGCTCAGAAGAAGAAGCACCTATATCAGCTTCCCTTGGTTCAGAACTGACCTCAATGTCAGCTGGATTAGAGACAATATTGTCTTCAGCTGTCTGCTGCTCGCTCGAACTTAAATTACTATCTAATGGATTGCTATTTTGTGAGACTTGAACTTGGTCAGCAGTTGGCACAGGATTAATAGGTAGTGTTGTAGAAGAGATGGTTGGTAGGGGACCTAAGTTTAAACCTGAATAATCATACGTATCTATTTTACACTTAACAATTTGGTCTAGATGTCTTATACACAGTACATTTTCGTCTATCATCAATATCTCATATAACCTTTTACCAATTTGCTTAACAACTTTTCCCTTCTTCCAACTCTCTTTTCTTGCACTGAACCACCGTGTCCACACAGTATCGCCTATTTTAAAAGTGCGATTAGTATCGACTATATTTGATTCAACATTATATTCAGAATTAGCCGGAACAATTAAATCTAAAGGACATCTAAGGTCTCGGCCAAACATTAACTTTGCGGGTGTAGACCCGGTAGTACAGTGTACAGTGTTCCTGTAATCAAACAGGCATTCTAATAATTTTTCATGTAAGTTTATTCGCGAATTATTATCTTTAATAGCACACTTTAACATTTTCTTACAGGTTTTTACCGAATTCTCCACCTGCCCATTACTGCAAGGATGGTAGATAGGTGAATTTAAGTATTTTATGCCACTGTATAAACAAAATTTTTTAAATTCAATTGAATTTATCTTAGGGTCATTATCGGATACTATAATCTTAGGAATACCAAATATTGAAAATAAATACTTTAATTTATTTATTAAAGATTTTGTTTGTGTACCATTACTCATTAATAAACATTCTAGCCACCTGCTATACGCGTCAACTACAACAAGATACACCCTTTGATCCAGCATTAATTAATCAATATGAATGCGCTGCCAGGGACCCGCCGGCCGCGGCCACGGGGAGGGCGCGCGGGGCGGCGCGGGACGCACGCTGGCGCACGCCTCGCACGCGCCGACCCACTGCTCGATATCTCTGTCGATACCCGGCCACCACATTCGGCTGCGCGCCTTGCTTTTACACTTAGTTATACCTATATGCGTCTTATGTAGTTCTCGCAGCATTCGTTCTCTAAAACACATAGGAATGACGACTTTGTGACCGCGTAACAAGCAACGGCGTACTAGCTGTAAGTCCGTATTACACATGAAAAAAGGCAGAACTGATTTATTTAAAATCTTCTTAGGCCATCCACTATTCATATATTTTATGACCTCTTGCAATAACTCGTCATTTGCTGTTGCTTTGCTGATATCTTCTGCTGATATTGGGGCCGAATCATTATTTAAAAAATTTAAATATGAATAATTACTGCAATCTTTAAAATCCTCCTTTTTGTCGGTTGGACTACTATTAATCGGTGCGCGTGAAAAATAATCGGCAACTACATTATTTTTAGTCGAAATATACTGTATAATATAATTATAGGCACTTAATATAATTGCATAACGTTGTAAACGAGAAGCCGTTGTTACGGATATTCCATTTTTTTTATTAAATATTGAAACCAGAGGTCTATGGTCGGTTTTTAAGATAAATGGTTCCGTTCGCCCGTATAAATATTGGTGGAAACGTTTAACACCAAAAATAATGGCCGTGGCCTCCTTTTGAATCTGGCTATAATTTCGTTCGCTTGGTGTGAGCGACCTTGAACCGAAAGCCAAAGGACGTTCAAGACCATTTTCATATTTTTGTGATAATACGGCAGCCAGGCCGTGTGGGCCTGCGTCAACTGATAATATTAATTGAGCATTCGGTTCAAAGTGCGTCAGCACCCGCTCCGATGACAATTCCTTTTTAATTAGCTGTACAGCTTGACGCTGCCGAACTCCCCACTCCCAAGCCGCATCGGCCTTGAGAAGCTCGTGCAAGGGGCTCATGATACTAGATGCGTTAGGAATAAAATTCCTGTAATAATTAACCATCCCGAGAAATCTCTTTACCTCTCTAGTATTTGTGGGCTCCGGCGCATCAACAATAGCTTTTACTTTTGACGGACACGTATGTAAACCGTTTTTATCAATTACATATCCTAAATATGTCACGCTATTTTTGAAAAAATCACACTTATTTTTTTCTAAACGTAATCCCGCCTCTTTAAAACGCCGCAAAACTTCTGAGAGTCTATTTAAATGATCTTCCCTGGTCGGTCCGGTTATACATATGTCGTCAAGCCAACAGCTAACACCGTCAATTCCAGACAAAAGCGTTTCCATTGCCCTTTGAAAAATGGCTGGAGCATTAGCGAGACCGTACACTAATCGCGTATATTGAAACAGACCCTTACTTGTGTTAATCGTGGTAAGTTTCTGTGACGATTTACTAAGTCGAAACTGATTGTAAGCATTTTTTAAATCGATTTTTGAATAGTGCTCATCTCCACCAATCTTTGCAAAAACTTCCTCAATTCTGGGAAGAGGATATTTGTCGATTATTAAATCCTTATTTAACGTAACTGAAAAGTCACTCATCAAAGGATCTCAAACTCATTAAAACAGCCAAGTTCATCCTTAAACAATTCCGAATATTTTTGAATTAAACATTGAATGTCATTATTACACCGAATACTATTAATAGAAGTAAAAGTAATTCCAAAGGCGGACATAAAATCTCGTCCCAAAAGGGGCGGGCCACCATTTTTAATGACAAAAATGTTTATTTTATTCATTTTATTATTATATTTTATGTCAGCAGTTAAATAGCCCAGTGGGGCGATTTTGTGTCCGTCATATAAACACATTTTTAAATTAGATTTTTGTAATTCAGCTGTAGAAAATAAATCCATGTACATATTATTAGATATAACTGAAGTACCGGATCCCGAATCCAGCTCCATAGTAACCTTTATATTGTTTAATAATATTTCTAGTTTGATGGGTTTATTATTATTAAAATATGAGTACCTGATATTAAAATTTTGACACTCCTCACAATCACTTGTATCACTACACTCATGCTCCAAATTATTCACCCGACTATACTTCTTAGTTTTCTCACGACACACCTTTTTCAGGTGGCCTTTTTCTCCACAAACTTGGCATCTATAATTCTTATAACGACATCTATCAGAGCCATGGTTCTTCATACCACATACCGAGCATATTATTTTACTCGTAGATCCACTCCGACCGGCGCCGACGGCTCCCTGCTTGTTGAATGAGCTCCTATAAATCGGCTCCTCCTTGATGGTCATAGAACTACCACTCGGATCATCGCTCGTAATAAATTGTCTTGCACACTCTGCTTGTTCTGCTATCTCCAATGCCATTGATATAGTAAGCTTCGAAGCATCTTGTTCAAAAAGTCGATCTCGAGCTGGTCCAGGTGGTGGAGGCCCGTTTTGGTGAAAAGTGTACATTCAAAGTATTCACCAATTCGTTGTATGACGCCTTATCCAACTCCTTAGGATAAACAAGATTTCGCACCAGCCGATAAGAGTCTTCACTTAAGTTCGTTAAAAGTACCGCACTTTTGTTTTCATCACTGACCTTATTAACTTTTAAAAATTGTTCTAAACGTCCTATAAAAATCTCCCACTCGTTAGTTTTGTAATCAAACGCAGTAATATTGCCAATAATAGACATTTTTATAACAAATGCGTAAAAAAAAACTAGTTATCCCAACCTCGACGACAGATGGTATATTTGTAGGTGCGTTACAAATGAAACAACAGACCTTCTTGTTTGCCGATTTATTGCTTACTGGGTAGTTATGAATTGCGAGCCGCTTGGCCCGCATTATGCGTAGGTATACATATATATCAGTCTTGTTGTACAAGACAGTGAAAATAAGTTCCTGATTGTAATTTATTTTGCATAGAGAAATAAGCTTGTGACCGCTAAGTAATATACAAGGTCACTAAGTCACTGCACTTGCATTTGCACTTATAAACGACACTGTTTGAAGATGTTTTCTAAGTCAATTTTTTCCTGATTCCAGACAAAGTTCACTCACTTGAGGTTTTTTTCACTTTTAGGATGTTTTATTTACAACTTGAGTGATTAATTAACTGTATAAAATACTGAATTAACAATAAAAACAAGTTTTGAATACAGAGCGCACCTAAACACGTCTAATCGGTTCCGACGCCGGGCGGGGGGGGGGAATATGATATCCCGCAGGTTTGGTAATTGTACAAAGGAAGTGAAAGTTACATTGTTCAGGGCCTTTTGTAATATTTTCTACACCTGCTCTTTATGGAGGAGTTATACAAAACGGGTATATGGAGCCCTTCGTGTTCAATACAATGACGCTTTTAGGATGCTGATGGGGCTGCCACGTTTTTGCAGTGCTTCTACCATGTTCGCCGAGGCTCGAGTCCACTGCTTCTGGACTATAATGCGGTTAAGAGCTGCATCTCTTGTGAAGCGAGTGCATGAAAGCCCTAACAGCATCCTAAAAATGATAGCAGGCAGACTAGATTGTCCCTATATGTTGTATTGCTGTGGACTGCATGCTCCTAGCTGTCGAATAAATTTTTAAGTTATTTGTATTAGTTTCTAAGTTACTAACATTTAAACTTAAGTCATACTAACAAAACTATGGGACTTAATTACTTGAAATAAAATTTATTATTATTATTTTTGTATTCTCTTTTTTAATCCTCTTTTTTATTAAAAGGGAGGTTTAAGCTAGACAAGCGAGCCATAGCCAAGCAAGTCTAGCACATTATGTCGACACAACAGACGTTGACGAGAGAAATTTGCGAGTAATCCGGCATGTGTTTAAAATTACTGCTTTTTGCATTAGATGAATAGTCGTATTAATTGGTATATTTAAAGAATCTAAGCTTTGTTTTAATGATTTAGGAATGACACCGGTTGTTGATAAAATTATGGGTATTATATGTACTCTATCGGATCTCCATTGAGTTTTTAATTCAATGGCTAATTCCTGATATTTTGAAAGTTTTTCAGCTATTGAGGATTGTATATTATGTGTATTAGGTATGGCAATATCTATTAGATACGTAGTTTTGTCTGTTTTGTTATGTAGAGTGATGTCAGGTCTGTTACAATGTACCGTCCTATCCGTGATAATGGTTCGATCCCAGTAGAGTTTATATTGAAAGTTTTCGAGGATTGTTTGTGGTTTGTATTTGTAGTAAGCTGTCTTTTGTGATATTAATTTGTATTTGTGGGCAAGAGTTTGGTGTATGATGTTAGATATTTGATCATGTCTATGTTTATAGTCATTTTGGGCTAGTCTGCTGCATGCTCCCGTGATGTGCTGTATGGTTTCCGGCGTTTTGTTGCAGAGTCTACAGATATCTGACTGATGTGGAGGAAGATCTTTAGTAATATGTTTCTTGTAATTTTTTGTGGCTATGACTTGGTCCTGAATTGCCATTATAAAGGCTTCAGTTTCAGGAAACAGTCGACCATGTTTAAGCCAAGCGTTCGACTCGTTTTTATCGACGTAATTTTGGTTCAAATCGGCTAAGTGTCTTCCATGTAAAATTTTTTGAGACCATTGTATTAATTTGTGTTCTGTTGTGGTAATGTGTTCGTTCGGTTGTTTTTGGATGTCATTTAAATTGAGCGGTGTTAGTTTGTTATCTAGGGCAACTGCTAGTTTGTGTAAGTGAGATGTATGGATTTTATTGTGAAAGTATTTTCTAAGTGTTGAAATTTGAGTGTTATGCAAATTTTGAATATCAATTAGACCTCTTCCACCTTCTGATTTTGGCAATGTGAGTCGCTGTGTGCAAGTTTTTGGATGGTGTTTTCTGTATTTTGTCATCTGCGTATTTATTATACGTTGTAACTTTATAAGATCAGATTTGGACCAACTAATTATGCCAAAGGAGTATGTGAGGATGGGTATTGCAAATGAATTGATGGCTTTTATACAATTTTTTGAGTTTAATTGTGTTTTTAGAATAAGGAATAATCTATGTTTAAATTTTCGTATTAAGTCGGCTTTTGTAGTTTTCTGAATTATTTGTCTTGTCTGGTGGATCCCTAGATATTTATATGTTTGATTTTCAAGTAATGACTCTATAATATTATTATTTTCTAGAGTATAATTATTGGTAACTATTTTTCCTTTGTTAACAGAGAGAATCTTACATTTATCGACTCCAAAATCCATATAAATGTCTTTTGAAAAGTCCTGAGTGATGTCTGCAAGTTTGTCTAATTCGGTTTTACTATTAGCGTATAGTTTTATGTCATCCATATACATGAGGTGGGAAAGTAAGAAATATTCTTTGTCATGACTGAGTTTGTATCCGAATTTGCCTATGTTTAGTAAATGTGAGAGAGGATTAAGAGCAAGGCAGAACCATAGAGGGCTTAGAGCATCACCCTGAAAGATTCCCCTGCGAATTTTACTATGTTCAGTTGTTATTGATATGTTACCTTGCTTTATATTTAAATTAGTTTTCCAGTGATGCATAGTGTGTTCTAAGAATGATACCAATGTAGGGTGAATTTTATAAATATGTAGTACGTGTAAAAGCCAGCTATGAGGGACGGAATCGAATGCTTTTCTGTAGTCAATATACATCACGTGTATATTGTTCCTTTTCTTGAGAGCTTGTTTCATAACTATAGAATCTAACGTCAGCTGTTCCTTGCAGCCCTGACTGTTCTTTCTACAACCTTTCTGTTGTTCGGCCAGGATATTATTTTTATTTAAATGTACATATATGTGTTCACTGATACACGCAGTAAGTATTTTATAAATTGTCTGCAGGCAAGTGATAGGTCTATAATTTTTAGGGTTTTTTGTGTCTGTGTCTTTTGGTATCATATATGTTATTCCTTGAGTTATGTAGTCAGGTATAGTATTTGGTGATTGTAAGAAGTGATTTAGGTAGTTATAAATATATAGATGTGTACTAGTAAACTTTTTATACCAAAAGTTGTGAATTTTATCAGTGCCGGGTGCTTTCCAGTTGTGTGTTTTATTGATGACTTGTGTGAAAGTATCTTGAGAAATATGATTGAAGTCCATGTCTCCATAATTCTGTGCATTAAATTCAGTGAGCCAGTTAGCATTTTCGTTATGATGTACTGGGTCTTGCCATATACGAGACCAATATTGATAAAAATCACTAGCTGATGGTAGTTCTGAGGTGTTGTCGTTTGAGATAAATGTATCGGTTAAATGATTTCGGTAAAAAGATTTTTCATTATTATTAAATAAACTGTTTTGTGTTTTTCTATTAGTGCAGGCAAGATATCTTCTTAGTCGACTTGCAGTTGTACTTAGCTTTTGCTTTAATGTATCGAGATAATGTTCAAGTTCCGTATTTGGGTTTTCATATTGTGCATGTATTTGATATGTAGTTTTTATTCTTTTAACAGTAGCTAATATTTTTCTATTTCTATTACCTCCAATAAATTGTGTTAGTCGACCGATATCTGCTCTTAAATTTTTAATTTTATTTTCAAGACGTGTTTGCCAGTGCGGTGTAAATGATTTTTTGTTGAGATTTAAATTATCTTCTGAATTAAGTTTGGACCCGTTGCAAACAGCTGTTGTATAGGCTGCGGTGTATATAATTGTTTGTAAAGAAATGAAATCCTGGTGTGTGTTTGTGTGGTTTGGAATTATGTGTTTATTAAGATAATCAACGATATAAGCTAATCGTCGAGAAGTTTTTTGTTTAGGAATATGTGGTCTAGCTGTGGGTTGGGTATTTTTAAATATAGCTAAGGAATCGGTAAAAACTTTTTCTATTTTTGTGTCATCAAAATTAAAGTTAGTCAAAGTAGTAGTGTCATTTTGGTCAGTTTGTATATTATTTTGGGAAATTTGTGTGAGCGGTATATTTACACTATTTTCAGCTTCAGTTATCATATTTACGGAAATATTATTACTTAAAGTGTTCGAACAATTATCGTTTAATTGTTGTATTTGGGTGATTTGTGAATGAGTTGTAACTGCATTTTTAATTTCCTGTAACTTTTGATCAGTTATATATTTATTGTTGAATATTGCTCTTAATTGATCTGATATTCTTTGTTCGCTTGAGTGATTTAGATGAGGGTAATATTGAATAAACTTTGTATGCAATTTCTTTCTATAATTTGTTTTATCCCTTTCTATTTCAGTTACTTCATAATATAGTTTTACTAATGACTCATTAATCTCAGATGTCCAACTCATACGTGTTCTGGATGTATGATTATGTGTGGTAGTTTGTGATATGTATGTGGTATTCGGATGTGACTGAACTTCGCTTTCGTTTTCGTGTAACAGCTTAATAACTTCTGTTTTAATTTCATCAAGAACATTTATTGGTAAAAGTTTATTGTTGGCTATTGCTCTTCGCTGGTCTCCTAATCTCTGTCTTGATGCATTAACGTTTGGGAACTTTAAAAGGAATTCTTTGTGAAGAGTATCTAAATATCCTCGCGGTCGCGTCTCTAAAGAGGTCGCGATTAAATATGTACGCCAGATGAATCTATTCATTTCTTCGGACCATCTTTGTCGCGCACGTGTTGGGACAGTAATGGGTGCAGGATTATTGGCGTGTGCCTGCTGCACAACATCAACTGTCATGCTACTTATGGATGTACGGGGTGGAGGTCGGATGTCATAAGAATGAGGGGATAAACTGGTTGATTCGAATAAACTATGAGTAGATGATATGGGTGATGATGGACTTGATATGACATCAACAGTGGTACCATGTACATTCGCGGAAAGGGTATTTTGATTACCCTCTAATGATGACGCAATTCTGGGAAGGCGTCTACGTAGATTATATTTTTTATTTATGTTTTTCGTTTCCATTTTGTTCCCACGAGAAGCTAGGGAAGGATTTTGTCGATCTTGACAGAGCCCCGCTTGCCAAGATAAGGGCTATCTTACACCTGAAAGTCGCCCTGATTTCAGGAGTGGCACGCTTGTGACTGGGCACGCCCCCAGCCATGCATCTCTCGGCACGGCATACCTTAGATTGGCGGAGAGGATTTTGGGGGAATATGGACATAAGGGATAAGGGTAGGGATGGGATACGATAAAAATTGGAGTAGGTTATTAAGGAATGGAATCGTTAGTTTGGGAAGGGTCAGCAAAGATGTTAGCAGCTGTTATAGTTTTTCAACAGAGTTATGTTTCTAGATGGTCAGACTGAAATATATCCCTTCTTCCCGTAAGCCCCCCCACCACGACAAGGTGACCCCAGGGGGGGTTATTATTATTATTATTATAACTACAACAGGATAAGTCGTGACAAAAGTGTGCAGCAGTGTAATTTTACCAAAAGGAGAACCACTCAGTAAAAAATAGAAGCAATGTTGCTTCTACACTGATTTTCAGTGGTCTCCTTATGTTGCGGTACTGACAGCGGTAACAATTAAATTAGTATCCCTTTACAACCGAAGATAATAATTTACTCCGATTTCTTTACAATTTACATAACTTTTCATGGATGCCTATATATCATGTAAAAAAATAAAGAAAAAAATCCTGAAGTGTCTGGTCTCCAGAAAACTTACCCTCACGATCGTGTGGCTTAGGAGATAGCACCAGAAGTAAATTTATCTGCTAACCATCACGATCGTATGGCTTAGGAGATAGCTCGAGATGTGAGTTTTGTCTAGTTTGGAGATATGGTTTGTTAATAAATAAAAATTAAATTAATTAAACAGTCTCTATTCTCATCAGTCATTTCTTAAAGATATTAATAAAGAGATTTTAAACATTTGGTATATTTTTTTTTTTGAAAAAACAATCAACAGATTTAATAGAAAACTAAAATATTTCTTCTTATATTAGCATTTACCTAATCATTTTTTAGTATAAAACCTATAAAAAAAACAACACAAACATTACCTTTCTATACTTAAACCTACTTTGAAATCACATAGTACTTATTAATGTCTTACATATTTAAAATAAAATAGGATTGCATTAAGACTTATGAAAAAGTTTGTAACAATTTTTGTCACGAGATAGACAAAGATAGACATCGCATTTTTCGCATTTTATTTTAGAGCGACTACCACAATCCATACGACAGGTTCTCGGTGCCTTAATATCATCAAACACAGGCAGATGATCGTAACCGTCATGTCTTTTAGCTATTGAAGGCAGGCTAACAGGTTTGTAGATCTTTAAGGGCTGACTACGTTGACGTTGCTGTGGTCCAGGTTCATCTTCTCTGCGTCCTGTTTCTGGAAGACACTTCAAACATTCTGCTACATCCAGGCGAAAGTCAAGTAAGGCCAGCGTGTCTTTTCGGCGGTAACTATTAGCTGTGCAGTCGTTTTTATAAAGCTTCCAAGCGTTTACACAAGCGAGATCTATAAAATGTACGAGAACTTTAAGAGTCCATTTTCTGGTTTTGATGAACGTCCTGTAATACTCTATTTGTTGATCTAGGACATCCACACCCCCCATCTTCTGATTGTATAGTTCTATAACTTTTGGTGCCGATATGTTGACATAGGTCTTAGTATTCTTGTCCCAACGTTTCACGTACGTAGTTTCTCCAACTCCCATGCAGTTAGATGCCATTAAAACGGACTTATTGTCTTTCCATTTGACGATTGCAATGTCTTTACAGACGTACTGCTGCGTTTCCCCACGAGCCATCTCTATATCCTTTTTAAAATCGATTGAGGAACGATCAGGAATCCGGTTCAGCATTATTGTACCAGTACTGTGAAGATTTCGCTTGAGCATTTCTTCTGCCAAAGGAACCGTTGTAAAATATCTATCATGATACACACAACTGCCGGGTGGTATACTCTGAGAAAGATGGAGAATGACAGACGGGCCCAAACCAAGAGCTGTGTTGCCGAACATAGTTTTAGCCCCTTGATAGATGACAAAATCCAGCATTAAACCCTCACTGGTCGTTAAAACAAAGTTTTTTAACCCTACTGGCCTCGGTTTATTTTTGACTACTTGGCGTAGTTTGCATCTACCAGTAAAGGGTATCATTTGCTCATCTATCGAGTAATATCCAGGTGCTCTCTCTACTCTGTTACATGTTTCTTTGACCTTATTTATCATAGATTGCACCTTCCACAAAGCATTGTTTTTTTTCAGCTTCTGTTGGCGTGTCACTGTCGACTACGTGAAGTGCATTGCGAAGAGTTAAAAATCTGTCTCTAGTCATGGTGTCGCTGATCAATGCCAGTTTCATTCCAGTTTTCCAGTAAAAAGGTAGTCTTGGATAGGGAATACATCCCATGATTAGATGAACAGCAAATAGTTTCGCTATTTCAAGTCTGGCAGTCTTGAGTTCAACGCCGGTTTTGCGCAAGTGGTACAGATTCGTGCACCTAGCTACTTCTTCCAGAAATGAATCATCAAAATAGTCACGGACGTAATCAATGGGAGAGCGCACTTGATTTATCGGAAGCGAAGAGTAATCATGAGCTTTATCTGTATAAGAAGTTTTTACCCACACTCTCTCACCTGTCCCTCTGCTTATTCTAGCCTGTCCTTTTACCGTGACCCGCCCCGTGCCTCTTGATCTTGACGTTTTTCTGACCGATCTGCCTCCGGTTGACCCCCTACTTCTCGATGCTGTTGAATTAGATGGTGGTGCTCCATCAACTTCGGAACATTCATCGCCAAAACCAGTTTTACTTTCTCCTAGGTGATGTAAGACACTCGCAACAATATCTTCTTCATCATCATCAGCAAAATCCTCAATTTCCGAGTCATTACCATCTGCTAATATAAGTGCCACTTGGTCATCCGTAAGAAGTTTTCCTTAAAATAAAAAACATAATAAAACAAACGATCACACATAAAAAAAAATTTTAGACACTACTAAGTTATAAATATCTATTTAACAAGTATCACCTAACCTACACGATCGTGCGTCCTTCATTTTGGGTCACAATATATCCTTAACTGAGCATACTAGGTTCAAATTACATACAAATAGGTGTAAAACAATCCTTAAAGTAAGTAAATTGCACAAACAATATAGAGAAATTGCATTATTTTAATGAAAAATAAAACACTTACCCAGGCGAGTTTGCGCGCCAAAAAATGCAGCCATCCTTCACAGTGGTAATGATAGACTGACAAGTTTAAACTCGTTCGCAAGGGGCCCGAGCGTCTTTTTTCCTTAAAAGAGATAGCCTCACGATCGATCGATGCCGGTTGTACCTCGAAAAGCGATATTGCGTACGCGCCAGAATTTTTGAAAATCAAGTCTCACTATCATATCAAGTCTCACTATCATATCAAGTTGGTTGTAAAGGGGTATGGTTAAAATTAAAACACAACAATACAGATAAAAAATAATAACTATTAAAATAAACACAGCATTAAACATATAATATAGGTGATAGGTATCTATCGCGCTTGCTACGCAGGTGTGCCGGGACGCGCGGGGGCAGGGCATAACATGTAGACAATAGCATTTTATATAAGTTTAATTCTCACTCGCTCAGTGCAGCCCGCAGCATCTGACGGCTGACACCAACAGCACCTTGTTTATTTAAACAAAATGTACTCAAAACGAACCAAATACAATACACAACAGTGTCTTAAAAATAAATTGTAATACCTATTATGTTTTAAAGCGATTGGACAATACAAATATAAGGTAAGACATATTTCAATTAAATACATCATAGATATAAATGTGTACGTATACAATTAACTAAACAAAACTGTGTACGTATACAATTAACTAAACAAAATAGCTAAACAAAACTGCGGATTAAAGGAGTAAAAAATTAAAAATATTAAATAGTAATAACAATTAATAAATATTGATTCTTTCTGTTTAAGTTTAAGAATTTTTTTTTTTATCTAATAAATACAATTTATATTTTAATCGAAAATTTCCTATCGATTTCAGGTCACGAAAAGGAGGAATCAGGTCATTCCAGCGCTTAGTGGCCCAGAACCGAAAATTTCCTCGGAATGCAGCTGTTTTATGGATTGGCATTTTAAGTTTGAACAATGACGCTCTTGTAACATGCTCACTATTGTTACTTTTTAACCATTGTAGCTTATGGTACAGGTAAGGTGGAACCTGATATTTTATAGTACCAAAAATTAATGTAGCGAAATGCAATTGCATACGGTAATTCATTTTTTAAATATTATAATTGTTTAAATATGGTGTGACATGTGTACGCGGCGGAATACTAAAACAGTATCGGGCGCAGGCATTTTGCACTCTTTGGATGACTTTTTTAGTACGGAAGAGTAGACGTGGCCCAATGACAACATCAGCATAATTAAATTTTGACAAAATTAATGCCTCACAAATTCTTATACGAATATTTGTATTAATACAATCTCTAATGTTATAAAGTACTTTTAATCTATAGAAGCAATTCTTAGCAATATTGTTTACATGTTTTTCAAAACGGAGGTCTTCATCAAATAGGACACCTAGGTTGCGCGCCTCGGATACTCTCTGTATACGTTCACCGCTTATTTCAATAATAGGATCATAACCGCTTATTATTTGAGTTTGACGTTCTGTACCAAAGATCATATACTTAGTTTTATTCGGATTAATTGTTAGCGTGTTTGAATGTGACCAGCGAGCTATTTGATCCAGATCATAATTAAGTTTTTGTAAAGCTGTTTGCGTATCACATGGTTTAAATGAAATATATAGCTGCAGGTCATCAGCATAAAGATGGTAGTTGCAGTGACTTATTTGATTTACGATATCAGCTATATATAGCGAATACAAGATAGGTCCTAGGATTGAGCCTTGTGGAACTCCTCTCGTAACCTGCCGTACATCTGATTTAGCGACATTGCCATCCTCTAACGTTATTTCAACAGATTGGTTGCGGTTGGTCATGTAGCTTTCAAACCATTGTACAGCTTCGTCATCAAAACCGTAATATGATAGTTTGGAGATTAACAATGGTATATTTATTGTATCAAACGCACGAGAGTAGTCCAAAAGTACCAGGATGGTACCCTCCCCCCCCGTCTCGAGCAGATAGGATATCATCGACAACGTTTGCCAATGCAGTTGCAGTTCCTCTTTTTTTCCTGACACCAGATTGTTTGTTTGGCAAAATATTGTTAAATTCTAAATACTCCCGGAGTTGATTACATACCACTTTTTCAAGAATCTTCGACAGACACGGGAGAATGCTTATAGGACGCAAATCTTTAAACTCTAAAGGAGCATCTATCTTTGGTATAGGTCTGACAATAGCCCTACGCCAAAGATTTGGGAATGTACATGTCATAATAGAGGTGTTGACTATTTTGGTTATTATCTTTAAAGTGTATTGAAGGGTGGGTAATATCATGTCAAGAGAAATACCATCTGCACCAGTGGCATTTGTAGTCAATGTTTTAATATATTTAAAGATTTCGGTCTCTGATACTACCTTTAGATTAAAATTTGCATCACTAAATTTATTTTGTTTATAATATTCAATGTCTAATTGACTTGCATTGTGGCTACCGGGAACTGTAAGGAAATATGCGTTTAGTTTATTTGGGTCACACAAATGTTCTGGTAGTATACAGTCATTTTTTCTATTAATATTAACATTAAATTTAACTTGCTTCCAAAGTATCTTCGCGTTATTAAGGTTTTTATTAACAAATGTTTCGAAATAAGCCTTTTTTCGTTTGTAATTGATATTCGTACAAGGTTTTTTAAAACCTTATAACAATTAAAGTGTGCGTCTATTTTAGTTTTACGAGCTCTACGATGTGCATTATCCTGTAGTCTCATCATAAGCTTGATAGTAGATGTAATCCAGGGATAATGACGATGTTTAACGTGCAAACTTTTCAAAGGTGCAAGAGTATCGGAAGTTCGTCGCATCTCTATATTAAATTCCCCTACCATATCATCCACGCTTTCCAGTTCAGCAATGCAGTCCCAGTTGATAAGTGCAAGACATATATCTAATTCATTAGGATCAATAGACTTTATGTCCCTGTAAAAAATTTTTTTTGACTTAAACTTTTATTTAACAATAGTGACTTCACAAGATATGAATGAGTGACTGCTTAAAGTGGAAATGTAATCAACCCAGACCTGACAAACACTTGCATCGGTACAGAACAAATCTAGGAGGGTTTCACTATGATTTGTGAAATGCGTAGGCTCACTAATGTGTTGTGTTAAATTTGAATACTTTAAGAAATCAATAAGTGAATTATAGTTTGTATTATTTTTATCTAGAAAATTTATGTTGAAGTCTCCAACAAATGATAAAGTGGTCACGCCATGAAAAAGTGGATAATGATTCGTACAACGCATCAAAAAATGATTGTACGCTTAACCATGGTGGCCTATATGCGGTTCCTATTACAATGTTCTTACCACGGCATTTATAACAAATCCACATCTGCTCAACCGACGGAGAGGGAGGGTGGCTGAGAGTACGAACATTCAGACCTTTCCTGACGTAGAAACCCACCCCGCCCCCGCGTACACGCAACTCAGGTGGCCGCGGTATATGACGCAAGTTGTATCCTGGTATACTGGGCGCACGTCCCTCCTCACCGGTTCTCAACCAAGTCTCATTAAGCCCTAGAATGTCCACATTATGCCTCTCTACAGCGACTATTAGCTCTTCGTGATTAGTTCCAAGGGAACCCGGGTTTAGGAAACCAATTTTTAATTTTCGTGGCCTTATCATTTTAAAATAAAAAAGCTAATGAAACAGAGACGATTTATCAATAACAAAAAAATAACATCCCATAAACTATTTGATGGCAAGTTACACCTAATGTGCAAAACAATTACTTGTTTATCATATTTACTTGTAACTATTATACATACTGTCTGGTCGCTATGTATTACACTGCTGCAAAAATATATGCTAAAATCCTTATAATAAATATAAATCAACCTAACATTAATATAATACAAAAGTATTACAGAAACTGATAAATACACCTTTTTATATAATATTTTTATAAAATAAGCTATTAGTAATTTAAAAATATTGTCCTTATAATTAAACTGAAATTCACAGCTCAAACCTGTGCTTTCACAAAAACCTTCGGGATGTCATCCTGTGATCGTACCCTATGGGCAGCAGTTTCTTTATTCCGCCGGGCATAGATGCAACCCTCGCGGGTCCATATATAACGCCATCCATTGCAGCGGCCCTCCTCTCGTGCATTATAAAAAATGGCACGATTTGTTTTAGTGAGGCGCTCGTTGATATAAAACCGTTTTGGTTCTTTATCTACATCTAAGCCCGATGTATCAGCCCCTCGGCGCACGCGCGCCGCACGCAGTAGTTGATCGCGAATCGTGCGTCGCGCTAGCCGTACTACGATTGGGCGCGGCCGTGACCGTTCGCTGGTGTCATAATAAGCCGATCGCGGGCCTGACCGTTCAACCATAACAATGTCGCGCTCTTCCAATGTGACGCCAATCTTAGTCGCAATAAGGCCTACAACATGCTGCAAATTCTCCCCATTTCGTTCAGTGATGCCTGATATCTCAACATCGTTCAATAAACAGGACTGCTCGCGCTCATTTAGCTCCGTTTTCAAATTGGCGATGTCCTCCAGCAAGTTACTCTCAGACGCGGACGGTGTATTGTTCTCGAGCTGAGCCAGTCGCGCTTCTACATTGTCAACTCGCTTGCCTACTTCGGACAACGCACCCTTCAACGATGCAAGCTCCTGACGAAAGGAAGACATTTCCCGCGTGACGTCCACTAATTCAACCCGAAAGAGTTTGATCTGTTGTAAGAGTGAACCGATGACTTCTGTATCCTCGATAGCTGACATTGACGACGAGTGTTCAGTGTTATTTGTCCCTTGCGAGGAAGCCAAGTCAGTGTTTAACGCTGGAGAACAAGGCTTCGGCTTGCATCCCTTGCATATCCACTTTGGTATTCTGGCATCGGGACTCGAATTGACGACACAAGCTCGATGGAATTGGCAGGAACAACGTACACACTTCACACTATTGGCAGCAGCTAAAAATTTCCCACAACTACTGCATTTATTTGCCATTTTCGATATAATTATAACTAGTTAGTGTGAATTACCGTATGTAGGTATACTTGTATATGTGGTCAGTGGTGTTTTATTTTATGATATTGATCGTTATAATATAAGGAACAAGTTTATATTTGATTTAATATTAGCGGTAATGAAGTATATTTTATTTAGACTTTTTCTATATTAATTTAAGTCCTAGATATATATATTTTTTTTTTACCAAAAATATATCGTCCACTTTAGTAATATAATACTATTTGCGATGCAATAATTTAAAGAAATACATATATTATTATAAATTGTTCGTAGTTTTATTTCATCACTGTACATATGTATATATGTGGGTATACAAAGCAGCTGATTTTGCTGAGTAATGTTTAAAGTTGGTTTTCTATACTCTTGAAACACAAATAACACTTTCACAAAACAACTTTGTAAGATTACTGATTTTAATACTATAATTAGTAAACTTTGGCAAAACTAGAAACGATTTTTTAGAATTTTAAAGGTAATCGTAATCAAGGCGAACTGTTTGCGACCGCTGTCAGTGTCACATTTTTCGCTGACGCAAATTACGCTGATGCACTTACAGGACCGAGACTACTTGCAAGAACTAAAAACGTAATACAACGCGTTCAAAATGCTTGCGCTCGATATTGTTTCCACATACCCCCTCGCACTCACGTCACGCCATTTTTGAATAATTCTGGTTCTTTAAAGATGGAAAGTCGTAGAAAAGTACACCTAGCAACACTATTATTTGGGATAATTAAAAATAAGGAACCCTTGTACCTTTACAAAAAACTGCGATGGGCGAGAGATGAAAATACCTCGTATGGTACTAGGGCGACCACATACATACATGATCAAACAGTATAAGCACAGCTCCGCGAGTTTTCGAGGCAGTTTCCGGTATTCCGCGAGCAAAATCTGGAACAATTTGCCACTGCCTATCCGTAGCCTGCAAAATATTAATAATTTTAAAACAAAATTCAAGACCCATCTGCTAAATTTACAAAAGGAGACGTAGATCTTCTGTACACATAATATATAGTACTATTACTAGTAACTCATATTTATGTATTATTATTACTATTATTTTTTTATTTAATGTTGCTAAACTTATCTTATTTTTTATATTTAACAACCTATTAAAATATTATGTATAATATACCTGGGTATTTAATACATAATTATGTTTCATTTGATAAACTACTTGCCTATCGGTTATGGCCATCTTCCAATGTGGAAGTTGCTCCTTGAGCGCGGACCCCGGACTGCCTCGACAAATTTGCGTATAACTCGCCTATTAAAAGCCCAATGATATTTCACTCCCTGAAAGTACATTCAAAAATACATACAAAATAAGGTTACAATATTTAGTATGCATATTTCAAAATAAATATACTAAAAATAAATATGTTGATAATAAATTATATAATAAACAAATATACGAAATAAAATAATACCTAACATATCTTATAGTGGCAAAGGACATTCGCATTATGCGTTGTTGCTTTCACTCGTTTGGCCTTCAATATCGTCTAGTGCATAAAAATGGAATAATGTTCTCAATTAACATAATTATGGTACTGTAAGTTGATACTGTCATTCCGTGGCCACAAGGGAGACAGCTGAAAATCAGCAGAGGGATAAAAAACCTCATAGCCTGAGCAGTCTCCTTTTGACGGCACACAAGACGTACATATATTAATTATTTTTATTTTCATTAATTTAATTTTTTTTTAGTATATTGTATTTTTTTATACAGGGTCAGTACATGTTATGTGTTTTAATTGAAACTGTTTAAATGGAATACGATTTCAAGGCCATATACAAAATATTATTTAAATCGGATTACTAGTTTAGTCTCTAGACAGTTCTAAAGTTTTAACTCAGCGACGCGCTCAGAAAACATGATGTATATTTTATAACAACGAATGCACCTAACTACTTGAACTATGAATGGAAAAAGATACACCGTTGCCGCTTTGACAAAATTAAATTATACAAGGTCACGGCTATGTATCAGATTAATAAATTCGTAACATAACAAGAAAGCAAAATAGGTACATAGCGTGCGCTTCACTTCTAGGTGTAAAAGAAATAGAAATAGGTCAAATATTGCTATTGCATCCTTGCAAACGAAAGCGAGACACCAATAAAACAAAAACCTGTCAATTAGTGTGCCGATGCTTATCTCTCGGGATGCACGTTACGCAATTCGGAAGCGCATGCGCCACTTTATTGTCGTAATCTCGCGCCAAAGTATTTGTGTTAAGTATTTGTTGTTATTGTGATAGGACACCGAAATTAATAGTAGATTAATGTAATACTACATATTTATTTTATAGTGACAGGACACGAAACTATAAATTTTTACTTAATATTAGTGTTATTTTTGTTGTTTTTTATGTTTTATAGTGACAGGACACGGACTTTAGTTTTTAATTGTGCTAAAACACTTAACTAGAGTTTAAGACAATGCCTCGCATTACGTACACCGCTTCAGAATACACGGACATGGTTTTAATGTACGGGGAATGCCACGGAAACGCGGCCTTAGCTTTACGAACATACCGAGAAAGGTATGGTGAGAGACGCATGTGCCCCAGTAACCCTCGCATTATAGTCCAACACGAGGGAGTCCCATCACGACAAATACGCGCCTCATTGGAGGAAAGAATTTTACAGTATTTCTCTCACAACCCGACATCGAGCCTTAGTAGAGCCGCGCGACAGTTTAATATTTCCCCTAAAACTGTGCATAAGGTTTTAAAACGGAATAAACGCAAACCTTATAAATATTGTAAAACACAAGCGTTATTGCCGAGGGACTTGCCAGTGCGTAATAATTATTGCGAATGGTTTCTAAATAAAATAAATAGTGAGGTCAATTTCGTTAGCAAAAACCACAAATTTAATAACGAAAATCTATATACTTATAATAAAGCTGTAGAGAGGTCAATTCTGTACATGAAATATATTTTCAAAATAACTATCAGGGGGTGATTAGTGATCGATACTGATGCCAAAAAGGCAATCAGTAAAATTTTTGTCTGTCTGTCTGTCTGTCTGTCTGTCTGTATGTATGTATGTTCCTTATAGAAACAAAAACTACTGGACGGATTTTAACGAAACTTAGTACAATTATTCTTCATGCTCCTGGGCAGGTTATAGTATACTTTTCATCACGTTACAATCAATAGGAGCAGAGTAATAAAGGGAAAACGGGAGACTTTACTCCAATTTTTAAGCTTCCGTCGCCTATGCAGCCTTAATGGTTAAAGTTACATAGAAATCATGTATGACGGAAATATTCTACATAAAATTTCCTAAAAAATATCCCACAACAGCATATGTCTATCTTTTATGGTTGACTCACAATAACACGTGTAACTCCTGATAGGTTAGCAGTTCGGAGAATTCTGATTATATTTGTTTACTCTTACGTTTATAATACTCTCACTCATCACTAATTTATAAAAAGTTAACATTATTACCTATAAAATAAAAAAAAATCATAGAAATCAAGTATTGTGGATTGACATATTATATTTCCCTATTAAATTACGATAGTTAATCTGTCTGTCACATCAAAATCACTGAACCCTGAGGAAGGACATACGCTACTTTTTTTCGAAAAACGACGAAAACGCGGACGAAGTCGCAGGCAAAAGCTAGTAGAAAATAATATTGTCCGTCGGTACGAATTATGTGTACAAGAAAATGGCGGACAGATTGAACATTTAAAAATTTAAAGAATTAAATGGGTGGAAGTGTTTCTTGTGCTCGTATATCGTCAACTTATCTACCTACGGCGACTTATGCCGCCGCGCCGCGACCGACGTAAGCGCACCCGCTCGCGCTCGGGCGAGCAGGGCGGGGCGACACGGCGTTCGATAACTCGACGAGCGGCGTTGCCACTTTGATGGCTATACCTAGAGGTCAGTAACAGTTATTTACCATTTACAGGGTGTTTGTATTTTATTACGACTATTTAGCGATTTCATTTGTTCGAAAAAATTTTTTTCGTATTTTTCATAGCATTTATTTTTCTACTGGTTTAAAGTGTTTCTAAATAGGAATAATATACGTAGTTTCAATTAGTACACACAGTCCGTATTGACCCTGTATATAATTGTTTTTTCTTTCTTTCTTTCTTTCTAAATATACTTTGTAGCGACAAACACAAACGATCAAAATAAAAAACGCGCAATACTACTACATTCCGGGGGCATGTCACTACAAGATATATATTTTAATGTACATACCTGGAGCTCATGTTACCGACCCTGACGCGAATGACGGTTATGACACTGCAGTTAAAAAGTTAGATGAATACTTTTCCCCAAAACAAAGTTATTTGTTTGAAAGACATATATTGGCGTATACCGCCCCCCTGTAGGAGATTTTAATTTATTTGAGACAACTATAGAAGACATTTTAAAAAAGCTGTGTAAATGTAGTAAAAATATTATCGTATGCGGGGATTTTAATGTAGATTTATTGAAAGACACAACAATTAGTACTCGACTGATTAGCTTATTTAAGTCATTTAATTTATGTCACAGATATTGTGAACCGACTCGAATAACTAGCCTGTCTTCTACGTGTATTGACAATGTATTTTGTTACTGTGAGATTTTTGAAAAGTCAATTATTAATAATTTAACTTCTGACCACTGTGGTCAAAAATTTTCACTTAAAGACAATGTAACTATAAATAGACAGAAAATAACTTGTAGACCAATAACTGTGAATAGAATAAATTGTTTTAGGGATATTGTGGCATCTAAAGTATGTAAATTAGATTTGACTGCACATGATCCAGACATACTTTATGGTTCACTTTTTAAATTAATTTTAAATTAATTTTAAATGAGTTCAGTAAAATTTTTAAAACTAAAACTTTTTATAATATTGCGGGCTTGAAATTCAGTGACTGGGCTACTCCTGGTATTTATAAAAGTAGAAACAAATTATATGAATTGTACAGTATGAAGCAGTGGAATCATGAGGCATCTTTTTTGGAACATGTAAAGCGATATTCAAAAACTTTTAAGGCAGTATGTATTTGTGCTAAATCAAATCACATAAAAGGGAAAATTTTTAATTCTGACGACAAAATCAGGGCTACATGGGACGTCATTAACCGTGTTTGTGGAAAATCTAATAAACAGTCTCTGTCCATTGAGCTGAACTTAAATAATAAAAAAGTAAGTTCAGAATTAGAAGTCGCAAATATCTTTGAAAAATTCTTTGATACAATCGCTACTGATATAACATCGCACTTAAATTCATCTTCATCAGACGCAACCATGTTTCTTGTTAATCATGTACCTAAATGCAATGTTAAATTCTCTTTCCAGCAAATAACTTCAGTAGATATTATAAAAACATTTAAATCTCTTAATATTAAGAAAACGAATGATCTATGGGGTACTTCGGTTAAATTAATTAATACTATTATTGAGGATATTGTTCCATATGTAGCTTTAATTTTTAACAAAAGTCTTGAGACTGGATCATTTCCGAATTTATTGAAATGTAGTAAAATTTTACCTCTTTTCAAAAAAGGGAGCAAAGATGATCCCAGTAATTATAGACCTATTTCTATCCTACCGTCCATAAGTAAAATATTTGAAAAAATTATCTTAAATCAACTCATTGATCACTTTGATGTAAATAATATTTTTCATAGGTTTCACTAGAGGTCGCTCAACAACGGATGCAGGTATAGCGCTTCTTAAACATATTTATGATGCGTGGGAGAAATCACAGAATGCTATCGGTGTTTTCTGTGATTTGTCTAAGGCATTTGATTGCGTAAACCACGAAACGCTTTTATGTAAACTTCAATATTATGAAGTTGAAGGTAAAGCTATTGATCTTATTGCTTCATACTTGACTGGGAGAATTCAACATGTTTTTATAAATGGAATAAAGTCTTCTGGATCAGAGCTAAAAATGGGTGTTCCACAGGGATCAATTCTGGGTCCATTTCTATTTTTAATATACATCAATGATCTACCTTTTTATGTAAAAAGTATTTGTGACATTGTATTGTTTGCTGATGATACTTCACTTATTTTCAAAGTTAATAGAAATAAAGTTGATTATGACGATGTAAGCAATGCATTATCACGGATACATGGTTGGTTTACCACTAATAATCTAGTTTTAAATACTAAAAAAACTAAATGTCTAGTGTTTACATTACCTAATGTAAAACAACAAACTTATAATTTAATATTAAATGGTGAGATCCTTGATGTTAGCGATACAACAGTATTTTTGGGAATTACCTTGGATATGAAGCTTCAGTGGAATTCCCATTTGGCATCTCTTACGGGAAGACTCAGCTCCGCAGCATACGCGGTTAGGAAAGTTCGTCAACTAACCGACGTTGATACAGCTCGATTGGTATATTTTGGTTATTTTCATAGCCTCATGTCTTATGGATTGATGTTATGGGGTAACGCTACAGATATTAATACTGTATTCATTTTGCAAAAGAGAGCTGTTCGTGGTATTTATAATCTAGGAGCTCGAGATTCCCTTCGAGATGTTTTTAATAAAGTTGGTATACTTACGGTTGCATCGCAGTACATTTACAATAATATTATGTATATTCACAACAACATTGATTCTTTTGATAAAAACAGTAACAGGCATTGTATTAACACGAGAAGAAAGGATAAACTTATAACGCCGAAGTTTCGACTCCGCAAAGTCAATGTTACCTTCTTGGGGCAAGGTATTCGTTTTTATAATAAAATTCCGCAGAAAGTGTTACAGTTTACAAAAAAGAAATTTAAAGTACATATTAAAAAATCCTTAGTAGCTAAAGCATATTATTCTGTTCAAGATTATATAGATGATAAACATGCTTGGATTTAGTATAAGCTGGATTCACAAAGGGTATTTAATATATTTGTAACTCATAAATGTATGTACCCATTGTAAAACTTTTAAAAAGAGTAACTATCGAGTTTCTTGCCGGTTCTTCTCGGTAGAATCTACATTCCGAACCGGTGGTAAATTAATTAATTAATTAGTGTTTAGTTTTCTTTTGTTTTTGTATTGACGATTCAAAAGTGCTTGTAAAAGCCTACTTGAATAAAGCATATTTTGATTTTGATTTTGATTTTGATTTCGTTTGATGAAACAAGAGCCAGACGAAAAGTTCGAAAAATTCTTGATTCGTCTGAGACGACAAAGCTCAAAATGTAACTTTGCTAACGAGGATGAAAACCTCGTAGATCAAATAGTAGAAAAGTGTAGTACCACTAAATTAAGAAAGAACATTTTAATACTCGGTGACACTGCAACAATAGAAAAAATTATTACAGAAGCAAATTCTTTGGAAGCTGTTGAAAGACAATTAAATGAGTTTCATGATAGACAAAGTACAACAACAACTTCTAGCCTTAATAAAATAGATAGTAAATTAAACAAACGTTATTCGAAAAAAGAGATTGATCTTAGTTGTAGCCGATGTGGTAGTAAAAACCACAAAAGTGATAATAGTTCCTGCCCTGCAATTAATACAAATTGCATAAAGTGTGGTTTCAAAGGTCACTTTCAGAAGCACTGTAGAACAAGGGCCAATAAAAGAAAAATACTAATCTCTGGTTAAATGATAACAATAATAATAATAATAATAATATACTTTTATTGTGCACCAAGAAAAACATTAGAACAATAGTAGGAAGATGTACAACCAGGCGGTCTTATTGCTAATAAGCAATTTCTACCAGACAACCTGAGAGCGAGGAGAAATATTATGTTGCGGAAAGAGGGTAGGTGGTGAAACAATACAAGTAAAATGACTAAAACTAATATGGCAAAAGTAGGAAAAAGTGAAATTAGTAACAGAGGATTATTGTTTTCATTTCAAGTAGAATAGTTTTAATTTATTTTTAAATAGCGATACATTTTGGGCCTGTCTAATATATATTAGCAGGCAATGCGTTCCATAACATAATAGCTTGTACAACAAATGATGATTTATAGAAATTCGTGTTATGAATTGGTATGCGCAACTGGACGTATCTGTGCGATCTTACGGCCTCGCCGCGAGCATCAAAAAATTCAAAGTTGTTCTTCAGATAGACAGGTGTTGACGGGTGAAACAGAACACAATAAAGAAGTAATAAGATATGTGTATTCCGGCGAAGGCGAACGGGTAACCAATTGAGCTTTTTTCGAAAATCGGAAATATGGTCATATTTACGCAATCCGAATATGAACCGTATCATAACATTTTGGAGTCGCTCAAGTTTACCAAGTTGAACTTCGGTAAGGTAAAAATAGCAAGCGTCGGCGTAGTCTAGTATGGGCAGCAAGAGTGAGTGTGCTAACGCAATTTTGGTAGGGATTGGAAGAATGTTACGCAGTCGTCTCAAGGAACTAGCGGCTGCAAAGATTTTTCTGCTGACTTCACTGATTTGGTGAGACCAAGAAAGTGTTTGGTCAAAGTAGATTCCCAAATTCTTAACTTTATCAACATATGGTAAATTAACACCGTTAAGAGAGATCGGAGGCAAGTCTGTGTTATTTAATCGTGCTATTAGCTTGTGGCTTCCCATGATGATTACTTGAGTTTTGGCGGGATTAATTGTTAGCCCATAATCTTTACACCAATCGGAGATGGCAACCAAATCTGAGTTTACAGTTGTTATGGCGTTGTAAATATTATCAAGAGTTGACGATGAATATATTTGAAGATCATCTGCATACAAGTGGTAGAGAGAATTTAACTGAGAGGTAATAGAGTTAATGAAGATAGAAAAAAGAAGAGGCGACAGCACGCCACCTTGAGGAACACCGGCATTGACGTCACACCAGTCAGAGAAACTGTTGACGTCCATGCAGGTAACTTCGAAACCAGTCAATAGCCGGAGGAGATATGTTAAGAGATTGAAGCACGCTTAGCAGAACATCAAAATCTACACTGTTAAATGCGTTGCTAAAGTCCAAAAGGACAAGTACGGTAAGCTGTTTCTTGTCCATGGCTAAGCGAATATCATCAGTGATTTTAATGAGAGCAGTAGTCGTACTATGACCCGGACGGAAACCTGACTGGAAGGGACTAAGGATATTATGCCTATTTAAAAATAGGCTAATTTGCTGATAAACAAGGCGTTCTAGGACTTTGGAAAGGAAAGGTAATATTGCTATGGGTCGGAAATCAGAAAAATCAGAAAGCTTACCTTTCTTGGGAATGGGGATGATTTTAGCAAGTTTCCAGTCCTGTGGAAATACACCAGATGTGATAGAGGAATTAAGGATGTTAGTAATAACATTACGTCTTATAATCGGAACCGGGTATCGCCCACCATGGTTTAATCATAACTTGTTTTTTGATGCACTAAGTGATTCTATAAACTCGTTTGGATATTACGATAATATTATATTATTAGGGGATTTTAATATTAACTTTTTAAATTCTAATAGTAGTATGTATTTAAGCGCCCGTGATTTTTTGAATACATTTAATTTGAAAAATTATATTACCCAACCTACACATTTCACTTCTCATAGTCAAACTTTAATTGACATTTTACTTTCCAATTTGGACGTTATTAATACGGTAGTTGATCATATACCCGAGCTCGGCGGACATGCCATGATATTTGCTGAATTAAATTTAAATAAAATTAAGCCCAAACCACAATACATGCTATTTAGACCTATAAAAAATATTAATTTAGAAAACTTTAACGATGATATAAATAAAATTGACTGGGGCTTTTCCTATCCAATGGAATCAGTCGATTATATAGTAGATTTTCTTAATTACCCTTTTAACTTTATACAACATACATTCGCCACTGAAAATTATTGTGTGTTATTAAAGAACAATTTCACCCGTGGTTAACTAGTAATATTCGATTTATGATGCTTCTCCGCAACAAAGCATCTTCAGAATACAAGAAAATTGCATCCCATGAAAATAAAACCAAATACAAATCTCGAAAGCATCTAGTCAACGTCAGCCTTTATTATGAGAAATGTGCTTATTTTAAATATAATATAAACTCTTATATAAATAATACTAAGTATCTATGGAAAAACTTTAAAAAAATCTTAGTTAACTTTAAAAATACTGCAGAATTACCCGAAACATTTAATAATCCCCATGAAATTAATAACTACTTTTTAGACATCCCTGGTAAGTGCCTTGTAAATATTTCGGATTTAACTTATTATGAATTTAATAGGTTTAATAATCTCTGTTTCAAACTTTCTACGATTTCTGAAAACGACGTAGTAAAGATATTATTCAACATTAAATCAAACTCTGTTGGTATCGATCAAATATCTAGAGATATGGTTGCGTTAACTCTTCCTTCTTCTTTAAAAATTATCACTAACATCATAAACAAATCTATTATAACATCTATCTTTCCTGAAGCATGGAAAACTGCGGTTGTAAGACCCATTCCTAAAGTTAGCAATCCAACTGAGGTGAAGCAGTTGCGTCCTATAAGCCTTCTACCATACTTATCCAAGATATTAGAAAAAGTCGTTTACATGCAGGTTTTTGCCTACTTAGAATCTAACAATATACTTCCCTCTTTACAGTCCGGCTTTAGAAAAGGTCGCAGTACCACAACTGCCTTAGTCAACGTCCTTGATGATATTTTACGTGCTCAAGATTCGAGCTTAGCAACCATCCTTACTTTGCTAGATTTCTCTAGAGCCTTCGATTCTATAAACATTGACTTACTTCTCTCTAAACTATCATACTATGGTTTTGATGTTAGTGCTGTTCAATGGTTTCACAGCTATCTAACTGGTAGAAAACAATTGGTCTCTTTGCGACAACGGGACGGGTCATTTTTAAATTCTGAAGCGAAAGAGGTCCTCAGAGGAGTCCCTCAAGGCTCAATTTTGGGACCTCTTTTGTTTATCATATATTCGGCTGACATAACTAGCTGTATCAGACATTGTAGATATCATCTTTACGCAGATGACCTTCAGATCTATTTTTCTTTTCCTCCAAAATCTGTTGATGAGGCAATCAACTTAATTAACGAAGATCTGCAACGAATATCTTGTTGGTCGAGCAAAAATGCATTGGCCTTGAATCCAACTAAATCGAAGTTTCTGATTTTAGGCTCAAAATCACAAGTTTATAATGCTATGCACAACGACATTAAAGTCATAATTAACAGTACGCCTATAGAACGCGTCCTTGAAGTACGTAACTTGGGTTTGATTTTCGACTCTAGCCTGCGTTTTGAATCTCATGTACAAGAAGTATCGCGTAACTGTTTTTATCGTTTAAAAGTCATTTATAACATACGTCCATATATTGGAACGGAATTAAGAATTAAATTATGTGAAGCGCTAATACTCTCAAAATTAAATTACTGCATCAATGTTTATGGACCACGTCTACTTGAACGTTCACTTCGATTAATACAAAGAGTACAGAATGCCTGTGCAAGATTTTGTTTTAATATACCACCTCGCAGTCACGTGACACCTTTCCTGGATGCTGCTGACATTCTTAATATGAAGTCACGGATCAAATCCCATTTTGCGACAATGCTGTTTGGAATAATAAAAAATAAATCCCCCGACTACTTATATAATAAATTACTATGGTCTTCCCGTACCAACACGAGATATTTTACAAGGTCATCGTTGTTTCGCTTAACCTGTCCACGACACAAGACTGCCACTTTCCGTGGTAGTTTTAGTTATCTAGCGACTAAATGTTGGAACAATCTACCACCACCACTTAGGAACCTTAATTCAGTCCGTAGTTTTAAAATCAATTTTAAGACACACATTTTAAATTTACAAAAAAAAGCAATAATAATAACAAATAAATAAATAAATAGAAGTAGGTGTTACTTTTCAGCATTTAGCCAGTATTTGTCAATAGTACTTTTGTTTTAATGATATTATATACCTATTAATATATTATCTATATGTATTTTAAAATTATTAAATTCTATACTTTTATTTTTATTACAAAAATTTTAAACATTTGATTTTCTACGATAACCTTTTCTAACTTTATTATTTCTAATATGTTACTAATACCGTTTCAGCCTGGATCTCGTTTCGTTCTCCCTCGAAGGTTTCAACAGAATATCAGTGTTGCTAGCTTTTTAGCCAGTAACAATTACTGAGTTGAAACCCTTTTGCTTTAGCGACACGAGTATAAATGAATATGTAAATATTACGTTTACCCAGATAAACTTTGTATGTTATTTTAAATATTGTAATCTTAAGTCTATTTTCCAACTGTTTTTATTTATCTTTTTATTTTTTTGTAATATTGTTGCATGCTTTTATTTCTTTTTGTGTTGTTGAAGCAAATAAACAATTCATTCATTCATTCATTCAAATAAAGCTATTATCCGGGAAAATCATCCCCTGCCTACGATGGAACAATTAATTCCTAAATTTGGTAAGGCAAAAC
>JBBEEQ010000007.1:8512014-8529014 GCA_037950945.1 Hypolimnas misippus
TCAATAGCCTCGCGTATCATTCTAGGAATGAATCTGTGTTCTCTAGCGAGGATCTGTGGTTTATCAAATCGGATAAAATGGCTAGGTTTATCCAAGGCATGTTCACAAACTGCAGACTTTGAAGAACGCCTATTTTTGACATCTCCTAAATGTTCCTTGAAATTTTGTTCTCTGTATCTTACATTCTCTTATTCTCTTTAAAGGTCATGTCACGGAAAGTGTCCTTTAATGTCGCTTAATGTGCGGTCGAATATTAAGTTTCAAGGTCACTACTATTAGCCGTGATTTTCGCAATTAAAAAAATACAATTAAAATAATAAGTCGATATTTGACTTATTATTATCTACTAATAATGTAATAACATATTATTAACAATACAACTTCAAAGAAAGATAATAGGATTGAATACACCTAATTTACGTAACAATTTTTTATGAACTAAAATTATTTTGTTTTTAATTATTATTATTTACAACTTTTTAATAATAACAAGAATCTATTATAAGACAAATAATTTTTCTACTTAAGCACTTACGTATTTTATCCTTTTTATAAAATTTTAAGAGTTCATTCATCAGAATGTTTTATTGTGTTTTAGTAAATTAAAGTTATTCCATAAGTAAAATTGAATTTGAAATTTTATTTGATTAATACTCGACAATAATAAATATTAGTGTTGATGTTGTTGTATGTACCTAATATGAGTATTATGAAAACAATGTTATAAACGTCCGATGGCGCTATTTCACGGTTCAATAATACGGTTAAATAATAAAACGATAAAACATCGTCATTTTATTATTTATAAATAAATGTATTACTGTTGAAATATTATAAAAGTACGAAAATAAAACAGTTTAGTAAGAAAATTAATCATATTTTATACGAAAGGAATGCAGATTAAAAAAAAATCTATTTTAGGTAGCTAGGAAAATTATTCTAATTTGCTAAACAAAAATAATTTTATTGTTCTGTTTTGGCACGTATAAAAAAATAACAGAGATATTGGAAGTGGGGCGCGGGGTACGGGCGGTACGGCCTTCGCCGCTGCGCAAGAGTCTTTCTCCTTCATCGTAAGGCAGGGTGCAGGGGGTGGGACAGAAATGAATTGCTCGCGCAACTACAAGTTGATATAGGTTATACACTTGTTTAATATTATACGCGTTGTCATCATACTGTCTAATTTCTATTAATTCAATTTTATAAACTCAAATAATCATAATAGTTTTTTAAAAAGAGTTATTACTGTAAATAGGGATTATTTAAATTTTTAAACATGCCGAATTGTTGTGACAAAGTCGTTGATTTCTAATGTTTTAATTGACTTTAAATTCGTGAAAATAGCGAAAATATGTTCAATTCAATTCATTGGTTAATGGCTTCTAGTTGTGCCAATTAGACACATGTTATTTCGCCAATGTCACGTGGGATGGAGAAGACACGATGGAGATTGATCGGTGGGGTCAAGAATCCAACCTTAACTAAATTTTGAAAACACCCTAAAATAGTGTGAATTTCATTATTAGTCCTTAACCTAGAACAACACAAAAATAGATATAAATATTATACACACTAGTATAAAAATACAGGTAATTTTAATGGGACAATCACATGTTTTATTTACAGTTTAATTTTATTATATTTAATATATTTACACAGAAACGGACACAGTGGACTAAACACAAACATCAATAAACAGTCAACATTTATAGGGCGGGGGACTTTAGGAGGGAGGACGTCATAGAGGGGATGAAGAAGTCTGGGGCAATTAAACAGGATATGGGATGGGGAACCCTCGTCTAAGCCGCATTCGCACAGTGAGTGGTCACGAACTCTGATTTTGGCCAGGTGCCTGGGAGTACATGCATGGCCAAGACGCAAACGGCAAATAGTTGAAATGACCCAGCGGTCAGCACGTCTGAAAAGGGAAAACCAAGGACGTCTAGGAATATCAGGTTGTAAGCTGGCATAGTATTTACCCTTGACCGATTTTGATGAATTCCAAAAGGATGTCCAAGAATTGGACATTCGAGTATTCGCGACGGCACAGAGATCTTGGGAGGAATTTTCAAAGTGTTCTAAAGAACCAAGATGTATGGCTGATTTGGCACACGAATCAGCAGTTTCGTTGCCAGGGAGTCCGGAATGGCTGGGAATCCAAACTAGCGAAACTTGCAGTCCCTTTTGATGAAATAAGAACAAGGCCTCTCTGATCTTTAAAATAACGAAAAACCTCCTTCTACTACGAAATGGGTTTTCCTTGATGGCTAAAAGGCAGCTTAAGGAGTCAGTCAAGATAACAGTCTGTCTTAAGTCATGGGAGTGGGCATATAAAATTGCTTCTAATAGGGCGATCGCCTCACCAGTGAATACTGATGATTCAGGTGGGCATTTAAATTGTAAAATAATTTTGAATTTAGGAATCCAGCAGGCTGCACCAACACAATCTTCTGGAGATAGTTTAGACGAATCGGTATAGATGAGAAGATGGTCTGACCAATTTTCATGAAATATATTATTGAAACGAGACACAGTATCAGGTGAGCCTTTGACGAATCCAAGGTTCGTTACAATAGGAGGTTGATGGACAAGGGCCTTATAGTGGATGGAAAAAAGAGGGTTCAAAGGGAGTTGAATAATAGGATTCGGAAGATTAGTGAAATAAAGGAAGCTATTTAAAAGACAGCATACAGGTTTGTTAGGATTATAAATTTGGGACAATTAATTTAAATGATTCCAAAGAGGATGGGATGACAGCTGTAACATCTTGCCAACGAAACGATCACACAGATACTGTCCTCTTATTTGCAAGGGAGCATCAACGCATTCCACCTGTAGGGCATTCGTAGGTGTAGATTTCATAGCACCCAGAATGATTCTAAGGCATTTAAATTGAATTTTGTTCAGCTTGTCAGCCGCTGATTTATTTATAGGTTCCAAAACAAATGTACCATAGTCCATATGACTACGAACTATAGCACTATATAGAAGTTTTAGTGAGTATGGGTGAGCTCCCCACCAAACACCTGAGACTGCACGAAGGACATTAATGCCTTTTTCACATTTTTTAATAATATGCTCAGTATGAGAAACTCCGTTCAATCGGTTATCAAGTAAAAATTTAGCCTTTTCTACAAAGTTGATGCGTTGATCCCCATAAAGCAAATCGAAGGTGGGAACCATCCTTTTTCTAGTAAATGTAACTGCCTGACTTTTGGCAATCGATAGTGATAGACCATGATCAGACAGCCACTGGCCTAGATAATGCAAAGCAGAGTTGAGGCGAAATGAAATATCTTCTACTGAATTTGATCGATAATAAATAGCAATGTCATCAGCATATTGTAAAATATTGCAGAAATTGTTAACAGATAATTCAAGATCGTGGGTGTAAATGCTGTAGAGCAGAGGACTAAGGACGGAGCCTTGAGGAAGACCTTTCCAGACAAGTCTGGGGGGAAGAGAAATGGATTGGTGTTTTATCACTATTGATCTGCAAAAAAGCAGATTACATATGAAATGTATCATCCTCGGAGGCATACTCAGCTGGTGCAATTTTTGCCTGAGTAATGGGAGAAGAACATTATCATACGCAGAAGCTACATCCAGAAAAACACCCACAAGGTACTCTCCTTTTAAAAAGGCTATTCGAATATCTGTTGTAATAATACTGAGACTATCGATGGTGCTCAAACCCTTTCGAAAGCCAAATTGAGAGGGTGAGAGAATATTTCTGCTTTCCATTATCCACTCCAGACGATACTTTATCAGATGTTCAGTTATTTTAGCTAAAGTAGACGATAGTGCAATGGATCTATAGGAATTAGAATCTGAAGGATTCTTGCCGGGTTTTAAAATAGGAATAATTAACTGAGACTTCCAAGAATCTGGAATAACTCCTGACAAATAAAACTGATTAATTATATTTAAGAAGAATTTCTGAGACTTTTCATTTAAATGTGTGATAAAAGAATAAGGAACACCATCTTCACCAGGAGAAGAATCTGTGAGACCAGACAGAGCACATTGAAGCTCAGAAAATGAAAATGGGGCATCCATTTCGTCTGAAATAGGTGCAGGAAGGGAAGAAAGAAAGTTATCCTGACAAGGTACGAAGGGGGGGGCAAGTTTGTCAGCAAAATTGTTCAGCCATTCTAATGGATTATTGGAGGTAGGATTGATAGAATTCACGGAACGGCGAAATTTTCTAAGTTTCAACCAAACTACGTAAGAAGGAGATCGAGGGGAAAGTGATTCACAAAAGTCAACCCAACCAAGCTTTTTCTTTTTTGACACTAGTCTCTTTAATTTAGCGTCTAAACGTTGATATCTTTGGAAATTCAGAGGAGTCATAGACAGAGAATATGAATCCTCTGCCTCCGTTCTTTGAGTAGCTAAGCGGGAGCATTCCTCATCCCACCAGGGGGTGGATAGCAACAACTTTTTGCGGAAATGTTTTTTAGGGAAATTAAGATCTGCACCAGTCAAAAGAGCCTTAAGGAATGTTTCATAATAAAAAGTGGTATTTTCATCACCTCCAGACTCAAGAAGAGAGTCCAATATGTCATCAACAGAACTAGCATAGTCGAACCAGTTTGCATTTTTCAGGGAATATTTAAGGAGGGGGTTTGGGGTAATAGAAGGAACGGAATTTTGCTTAAGGGAAATGAGAATAGGGAAATGATCACTACCAAAAGTGGATGACAAGACATTCCAGGAAAGTTGAGATGCAAGAGAGGAAGAAGATAAGGATAAATCTACTGCAGTTTTAGGGTTCTGAGAAGGGTAAACTCGACGTGTCGGCGAACCATCATTGAGGATGCACAGATTGACATCATCAACTATATCCACCAACAAGTGAGCAAACCCATCAGTAGAATGACAACCCCATGCAGTATGATGGGCGTTGAAGTCGCCCATCACAAGGATAGGATGAGAAAGTGAAGAAAAGATAGAATGAAGTTCAGGAATAAGAGAAGAGGATGGGTGGGGTATATACAAAGATAGAAAGGAAATGTTAAGGGATTTAATAGCAACAGCACTGAAATGCTGGCTGGGTGGGAGAGGGATTTGAGAGAAAGGGATAGAATGACGGATTAAAAGAGCACAACCTGCATACCCATCACTTCTGTCATCCCTCAAACAGGAAAAACCAGGAACCCGAAAGCGAGAACCAGGAATTAGCCATGTTTCAGGGATGGCAACAATGGAGGGACTATGCAGATTTATAAGGGAGAGTAATTCGTGTTTTTTGGGACGGATGCTTTTACAGTTCCACTGAAGGAAGCTGGTTGGGGCCATTTTTAAGGACAAGAAGTAATTGGGACAGGTTATCGGCAACGTTGGACGGTAAAGGAACATCGCTACATGCGGTAACAATGTTGAGGATCATTTGTGAAAGGAGTTCTAAAAGGTTTGTGGTATGATTGGTAGGGATAGGTTCCACATTGTTATTGAGGGCACAACCATTGGGAGTGGAAGAGGGACAGTTGCCCACTATGGCTTGGTGGGCTTGTTTATCAAACCCTTTACCAAGGGGGGCTCTGGGACGGACGGATCTGACTACAGTTTGGCGGTACGATTGAACAGATTTGTTTGGAGAGGGAATAGTTTTAGAGGGACTGGAGGAAACATAAACGGGTGGGGAAAACATCTCCTTAGCGATCTCTGCATAGGATCTGCGGACTGGGGGGAATCTTGCGGATGCTTCCATATAGGAGACATTATCGGATGCCATGACTAACTTTATTGAATGCTGTCGCGAATACTCAGGACATTCTTTGTCAGAGGCAAAATGCTTGCCTGAGCAATACAAACATGTGGCATTGTCCTTGACGACATCACATGACTCACCAGTATGTTGTTGAAAACATTTAAAACATCGTGGTTTCGATCTGCATTGAGTTTTTACGTGACCATAGCGGCAACAGCTTAAACACATAATGTTCGGAAGATTGTACGTCTCTACAGGAAGGGAAGTGTGGTAGGAGTAGACTTTAGGAGGCAATATTTGACCTCTAAAAGTTATAACAATGGATTGGGTAGGGACCCAGGTGACAACACCCTTATTAGAAATTTTACGGTTCAACCGTCTCGCTTTCATAACATCTCCGCATCCAGAAGAAATTTCTAATGAGTCGACGAATTCCTCCATCGACCATTCCACGGGAACACCTTTAACTAGACCCATTCTAGTAACATTATATGTTGGAATAATGGATTTGTACTTGCAAAGGCCTAAAATCGGGTTATTTAAAAATTCATTTGCTGCTTGCCCGGAAGTGAACTCAACGGATATTTTATTTCGGCCCATATTCTTTACACCGTCATTTATTATTGAGCTGATTTTATGCTTATGCAAAAATTGCCCAAAGGTAATAGCCCGAACAGTAGTTCCTGCTGAAGGGTCTGCGATTTCCCGTGAGACATGAACGATAAAGGGACCTTTGTCATCACCCGAATACATTTTGGGACCATCTGAGAAGGAGGGATGAACGTACATCGACTGGATCGACGGAGTAGCGGTAGATGGATGGACTATGATTTTCTTCGCTGCCGAATCAATCATAGAACTTTCATTAGGACGTTTACGGGAATCAGAGGGGGACGGATCAGACATAATGGGTGAGCCTCCAGGATCAGGAGGTTCGGGAGGTCGATCGACATCCATTTTTACGAACAAACAATAAATATATGTATTAACTACTACTAAACAAAAACTACTATTTACACACTTACCACAGCTAAAATTGTTAGTAATACACTATAATTATTAAAAACCAACTATTTTGACAGTGATACACCATAAAAACCGAAAACAAAACAACAGAATCTCTCTAACACGTGTGTCAACCAAAGCCAACGCAAGCGAAAAACCGAAAATATGTTATTATAAATTACGATTTTTATAAACACGTATAAGCTATGACAAATATCGTGCAAAATATTAATATAGTGGGTATAACAAATGACATCAAAATTATGCTTTGATAAAAATCACTATCACTACATAGTATAAAACAAAGTCGCTATCCGCCGTCTGTCTGTCCCTATGTATGCTTAGATCTTTAAAACTACGCAACGGATTTTGATGCAATTTTTTTTAATAGATAGAGTGATTCTTAAGGAAGGTTTATATGTATAATACATGCATAATATAGTAGAGAAACGCTAATAAATTTAGAGGTTTCTAATACGATGTCGTAAATAAGCACGTTTTTTACGCTTATATTGCAAACGCTGGCTGAACCCTACGAGATAGACCAAAATAATGTACTACAGTATTGTCCACCTTAAAAAGTTCAACAGAAAAGTCCGCGATGGTATATGTTTATCTCTTAGGGATAACCCACCATAGCCATTTTTTATTCTTTACTAAAAAATGGTTATTTACGAAGTGATTTTAAACAATACAGCATTAATCCTTATCCAATTAAGTACCTTAAATAAATTGTGCATTTATTATAGATCAATATGCTTTTTACAGCATGTCATTTAAGTGAATATTTCCGAAGATATTACAAATTTAAAATGCAGGGACGTAGTTATTGCGGCGCCGCGGCGGTACCGACCCGCGGCCGGCCGGGGTCGGGCGTCGCGTCCTATAAATATCGTGTCGATGGCCGCGCTTCGCCCTACAGCACATCATGATTTGCAGCGATCGCACGCGTCTCTCGGAGCTCTCTTGCGAGGAAAATATCAATCTATATACTAATAATAAAATTCTAACGGGTCGCTGTCTGTACATAGAAGATATATGAAAAAAAAAAAAACAAATTATTTGGGCCTTTACATACGCAATAGAACCCAAAACAATAATTGTTAGAATTTTTGTCTGTTTATCAGTGCGTTTGCGCCCGCTATTCTCAGAAACGGCTTATTCGATTTAGATGTGGTTTTCATGATTATATTGCAGTAAGGTTCACTTAACATTTGGTGTTTATTTCATTTCAATCGATTCATAAAAAAAAGTTATGTCAATTTAAGGGTTTACGTCGAACAGTATGCTTTTCACTAAATGCATGAAAGTATATACAGTACTTCATCAAAAAATCAATTTTTTAATTTTTTGTCTCTCAGTCTGTCCCTTACGACTAATCTCTGAAACAGCTGAATGAAATTTGATTGGACTTTCACAAGCAATTAGGATGTCCATTAATCACGTGAGGTCCAGGGTCATCCAAGGGAGAGGAGATGGAAGAAGAAATTCACGAAATATTACAAAGTCTAAAAAGTTCTTCAAAACATGACGTAATTAATGGACAGCCCCTATAGCTAATATTATAAGGATTAACTTTAGCTACTTTTGTTTTAATATATTTATTTTAATGAATAAGTAAAAAAGAGAATTACGCGATAACAAAATATTGTAGAAAACTATAAAATAGTGAACAATTTCCGATTTAAGAAGGGAAGGTATAAAAATAAATAAAATTGATGTGTCTATTTGTAATTTAAAAAAAATGCATATAAAAGTATACACGGTACTTACAACAAAATTACCAATCCTAAAATTTTTGTCTGTCTTTCTGTCACTCAATTTTTTTCGGCTAATATTTGAAACAGCTGGACCGATTTTGACGAAACTTTCACTGCAGAAACTTTTTTGCAGAAAGCTAATGTAATAAGGAACAAAATTGAAACCAATGAAATTGTGAACAATATTTGATTGAAATAGGGAAGATATATGTATATTATATAAATGTAATAATTTGAAATAATAATATATTTACTGAGTAATTTTTTTACTGGATATGATAGACTAAAACCGTAACTATAAGCGAAAAATAATTAAAGGAGTCACAAAGCTGATTTGTATAAAAACTAAAAGTGTATCATTAGTTTTTTGAAAAAAAAAAAGGTTTTCCTAGCCAGAAACGAACACGTTGATTTTGCAGAAAATTAACATTCTGTATTATTGCACCATCTGATAATGTCACATATTATAAGGAACATCAACTTCAGGAGTATACAAAAAGAAAAGGCTTATTTTTCAAAATTCTATCAAATTCATATATTAATTAAATCTTTAGTAATTCTTCAAAAAATGATTATACCTAAAATTAAAACGGGATGTTATAACGCTAATAGCGGGTGAGTACAATAGCCGAGTCCAGTGAAATGTAAATTTTTTAATAAATTGATCCATCTTTTTAAGAATTATCTAAACCTACCAAGGTAACGAAGTAGGTGAAGGGGACCAAAACAAACGTCACATTCTATCAACGTTGTATAGCTCACATAGAACAAATAGACAAACATAAAATAAGTTACTCTGAGTTATTCACTTTGTATATTTTCGATTGTATTGTTCACACTCTTCCTTACTTTAGTAGGTGACTAGCATTTCGATGCAACCTATAAACAAATCGTTCGATGTAATGCAGACTATTTTTCTAAACTTACCGGGACCCATGACTTAACCCTCATATTTGATTATGTCTGTCTAGAATCGATTACTTAACTTCTAATTAAGGTATAGATTTAATGTTATTTTGTAAAAAAATAAATCTTTTCCTTTAATTTGTCGCTTACTATTAATTTCCAAAAGCTGATCCTTACAAGTGACAGTATTAGGTGGTGCAATAATACCGAATGTATTAATTTTTGAAAATTAGTAGGTTCTATTCCTGGCCAGGAGAATGATGAAATCAAAAAAACTTATGATGCAAGTTTAGATTTCTCAAAATCGGACATAAGACTCTTTTAAGTATTTTTCGCGATTCCTTATAGTTCCGGATTTGGCCTATCAAGCCCAGTTAAAAAAGTCACCCAAAATATAGGGAGAACCTCGGCGGGAACATACTGTTTTACAGTCGAAATTTTAAAGACTCGCACAAAACACTTTTCTTCAACATTTATTGTGAAAACCGGAGAGGAATACCATATCTGAGATAGTGTCTGCTTATAAATACAACCAGAAAGTTCCCAAATCCAATGTAAAAACTGCATTAAAGGGTTCTGGTATTACAATATCTGAATTTTTAACAAAACCCCGGCAAGAGCTTTTCGTTACGGCAAGGAAACATTTTGGCATCAAAAATTGTTGGACTTCTGAAGGAGTTATTGTCGTGGCGCTACCGGATAAAAGTCGTAAGAAGATAATTTCATCTATCGAGCTACAATCTCTTTGTGATAAGTTTCCACTAGTTTCCGGTACACAGGACCAGAAGACAAGATCTCGGCGCGCTAAAGTTACAACAAAGTAATTGTTTTCAATGTTTTTCACAAATCTTGCAACCATTTATTACGTCACTCGTGTCTATGTATGTGTGACCGTTCTATTCACTTCAAGCTACCGTTTAATATTATTTTTTTTCTTTTTTCTTGTTTGTCGGTAGTGAAATAACTGCATAATATCGTTTTAATATTTATGACACAACAAACATATTCCCAACATTGACGTTTGACTAGTGACATAGACACGGTTGACATTAAATATGAAATGGTGCGTTCGGATATCCTGTCCAATAATTTTTTTTTTTTTTTTTTTATATATACTGCCTGAGGTGTCTTTTTCACTTGAAGTTATTTTTCTTCTTCTTCTTATTATTTTTTTTTATGGTTTTGTGTATAACTTTTTTTTATTATCCTTTGTTTTTGTGATAAGTTAAGGCCAGTTAACGTGGGAGATCATTTATTTCGATAGTTTTTTTTTTAAGCCATTTTTTTTTTATTATTGTTACTTTTATTGTTATTAATATTTTTTTTTTTGTTTAATTTAAATATATTTATATATCATTTTAGTATATTTTTATGTCCGTTTTAAGTAGTGCTTGTATAGATGAGGATTTTTTCTCCATTTTAAACGAATAATTAATTAGTATTCACATAGCCTTATAAAATACCGCTCTAAGAATTATAAGCGTACCTCTTCAAAGTATCAAGATGAACATTAATAGCAATTTCCGCTTTAAGCTTATCAGGGAGGCAGGAGACGGCCTTCTCCTCGTCGGAACACTTCTGGGTCAGCCACAGGTAATCGAACCACTTGATCACCTTCACTTGCAAGTGCCCAGGTACTCGTCGCATCCTCATATAAGTCTTGACACCATCTAGTTTTGCTGTAATAAATTCTATTCTATAGTGAAAATTTTTATCGGAGGAGTTTGCATATACCTTCGTAATACTATACCCTATCAAATAATTGACCAATCTTCTAACCTTCCTCCTTACATTCTCGAATACCTCTTCATAGAAATTTCCTCTCATCATTCCAAAGTCCTCCTAGGGGTCGTTTACTGTCCTTCTCTCAATATTAATTATTTTAATACTTTTGATGTACTTCTAGAAAAACTCTCTCCTTCCTATGAACATGTGATCATAATGGGCGACCTTAACACGTGTCTCATTAAAAATGATCACAGAGCAACAAAACTAAAGTCTGTTGTTTCATCTTTCAATCTCTCTATACTTCCTCTCTCTGAAACTCACTTCTCTCCTAATTGCACTCCTTCGCTCCTTGATCTTATTTTTGTTTCTAATCCTAATAACGTTTCTGCCCATGGTCAGCTTACAGCTCCTTTCTCTTTCCATGATTTAATTTTTACCAGCTATAAAATCACCTTTTCCAAGCGTAAGAGTAAGACAATTTTGCGACGCAACCTAAAAAACATTAACATTGATAATTTACGTAGTGATACTTGTGCTATTGACTGGTCTCATTTCTATAATTTGACAAATGTTGACGATAAGGTGGCCTGTTTCAATGAACTGTTAACGAACCTGTACGACAAACATGCTCCAATTAGGCCAATTAGGGTTAAGCACCTTCCTGCACCTTGGCTCACTCCGACAATTAAAAACATTATGGCAAAACGAGACAAAGCCAAGAGAACTTGTAAGCGGGACCCTACAGATGTCAACATTATAGTATATAAAAGGTTGCGAAATCTCTGTAATAGGATGTGTAGAGATGCTAAGCGCCGTTATATCTACTCATCAATTGATAATTTGTCATTTACACAAATGTGGAGATTTCTAAAATCTTTAGGTGTGGGTAATTCTTCCAATGCTTCTCAACAAACGTTTAGTTTAAATACTCTTAATAAACATTTTTCTACTCCTCCTTTAACAATCTCAGTATCCTCTAAGGCTGAAACATTGTTAAAGATGGCGAATGCCGCCACACCTGATTGTATTCCATTTAATTTTCTGTCTGTCACGGAGAGCGAAGTTAAGAAAAGTGTCCTATCCATGACTTCCAAAGCTGTTGGAAATGACAACATTAGTCGGGATATGTTAATCCCTATCCTTGATTATCTCAGGCTATTATTACTCACATTTTAAATTTTTCTCTAGAATCCAAGACCTTTCCAACAGTTTGGAAGTTAGCTCATGTAATTTCTTTTCCCAAGGTATCTAATCCCTCTTCCCTTTCACAATTCCGTCCTATATCAATTTTGCCTTTCCTATCAAAAATCCTCGAAGACGTTGTACACAAGCAACTGTCCTCATTCCTTGAATATAACCACCTCCTTAGCCCTTTTCAATCTGGTTTTCGTCCCGCTCACAGTACTACTACTGCACTACTCAAGGTGACTGAAGACATTCGCTACGCAATGGATAAAAAAGAATTTACAATTCTTATTTTACTCGATTTTAGCAATGCGTTTAATTCAGTGGACTTTGATGTTTTGCTTGGTATCCTTCGCTCACTTAACATTGCTCTTCCTGTGATTGACTGGTTCCAGTCCTATCTTCAGGGTCGTCGACAGATGGTCAGGTCTGATGAGGCTTCCTCGGATTGGGCTGATCTTTCTGCAGGCGTACCACAGGGTGCTGTACTTTCTCCTCTTCTATTTTCAATTTTCATCAATGAAATCACTAAAGTAATCACTTCTCACTACCATCTCTATGCAGACGATTTGCAACTTTATAGACATGCTTCCTTATCTGACCTGTGCTCTACCGTAGATGCAGTCAACTGTGACTTATACAACATCATGAATTGGGCCAAATCTTTCGGACTACTTGTTAACCCAGTTAAATCAAAGGCTATGATTATAGGTAACAAACAGATACGTAGCAAAATTGATTGGAGTAACCTTCCATGCATAGTTTATGATGGAACAGAAATTGCATACAGCGACCAAGCTACGAATCTTGGGTTAATCATAGACTGCAATCTATCGTGGAAAGCTCAGGTCAACGATATTAGTAAACGTCTCCATTTTTCACTACATTCTTTAAAACGTTTACAGAATTTTCTTCCTCTTCAAACCAAAATTTTACTTGCACAGTCCCTTCTTCTTCCCATCCTTGATTATGCTGATATTTGCTATCTTGATGCGAATGAAGAGCTGCTCGACAAATTAGACAGACTTCAAAATTTGTGCATTCGTTTCATTTATGGACTGCGCAAATTTGATCATATTTCCCAATTTCGTCGTCAGTTAAAGTGGCTTCCTATCCGACTTCGCCGGAATTTACACATCCTAACATTGTTGTTTAATGTATTAAAAAAATCGTCTCCTACATATCTTCGTGAGCGCTTTCTCTTGAGCTCTCCTCGAGACAGGCCAGTGCGCTCATGCGTTTCATTAAAATCACTTGAGGTACCTTTCTTCAATACTAGTTTTTATGGTAATTCATTTACTATTTTCGCCGCGCGCCTTTGGAACTCTCTTCCTGATAGTATTTTTCATAACCAACCCAACACTAATTCCTTCAAAATCAGAGTCAAGCAACATTTTCTTTCCACCTTAAATTAATGTATGCATATATATGTATATGTGTATGTATATGTATGTATATATATTTATATATTGTTTTATATGTAGGTATATATGTATATTTTTGTATGTATGTGTCTATGTATTGATGTATCTTTTTTTTTCATATATATTCAAAATTGATACATATTACTTTAGTGTGATTGATATTGTACCTACACCATATCTCTATTAAATAATCTCTTTTACATCTAGGGTTACTGGCAGAGATCTCTTGTAAGAGATAAGTTATCCTATGTACACTTTCTTTCTTCATGTATACTTTTATCTGTACAAATTTTATTTGGTACATAAATAAATAAATAAATAAATAAAAAGCTCCCTTCTTGAGCAGCACCGCAGACCATTATAACCTTGCTTTACAGGAGACATGCCAAGCCATCTGTAATCCACGCGAACGAAATCGCGGGCACAGCTAGTTGTGAATAAAATATTCAATTGGTGTTACCTAATTTGATTTATTTTGTTTATTTGTTTCGAAGGATACTTCGTGATGCCATAGACAGATGATCTGTTTTTATTTAGTTTTGAGTGTCTAGTGATTGTGATCGCGTGTGATATTTATGTACTTGTTTAAATTAATTATTAGAAGAATGATTAATTTTCTTTTTTTTTGTTTTTAAGTAGGCTTGTTTAAGGTATTAAAAAAATGTTATGTTAGCGAAATGTCGCAACACAGTTTTTAATCATTCTTATTTATACGCTCGTCAGTTTGTTACTGAAATATTAAATGACTTTGGTAAACAGAGATGATTCTAGTTTTTAAACACGCCAAATTGTTTTGACACATTTTGATTTTAATGTTACGTGATTAATTTTTGAAATCCTTCGCTTACGTAACTGTTGGGATAAATTCAATTAAGTTTATTTACGAGATGTTGTTACAATTACTTTGCCAGTCCGAAGCCTGATCAAGTGTGACGGTAAATTCGAATCATACCTGAGGTAATTAGACGTATTAGGTAGGTACCGTAGGTCAATGGCCTAACCACAGCTGACTGAGATCAGTGACCCGCCTAGCTATTTTGTTAAATTATCTTTCGCGCGCGTTTACACTCGTGTGTCCACCAGAAAGTGTTTATGTTTTTAAAGGTTTTGTTAAGTGATACAGTGAGTTAAGTGCGGTTGTTGTGTAAAAGAAAATTAAAGTATTACGATACACTAAATGGATGACTCGAATTATGAGTATCAAACCTTATATGCAACTTACGGATTGCGTATTGGTAGGTGCTATGGACTCGACCACTTTTACTCATTACGAGGTAAGTGTAAACCGAAGTTGTGCGGCGCGCGCCTTAGATAGTGTAATGCGTGCGCACGAACAGTGGAGCTCGAATATTTAAATATTTTAAATGTTTAAAAACTATTTTTGGGATTTTTTTTTTATGCGGAATGTGATGAGTTACACTTACCAAACCTCCCATTTGAAGGACCGCAGTATAGAGTCGAACTCCTTATATATATATATATATATATATATATATATATATATATAAGGAGTTCGACTCTATACTGCGGTCCTTCAAATGGGAGGTTTGGTAAGTGTAACTCATCACATTCCGCATAAAAAAAAAATCCCAAAAATAGTTATATATATATATATATATATATATATATATATATATATATATATATATATATATATATATATATATATATATAAAATCATATAGATATATATAAACGTGTGTTATTGTGTACATTTTTATTTATTTTAAGTAGTAAGTAAATAAAGGCTATTTTTATTTATTTATTTATAAATGTCACCGAGGAACAGCTACCGCAGGTGTCAGAAACTGCGAACATTTTAAAAATCAAAGGCCGAACAGAGATGCCCGACTCAACTTCTTTAACAAGATCTCAGGGAGCTGCAGCAGACTTTCCTAACACTGAAAACTCTAGTGAGACAAACAGACCGTCGGTTTCACCTTCGTCACCAAATAATAAAAGGAAACGGCGACGAATAAGTTCGAATGGTTCAGGTGTGAATATAGGGACCGATGATAACCACAGTAATGACTGTGGACAAAATATTGAATTAATGCGTGAAGCCGTAAATATGTTCAGCCACATCACTATGTACATCGCTATAACTGGTGACTCGACGAACACAAGTGAAAATGAGTGATAGTGAGGACTCGGCAAAAACCGCGACTTCACGTAATGGCAGACACGTTACCATGCGTCGTGTACAAAGGGTGAAAGATTTGCCGGAACATGGCGGCGTGCCATCTGACATGCAGAAGATCAATTTGAAAGTGCCTTCTTTTTCTCCGGATGATCCTGAAATATGGTTCGCGTTATTGGAAGCCCAATTTGATAGTTACTAGGACTTACATCACGCGAAGGCTGTTAAGGACATTATCATCAACCCTCCCATAAGAAACAGATACGAGAAGTTAAAATCGGAATTAATTCGACGATTATCGGCATCTCATGAAAGGAAAGTTAAACAATTACTTACCCACGAGGAGCTCGGATATAGAAAGCCGTCTCAGTTCCTTCGTCACCTGCAAGATCTAGCCGGACCCTCTGTTCCTGAAGACTAGATAAGGACGATCTGGAGTAACCGACTTCCGCACAATATACAAACTGTGCTCGCTTCACAACCCAGCCATTCCTTAGAACAACTCTCGGATTTAGCGGATCGTATACAGGAGTTGATATCACCACTTAACGTCGCTTCAACGTCGTCCGGTGCTTCAGCGTCGTACAATCCGTCGAGTGAGATATCGGAGCTAAGGAAGATGGTGGAACATCTGTCAAGGAAACTCGATGACTATACTCGCACATCATGTCGCCTAAGGACAGGTCCAGAGCGAGTCGACAGCGTTCATCGTCGCGTCACAGAACCAGGTCACAGTCCAGCCACCGAAAATATCCCGTATGCTGGTACCATACCAAATTCGGATCGGAGGCTCTCAAATGCATCAAGCCGTGTGACTTCAAGCAGGCGGAAAACGTCATGGGCGATCGCTAATGGCGGCTGACGATTGCCCTACTTCTTTGAAATAAAACTATTAAACGGATTTAAATCGCGTATATTAATTATTTTTATCATCCCGACGTTTCGAGCACTTTGCAGCGTTCGTGGTCACGGTTAGACTAAGGTGACATTTGTCTATTTGAGATTTTAGAAAATATTATTTACAACTACCGCCAACGGTTTCTTAGATGGTATCTTGAATAACGTTCCGGTTGCACGCAGAAGGCACTAACTGTATCTTTTGGTCTGGCAGTCTGTAGGACTTGGGATTTTAAATTTTT
>JBBEEQ010000007.1:8529514-8877514 GCA_037950945.1 Hypolimnas misippus
TTCTTTTATGAGAATCAACGTATTAACTTCATAGATAAGGCTAAATTTTTAGGAGTCGTACTCGATAACCGACTTAACGGAGTTTCTCATACAGAGCGTATTATTAAAAAATGGGAGAAGGGCATTAATGTCCTTCTTGCAGTGTCAGGCGTTTGGTGGGGAGCTCACCCATATTCACTTAAACTCCTATATAATGCCATAGTTCGTAGCCATATGGACTATGGATTATTTGTTTTGAAACCAATAAATAAATCAGCATCTGACAGGCTGAACAAAATTAAATTTAAATGCTTTAGAATCATTCTGGGTGCTATGAAATCTACACCTTCGAATGCACTGCAGGTTGAATGCGTTGATGGTCCTTTGTAAATAACTAGACAGTATCTGTGTGGCTGTTTCGTCAGCAAGATGTTACAGCTGTCATCCCATTCTCTTTGGAATCGATTTAATGTATTGTCCCAAATTGTTAAACCTAGCAAACCCTTATCCTATCTTTTAAATAGTTACCTTTATTTTACTACTTACTACTACTATTACTACAACTCCCGAACCCTCTTATTCAACTAACTTTAAATTCATTTTTTCCATCCCGTATAAGACCCTTGTCCATCAACCTCCTGTTGTAACGAATCTTGGATTCTTTAAAGACTCACCCGATACTGGTCTTTTTTAATAGCTTACTTTATGAAAATTGGTCAGTGTACGGGCTGATACGTGCCCTATCAAATCAAAATCAAAATCAAAATATTTTTATTCAAAATAGGAATTTACATTCTCTTTTTGAACGTCAAGAAAATGAATCTACCACGGTTTCGGAAAAGTATAACCTCAGGCCTAAGAAGAAACCGCGAAAGAAACTGAGCGGGACTTTTTTTTTGTTAGTTTTTTTTTTTTTTTTAACAACGTCAAGATTGGTTACAATACGTTAAATATTTTGAGAGAGCCTGGAAGCGATCGCATTATTCCCAAGGTGTGTCATCATCTATAAAATCTTTAATATTATAGTAACCTCTAACACACAAACGTTTCTTTACAATTTTTTTGAACTTTGCTATAGAAGCATTTTGAACGTTTTCTGGGATCCTGTTGTAAAATCGTATACATCTCCCAACAAAAGAATTACTTACTCGACGTAGTCGAGTAGCAGGTACAATGAGTTTGTCCTTGTTCCTCGTATTGATATGATGGATATCACAATTTTTTTTAAATGTGTTAATGTTTCTATGTACATACATTACATTTTCAAGAATGAATTGAGAAGTAACAGTCAATATGTTAATTTCTTTAAATTTTTCTCTTAAAGATTCTTTATGGCCAAGGTTATAAATTGCGCGAACAGGTCTTTTCTGCAGCACAGATATTGTACTAATATCGGCGGCATGTCCCCATAGTAGTATGCCATACGACATTATACTATGGAAATAGCTGAAATAAACTAAGCGTGCCGTTTCAACATCTGTTAATTTTCTAATCTTTTTAATAGCAAAAACTGCAGAGCTAAGTCTATTCGCTAACCTTTCAATATGGGGGCCCCATTGTAGTTTGGAATCTACAGTGATACCAAGAAATACTGTAGTTTCCACCGGTTCCAACGTTTCTCCATTTATAAATACGGAGGCTTGTACATTTTTAACATTGGGCGTTGTAAAATTTATACATTTAGTTTTATTACAATTTAACATTAAATTATTAATACTAAACCAATGGACAACATCAGAGAGAGCATTGTTTACTTCGTCATATGTGGATGAGTTACGTGTCACTTTAAATAACAGTGAAGTGTCATCAGCAAACAATACAATCTTATTTTTCTTTTCTATAAGATAGGGCAGATCATTTATGTAAATGAGGAAAAGAAATGACCCAAGAATAGAACCTTGAGGGACTCCCATATTTAGTATAGCCCCAGGAGATCTCTTGCCATTGACGTCGACCTTCTGAGTTCTTCCACTTAAATACGACATTAGAAGGTCGAGTGCAGTTCCCCTGATACCATAATGGCGTAGTTTGCTGACTAGTGTTGAGTGTTGAACACAATCGAAGGCCTTAGATAAGTCACAAAAAATACCAAGAGCATTATGTGACTCCTCCCAGGCCTCAAATATATTCTTAATTAGTTCAACACCTGCATCTGTTGTCGACCGACCACTTAGTAAAACCAAATTGTTTGTCATGTAGTAGCTTGTTATTAGTAAAATGAGACAACATTTGGTTAAGTATGATTTTTTCAAAAATTTTACTGAGAGTTGGCAGTACAGAAATTGGCCTAAAGTTATTAGGGTCTGAAGTACTTCCCGATTTAAATATAGGTATAATTTTACTATGTTTCATCAAGTCAGGAAACACGCCATATTCAACGCATTTGTTAAATATAATTGTAAGATGAGGTGCAATCGTGTCAATTATAGAATTCACTACTTTTACTGACATACCCCAAAGATCGGCAGTTTTCTTTATGTCTAATGATTTAAACGTCTTTATTATATCTTTGGGGTTTACAGGAGTAAAATTAAAATTTATGTTACAACTATCAACGTTTTCTTTTAATAATGATTCAGCAACGCTGGTTGAAGAGATTAAGGAGTTCGTTGTAGAAACTGGAATGTTTGAAAAGAAATTTTCAAAGGCAGTCGCAACCTCCTGATCTGAATTAATATTGTGATTATCAACATTGAGATTGTAGTCGAAGTTGCGATCCTTTACTTTTCCAGTTTCCCAATTCACAATATTCCAAGTCATTTTTATTTTATCTGGAGCATCCATAAGTTTTTTTTTAATATGTAAGGACTTTGCCATATAACAAACTTGCTTAAAAAGTTTAGAGTAGCTACGAACATATGTGAGGAATGGTTCACTATGATTATATGATCTTTCACTATAAAGATCATACAATCTTTGCCTACTCTTATGAATACCAACGGTTGCCCAATCATTAAATGACAAGAAACCTCCTGAATTGACTGATTTAGAAGTAAATACAGCACTAAACTCAGTTTTTATTAATTTAAATAATGTATTATATAAAATATTTGGGTTCTTATTTTTATTATTAAAAGTAAAATTAGTGAGTTTTGCTATAATGTTACTTCTAAACTTCTCCATTCGATTAGTGGTAACAGGAACAAACTCAAACTTTTTATTATTAGTTTTCTTAATAGTCTCTAAATTAAAAGAAACTAACTGGCCAAAGTGGTGTGAACTCAACTTAGTTATAATTGAATTTGATATTGGTTTAAAATAAGAAAATATATTGTCAATACACTTGGCTGAGGTAGAAGTAACTCTTGTTGGCTCTAAGAATAAGTTAGTTAAGTTATATGAATTTAACAAGGATCTAAATCTAATAGTTATGGTGGAATGCTCTAATAAATTAATATTGAAGTCACCACATATCATAATATATTTATTAGACTCAGATAATTTTAATAAAATTTTTTCTAATACATTTTCGAATAATTCATATAACGCATCAGGGGGACTGTATATGCTTACAACAATAATGCGCTCAAGCTCAGCACAGGCTATCTCAATAGTACGCTCAACAGAAAGGCTCACTATATCCTTACGTTCCTTAAATTTAAAATTGTTACTTATAAGAATCAGCGAGCCACCGCATTTCGCTTTTCTCTGCTAAACGCACTAGCCACCTGGTGACCATGGAAATTAAATATGAATTCATATTTGCGGAGCCAATGCTCTGTAATACATAAAATATGAATATTTTCATATTTCATAAATAACTCTAATTCTAATTCTTTACCGGGTAATCCTTGCAAGTTTTGGTGCACCAGGTTTACAATTTCATTATTTTTGTTATAATATTTTTTATCACATACATTAATTGATGTGATGTTATTATTAATATTATAATTATTTTCTAAGTATATACAGCAAGAGATATCCTCTGTTGTCACACTATTTAATTTAAATTACTTGGAACGGATTCCAATGTTTTATAACATGTCACAGTAATAGCCTGCTCAATAGAAGCAGTGGTCGGGGTAGCCAAGTGCTTGGCTGAGTTATAACTTAAATAATATGATAGCGACTTTGCTATCTGTCGTTTGTAAAAATTAGATAGGTTTAACCTATCACATGTCAATGAAATATAATTATAATTAATAATATTATTAATGTCAATAACATGAAATTTATTTTTTATAGTATTTACATAATTACAGTTAGACAACAAAGTTAACATATTATTCAGATTATATCTAACTGTATTTTCCTGAGGCATATCGGAGACATATGGAAAAGTATATAATATAATTTTTTCAATATTTAAATTATTTAATTTGTCATAAAATCTTTGTAATAATTTTTTATTTAAATTACTTCAATTACTTTCTTTTATATTACTTCAATTACTTTCTTTAAATTACTTTCTCCCAACCATAACAATTATAGTTGTGTTAGGACAGTGTGTTGTACTCAGGATGTTATTCATTATTTGTGAAAAACTAGCTCCTGGCATACTAATATTAAACACAGACTGTCCATCACAACAGTCATGAAGAAACACACCCATATTCCTACCCAACTTATCACTATAGATTTTTATTAATTTATTGTCCGGGAGGAATACAGGCTGTTCCTCATTTAAAGATATGAGACTGCGGCATTCCTCATCCAGTCTACACTGTGAGACAGTATCATCTTTCTGCCCTGAATAGACCGAGCTGCATTGACACTCACAATTATAATTTTTTGTGAGCGAATCAAATCGCTCTGAATTATAATTACATAATTGGATTAAGTTATTCATTGCAGAAATATGTTCAGCTATTTCTTTTTGAGCTGTCTCATATTTACTTGATACATTTTCTAAGTTTTTTTGTAAATTTTCAATTAATACACCCTTGGTTGATAGTTGATAATTGATATAAGTTGATATGCTTGATAATTGATAGAAGTTGATATATTTGATAACTTTATTTGATAAAATGATAAATTGCTAATGATATAATGATATTGAGACCCGCGAGCACGCGCGGCTGCTCGTTGCGGACTGAGTTATAAAATACATATAATTCGTCGTTGTAGCGCGATTTACTGACGCTACAAATCAGCGTGTTAGCCCGTACATGTTCCCGGGCCGAAAGATAGAGGATGATGTGGTGAACTAATACTACTAACAAGATGATGGGCATTTTTACTTAATCTAGGAAAAATGCCTCAAAAAAAATAAAAACACAAACAAAAATAACATATAACATTACATTCAAAGTACATACATCATACATTGCATACACCGTTCTAATGTGGTTAATTACTGGGTTTGAAAAGAAACGTCTTTGTAGCTTCAAGTCATATTTAATAATAATAGAAGATTTTAACATAATACAACGAAAGCTTAGGCCAATGGGTGGTCCACCATATTTGGATGGACACATGAGATGTTTTATAAAGGTGACTTTACACTAGACTTAATTCTATAATACACACTATATTTAGTACACTTCACCTCCGGGGGTGAAAGAGAAAAAAAAATGGGCTTACACATTTTTTTTATACTACTTAACAAAAAGTTTTGTTCTATTCTTATGTAGTATGTCTATTTTATTATCTTTAATTACTTTAACATTTAATCCCATATCTTCTAATACAGTAAACGGTCCTTTGAACAGTTAATCTAATTTTCCACTTGTTTCTGATTTTACTAAAATTAAATCATCTTTATTGTAAACAACAGGATTAACATATCATATTTAGTTTTTCTATTATATTTGCTATGTAAAAAATTATTTCGGGCATCTTTATAAGCAACTTGCAACCTATATTTAAGTTCGCTAACATAACTTTCTGGATTATACATAGGTTCTACTGTATTACATAATCGATTAGGGATATTACATTGTCTACCAAATACAAGTTCAAACGGTTGGTATTTTGTTTCAGTATGGACAGTAGTATTAAAACTAAAACACCAGTATGGTAACCAATAAGACCAAGATTGCTTGTTTTTGTCGCAATAAATTCGTAAAAATGCGCCTAAATTTTTATGAGCATTCTCTAACGAACCTATTGACTGGTGATGGTATGCTGTTGATGTAATATTATCTATGTTTAATAATTTACATACCTGTTTCATGGTGGCAGAAGTAAACTCAGTTCCTCGGTCAGTTGCTATTATTTTAGGGATGCCGAATCTTAAAATAAAATTATCAACTAACGCCCTAGCGACACTAATGGAATCCTTATTCTTAAGTGGATAAGCATCTATAAACTTGCTTAACTCACACTGAATGGTTAATATATACACATTTTCCTTAAATGTTAATAATCTTTAGGGAGAGGGCCTACTATATCCATATATATCTTTTCGAATGCATATGACGCAGTTGTTGTCATCGTCATAGGCTATTTTATGTATTTACAATGTTTAGATTTTTGGCATTTAGAACATTTTCTAATGAAATCTCTTACATCAGTTTCGAAATTTGGCCAATAAAATCGTCTCTTGATAGTATTGATCATTCTACGTACACCAGCATGGCCACTTGTGGGTAGTAGATGAAAATCATTTAATATGAATGATTTTTCTTCATCATTCTCAATCTTAGTTACATTCTTTAATATATGAATGCATGGTCCGGACCAATTTGCAATCGACTTTATCTCATCACTTAAATCTTTTATAAAATTTTCATTACTTTTATCTCTTATTATACATATCTCTTCGCTACTAAGCTGTTTACAAAAATCACTCAACATGGTCACAAATTCGACTCGCGAGAATTGCGCCTTAAAGCTGAGGTTAATATATAATATTTTCCTACTCGGATAATAAGAAAAACATTTATACTCTTTACTAAGCCTACTTCCCTTTCGTAATTTATCTAACTCAGATGCCTCTATCAACTTCATTTTAACCGAATTACATGGCTTTCTTAATAACTCCACAACTCGAGGGTGATCAGTCCTTTCGTCTCCAGAGTTAATAAGAAAGGGTGTATCCTTTTCTACATTGCTCTCTCTATCGTCTTGCATTTCTTTCTTTTGCTTTCTAGTTAATACTGCCATAACTTGCTTATTCATGCCTTTTAAATCATTAGATGTAATATTAATTCTTGACAAAGCATCAGCTCCTACGTTTTCTTTACCTTTTATATACTCAATTTTGAAATCATATTCCTCTAATATCAATCTAAATTTCATTAAACGACTGGACGGATCTCTCATACCGAATAAATATAATAAGGGTTTATGGTCAGTCTTAATAGTGAAATGTCTACCATATAAATACGGTCTGAAGTATTTTACACTCGAAACTACAGCTAAAAGCTCTTTTTCTATTGTTGGATAGTTCAATTCTGCACTATTTAATGGTCTACTTGCGTACGCAATAGGTTTTAAATCTTTATTAGTTAAAACTGTACCAATAGCTATTCCTGATGCATCTGTTTGGAGAATAAATTCATTTTGTGGTGAAAAATCAGGGTATTGTAAAATAGGGGGAGAGACCATAGTTGCTTTAAGAGTATTAAATGAATTTTGACATTCGTTAGTCCAAATAAATGTTGCATTTTTTCGAGTAAGCTTATTTAGAGGAATTGTTATATTAGTAAATGAGGGAAAAATTTTCTGTAATAATTACAAAATGCTACGAAACGTCGCACTTCATCAGCGTTCTTTGGGATGGGATAATTTTGCAAAACCGAAATTTTTTCTGGATCGGGCAATATTCCTTCTGAAGAAATTACATGACCGAGATATCAATTATTTTTAAGAAATTGGCATTTTTCGGATTTAATTTTAAATTTACTTTTCTAAGTCTCTCAAATACATCAATTAAATTTCTGTTATGGATATCTAAATTTGTACCAACAACAATTACATAAACAATTGGCCTAAATTAGTACAAAATGCTGTGTATTTACGATCTTCTTGCTTAAGGGGAACTTGATAATATCCAGAATTTAAATCTAAATGGTAAAAATATATAGAACCTGAAAGTGAATCTAAAATTTCAGTAATATTTGGAAGTGGGAACCTATCATCTTGAATATTTTCATTTAATTTTCTGTAGTCTACAACCAAACGCCACTTTTTTTCTCCTGCTTTGTCACTTTTTTTAGGGACTAGTAATATTGGACTAGACCAATCACTTTTAGATTCTTCTATTATATCGTCTTTAAGCATATTTTCAATTTGTTTTTGTAATTCAGCTTTCAAAGATTGGGGTATTCTATAGGGTTTTATATAGACTGGGCAAGTATTGGCCTTTAATGTAATTTTCTGTCCATAAATGTCTGTCGTTGTTAGTCGGTCACCTGGCAAATGAAAAATATCTGCATATTTCCTACAAATATTACTAATAGATTTATTTTCTTCGGGATTTAAATGATTTAAATTTAACATAGAAGACAGAGTATCTGCTCTTTTGACATTTACTTTATTTTTATTGAAACTACAAATATTATAATTATCCAAGGCATGAATCTCAGGCATAAATCTAGGTAAACGTATATTATTCTCACCAGTATTTAAAATTTTAATTGGTACCTTAGCATCCTTTACATTCACAATTATACTTCCTAAAAACAATTCTTTACCTAACTCTTTCGCGCAAACCACTACATCACCTTTCAAACCTGATTCTACAGCTACATAGTGAATCGACTCACTTCGCGCAGGGATTAATAAATAATCCGAAGTATAATCTGGTGTTTCATAAATTGGCATTAGGCATTGTTTTCCATTTGAGTTAAGACTCAAAGTATTAGAATTCAACAATATATATATATAGGTTAATAATTTAATTAACTACAGTCGAATTCCGACCTGTAGTAATATGATGTTCTTGTGCGTGTTAAATACGCCTGTTCTAGCAAAAGTACACTCGTCACTAAAAAGTATACGGCTCGAGAATTCACTGTCTTCATCGTTATCGTTTAAAATCCAACTGCAGAATGCCATTCTAGGCTCGAAGTCGGTAGGAATTAATAACTGTACTCGACGATAATGGTACGGGTGCTGGCCATTTTCCTTTAAAACTTTCCATACACGCGTATGGTTGACACCGAGTTGATGTCCCACTGAGCGCATGCTTTGCGTAGGGTCCTGTCGAAAAACATCTAATATTTGTTCCTCTAGATCGTCATTATTAACCCTCGGCCTTCCCGCATTAGCACGTTGTTGTTCACGGCCATCGACATTTCCGAAATTGTACATGCGTATATGAAGACGCTGAAATGCCTTAAGTGACGGTAATGGTATGTTTCTTGGAGAAGCAAACAGTTCGTCATAAAGTCTACGCGATTCCGCATAATGACAATCACATTTCCCTAAACACATTAACATATTGAAATATTCCTGGTTGGAGTACATATTATAAAACAACACAATTTTATAAAACCGTAACCAAAAAGTAATCCACTCGGAAGAAATTTTCACGAGGAACTAACTAATTTTTTTTTTTATTAAAAGGGCGGCATAGGCTCGAATAAAAAATATCGATAAATGAAATTATCGATATTTAAATAATCATAACAATAAATAAATATTTAATATTCATATTATTTCGATACTTATTTTGATATATCAAACATTAATATTATTTTTGATTGTAAAACACCATTTTTAACAGAAGTAGATTAACGATTTATCCTAATAATACAACATAGTTAATTTACCTGAAGAAGTTCCAAATTATAATATTGATTAATAATATTTATTATTAATAAAAGTTATTTTAAATGAAATTATTTTAATGTGAAAAGCATAACTATTTATAGCAATATTGAAAATATCGATAGAATATTTATCGATATACCTAATTTTTAAACTTGCAAATCTCTATTCGAAAAACTAACAAAAGACGCGTCGCGCCACGCCGGCGCCCCGGCGCCTGCGATGAATGGCCGCGCGTGCGCCGGCGCGACTATACGGCGCCTTAACCGTTTAATAACGCGTACTTTTTTGCATATAAAAATTTATAGGTAATATTTAATATGACAAAACTAAGCAAATAATAAACTAAGAAAATAAATAAAACTAACATAGCATATTGAATTTAATGAACTATTACTGAAAATACTCATATTACAACCATTTAAAAGAATATCCTTAAGTTATTTACAAAATAAAAAATAAAAATGTTCTAAAACAATATGTATCATAGTATTGAGGAATAACAAGAATAAAACATAAAAACAAATAAAAGTAAATAGTATGTATCATATTATTCGGGAACACTTTTTAGCAGATTTTTTAAAAGTAGTGTTTAAAGTAAATTTTAAGTCGGTATTTAAAGGGTTAAGGTAAGCTGGTTATTTATGAGTCAGATGTTTGAAACGTTTTTTCAAATAATGTCGATTTAAAACTTATTTAGCCTATGCACTGTAACTGACCTCTGCTTGATATTTTTTAAGTTATACTATTTTTAATAATAAGCTTATACTTATATGTATACATGCCTTTAAGGGAGGACACAGTTTTTAGAACACGCTGTATAAGTTCAATTCTCTCTCGCTCAGTGCAGCCCGCAGCATCTGACGGCTAACACCAACAGCACCTTGTTTATTTAAACAAAATGTACTCAAAACGAACCAAATAAAATACACAACAGTGTCTTAAAAATAAATTGTAATTCCTATTATGTTTTAAAGCGATTGGACAATACAAATATAAGGTAAGACATATTTAAATTAAATACATCATAGATATAAATGTGTATTAAACGAGTACGTATACAATTGTAATGAAATTAGTATTATAAAAAAAGATTTTTTAATTTAACAGTAACCAATATATAACCAAACATATCCTATTAACATCAAACATAATAACTTATTATAATTTCTCTTAAAGGTAAGTATCTAAAAACTCTACGAAATACGAAAAAAAGGCGACTAAAATGACATCTTATAGAAAAAAAGAATGAACTATGCAGTTAAGCAAGGAAGCCAAGGTCATGCGATCACCAGGCACTAACCTGATTCTTACCTACTGCAATCGGGCCGCAAACAAACAGGTACGTAATTTGTAAAAAATTATAATTAATTAAAATTAGGTATACCTAATGAATTCAATTTTGCTACATTAATATTAAAATCATATAACTACATTATAATTTTTCAAAATTAATGTAAAATGTACATACGCATGTGACTATAGATACAAATGTTATATTAATAGCTAAACAAAACTGCGGATTAAAGGAGTAAAAAATTAAAAATATTAAATAGTAATAACAATTAATAAATATTGATTCTTTCTGTTTAAGTTTAAGAATTTTTTTGTTTATCTAATAAATACAATTTATATTTCAATCAAAAATTTCCTATCGATTTCAGGTCACGAAAAGGAGGAGGCAGGTCCTTCTAGCACTTAGTGGCGCAGAACCGGAAACTTCCTCGGAATGCAGCTGTTTTATGGATTGGCATTTTAAGTTTGAACAATGACGCTCTTGTAACATGCTTACTATTGTTACTTTTTAACCATTGTAGCTACAGGTAAGGTGGAACCTGATATTTTATAGTACCAAAAAGTAATGTAGCGAAATGCAATTGCATACGGTAATTCATTTTTAAAATATTATAATTGTTTAAATATGGTGTGACACGTGTACGCGGCGGAATACTAAAACAGTATCGGGCGCAGGCATTTTGCACTCTTTGGATGACTTTTTTAGTACGGGAGAGTAGACGTGGCCCAATGACAACATCAGCGTAATTAAATTTTGACAAAATTAATGCCTCACAAATTCTTATACGAATATTCGTATTAATACAATCTCTAATGTTATAAAGTACTTTTAATCTATAGCAATTTTTAGTAATATTGTTCATATGTTTTTCAAAACGGAGGTCTTCATCAAGTAGGACACCTAGGTTGCGCGCCTCGGATACTCTCTGTATACGTTCACCGCTTATTTCAATAATAGGATCATAACCGTTTATTATTTGAGTTTGACGTTCTGTACCAAAGATACCAAGTACCATATACTTAGTTTTATTCGGATTAATTGCCAACTCTGCTGAAAATGAGGATAAGACATCAGAGTTATCCTTAGCTAAGGAGATGAAGCTTCTCAGGATGGAGCTTATATCGGTGACGCGGGAGATGACTTCGTTCAGGTTAGAATTAGCAAGAATGAACGAAAATATGGTTGAGTTCAATAAGAGGGTTGATAATGTAGAAGAGCGCATGACCTCTTTAGAAGAAAAATTCTCTAGTTCTGGTGTCAGCAAAGACGAAAATTTACATGATATTATCATACAGTTAAAAGCAGACATCAATGACAGAGAACAAAATTCATTAATAAATGATGTACAAATAACGGGTGTGGCAGAACGGAGTGGAGAGAATGTTATCTGACACAAGCGATTGCTAATAAGTTGGGTATGGCTCTCGACTCTCGCGATATAGTAAGCGCCGAGCGCGTCGGTCCGCATCGCCTGTTGACATCGAGTGAAGAGTGTAGTCGCCCGCGGCCGGTGATCGTGCGATTAGCGCGACGGTCTCTTCGCGACGACATCATCAACGCGGCGCGTGTGCGACGCGGGACCGATACTACAGGTGTCACTGACGGCACTCCCACGCGAGTCTACATTAATGAACATCTGACTCGTGTTAATCGCCTATTGTTCTATAAAGCTAGGGAGGAGGGAAAACGTCACGTCTGGCGCTTTGTATGGACGCGGGAGGGGAGAATTTACATGCGACGCGAGACTGATACGGCAGTACAGCGTATTCGAACAGAAAACGATTTAATTAAATTTTTTGGCTCAAAATAATTTTGAATTTTAATAATAGTAAAAGATTTGTGTATTTTTATTATATTTCTTGTGTTGTAAAATTACGAATATTGCTGAAAATTGCATATAATTTATGTAAAATGAAATTACAGACCTTTATTGTTATAATTCTCTCTACACCTTGTAACATCTTTAATTATGTATTTTCGTTAGGTCTTTATAATAGTAAAAATTATTACCACTCAACAATTTATTTTCCCCGGCAACAAATTTATTGTCCCCGGTCTTCAAAATATTATTTTTCTTAATAATGGGCGAACCTAATATAGAACCAATATATTTGTATACATCTCACATATGTGTATGTGTATTTGAATAATTACATTTGTCTTCATTATTCTTATTGTTATTTTATAGTAACGGAATTATACCTATTTTATTTACTTATGAATTTATTAGTCTACTAGCTGTGCCCGCGACTTCGTTCGCGTGGATTACAGAATGCTTGGCATGTCTCCTGCAAAGCAAGGTTATAATAGTCTGCGGTACTGCTCCAGAAAGGAGCTTTTTACTTTGGATTTGGGAACTTTCTGGTTGTATTTATAAGCAGACACTAACTCAGATACGGTATTCCTCCTCAGTTTTCACTATCAATGTTGAAGAAAAGTGTTTGGTGTTGGTCTTTAAAAAGCCAAGAGGCTAAATAGGCCATATCCGAAACTTTAAGGAATCGCGAAAAATACTTAAAGGAGTCTCGTGTCCGATTTTGAGAAATCTAAAACTGCATCATAAGTTTTTTTTTGATTTCATGATTACTACCACTAATTTAAAGAAAAAAGAATACATTATATATTATTGCACCACCTACCTAATAGTGTCACTTGTAAGAATTAACTTTCGGAAAGTAATAGTAAGAGACAAATTAAAGGAAAAGATTTATTTTTTAATAAAATAACATTAAATCTATACATGAATTAGAAGTTAAGTAATCGATTCTATATATATCAAATATACATAATCAAATATGTGGGTTAAGTCATGGCTCCCGGTAAGTTTAGAAAAAAAGTCTGCATTACCTTGAACGATTTGTTTATTTGTATCAAAATGCTGGTCACCTACTGGTAAGGAAGAGTGTAAAGAATACTATCAAAAATATATAAAATGAATAACTCACAGTAACTTCTTTTATGTTTGTCTATTTTTTCTATGTGAGCTATACAAAGTTGATAGCATGTGACGTTTTTTTTGGTCCCCGTCACCTACTCCGTTACCGAAGTAGATTTAGATAATTCCTATAAAGATGAATTAATTTATTGAAAATCTACATTTCACTGGACTCGGCTATTGTACTCACCCGCTATTAGCGTTACTACATCCCGTTATAATATTAAAATTTCACTTTTAGGTATGATCGTTTTTTGAAGAATTACTAAAGATTTAATTAATGTATGAATTTGATAAAATTTTGTAAAAAATTTGCCCTTTTTTTTTGTTGCAGTTAAGTATATACTATTTCTATACACTTTGCAGTTAACTGTATATATGTACTATTACTCTGAAGTTGATTCTTATAATATGTGACAGTATCTGATGATGCAATCATACAAAATGTTAATTTTTTCCAAAATCAACGTGTTCGTTCCTGGCTAGGAGAACTTATTTTTTAACTGAAAAAACTGACAAAAAATGACATAGTTTTAGTTTAAAATCGGCTCTGTTACTCCTTTAATTATTTTTCGCTATTGCTTATAGTTTCGGATTTGGTCTATCATATCCAATAAAAAAAATACCCAGTATATATATTATTTTGCAAATTATTATATTTATATTATACAGGGTCAATGCGGACTGTGTGCACTAATTGAAACTACGTATATTATTCCTATTTAGAAACACTTCAAACCAGTAGAAAAATAAATGCTATGAAAAATACGAAAAAAAAAATTCGAACAAATTAAATCGCTAAATAGTCGAAATAAAATGCAAACAGCCTGTAAATGGTAAATAACTGTCACTGACCTCTAGGTATAGTCATCAAAGTGGCAACGCCGCTCGTCGAGTTATCGAGGGCCGTGTCGGCCCGCCCCGCCCGCCCGAGCGCGAGCGGGTGCGCTTACGTCGGTCGCGGCGCGGCGGCATAAGTCGCCGTAGGTAGATAAGTTCAAAGTTGACGATATACGAGCACAAGAAACACTTCCGCCCATTTAATTCTTTAAATTTTTAAATGTTCAATCTGTCCGCCATTTTCTTGTACACATAATTCGTACCGACGGACAATATTATTTTCTACTAGCTTTTTCCCGCCACTTCGTCCGCGTTTTCGTCGTTTTTCGAAAAAAAGTAGCGTATTTTCTTCCTCAGGGTTCAGTGGTTTTGATGTGACAGACAGATTAACTATCGTAATTGAATAGGGAAATATAATATGTCAATCCACAATACTTGATTTCTATGATTTTTTTAATTAAATAGGTAATAATATTAACTTTTTTAAATTAGGGATGAGTGAGAGTATTATAAACGTAAGAGTAAACAAATATAATCAGAATGCTCCGAACTGCTAAGCTATCAGGAGTTACATGTGTTATTGTGAGTCAATCATAAAAGATAGACATATGCTGTTACGGGATATTTTTTAGAAAATTTTATGTAGAATATTTCCGTCATACATGATTTCTATGCAACTTTAACCATTAAGGCTGCATACGCGACGGAAGCTTAAAAATTGGAGTAACGTCTCCCGTTTTCCCAAAATTTCCCTTCACTACTCTGCTCCTATTGATTGTAACGCGATGAAAAGTACACTATTACCTGCCCAGGAGTATGTAGAATAATTGTACTAAGTTTCTTTAAAATCCATCGAGTAGTTTTTGTTTCTATAAGGAACATACATACAGACAGACAGACAGACAGACAGACAGACAGACAGACAGACAAAAATTTTACTGATTGCATTTTTGGCATCAGTATCGATCACTAATCACCCCCTGATAGTTATTATGCAAATATATTTCATGTACAGAATTGACCTCTCTACAGATTTATTATAAGTATAGATTTTCGTTATTAAATTTGTGGTTGTTGCTAACGAAATTAACCTCACTATTTATTTTATTAAGAAACCATTCGCAATAATTATTACGCACTGGCAAGTACCTCGGCAACAACGCTTTTGTTTTACAATATTTATAAGGTTTGCGTTTATTCCGTTTTAAAACCAGTTTTAGTGGAAATACTACTCTACTAAGGCTCGATGTCGGGTTGTCAGAGAAATACTGTAAAATTCTTTCCCCCAATGAGGCGCGTATTTGTCGTGATGGGACTCCCTCGTGTTGCGGCACAATGCATTTATTGTCTCTTAACCTTTGAACTGCCAGCACTATAATGCGAGGGTTACTGGGGCACATGCGTCTCTCACCATACTTTTCTCGGTATGTTCGTAAAGCTAAGGCCGCGTTTCCGTGGCATTCCCCGTACATTAAAACCATGTTCGTGTATTCTGAAGCGGTGTACGTAATGCGAGGCATTGTCTTAAACTCTAGTTAAGTGTTTTAGCACAATTAAAAACTAAAGTCCGTGTCCTGTCACTATAAAACATAAAAAACAACAAAAATAACACTAATATTAAGTAAAAACTTATAGTTTCGTGTCCTGTCACTATAAAATAAATATGTACTATCACTAATCTACTATTAATTTCGGTGTCCTATCACAATAACAACAAATACTTAACACAAATACTTTGGCGCGAGATTACGACAATAAAGTGGCGCGTGCGCTTCCGAATTGCGTAACGTGCATCCCGAGAGATAAGCATCGGCACACTAATTAACAGGATTTTGTTTTATTGGTGTCTCGCTTTCGCTTGCAAGGATGCAATAGCAATATTTGACCTATTTCTATTTCTTTTACACCTAGAAGTGAAGCGCACGCTATGTACCTATTTTGCTTTCTTGTTATGTTACGAATTTATTAATCTGATACATAGCCGTGACCTTGTATAATTTAATTTTGTCAAAGCGGCAACGGTGTATCTTTTTCCATTCATATTTCAAGTAGTTGGTGCATTCGTTGTTATAAAATATACATCATGTTTTCTGAGCGCGTCGCTGAGTTAAAACTTTAGAAGTGTCTAGAGACTAAACTAGTAATCCGATTTAAATAATATTTTGTATATGGCCTTGAAATCGTATTCCATTTAAACAGTTTCAATTAAAACACATAACATGTACTGACCCTGTATACATATATCTTCCCTATTTGAATTAGATGTTGTTCACTATTTCATTGGTTTCGATTTTGTTCCTTATTACTAATGTAATAAATGCTTTCTGTTCAGTGAAATTTTCGTCAAAATCGGTCCAGCTGTTTTAGATATTAGCCGTAACAAACTGAGTGACAGATAGACAGACAAAATTTTTAAAGTTGGTAATTTTGTTGTCAGTACCGTGTATACTTTCATATGCATTTATTTAAAATTACAAACGGACACATCAATTATATTTATTTGTATATATGTATAACCTTTCCTTTTTAAATCAGAAATTGTTCACAATTTTATTGTGTTCTACAATATTTTGTTATCGCGATTACGCAATAACAAAATATTAAGAGAATTATCTCTTTTTTTACTTATTCATTAAAAAAAAAATATTTTTTTAATAAAAGTAGCCTAAGTTAATCCGTATAATATTAGCTAGGTATAGTGGCTGTTCATTAATCACGTAATGTTTTTAAGAACTTTTTAGACTTGGTGATACTTCGTGATTTTTTTTCTTCCATCCCCTCTCACTCCTCTCGCCCTCACGTGATTAATGGACATCCCCTAACTGCAAGTGAAAGTCCCATCAAATTTCATTCAGCTGTTTCAGAGATTAGTTGTAAGAAGCAGACAGACAGACAAAAAATTAAAAAAATGGGTTTTTTGATGTAATTACTGTATATACTTTAATGCATTTAGTGAAAAATACAAAATAATGTTCGATGTGAACCCTTTAATTCACATAACTTTTTTATTTATGAACCGATTGAAATGAAAAAATCACTAAATGTTAAGTGAAGCTTACTGCAACATATTAATGAAAACCGCATCTAAATCGGATAAGCCGTTACTAAGATTAGCGGGCACAAACTCACAGATAAGCAGACAAATATCTAACAATTATTGTTTTGGGTTCTATTGCGTAGGTAAAGGCCTCCAATATTATATTTTTTTATATATCTGTCATGTGCAGACAGCGACCCGTTAGATTTTTTTTGTACGTATCGATTAAAAATATCTAAAATAGAAGTCAGCCTATGTCACTCCTTATAACATTTGCTAACTGCAAGTAAAAGTACCATTAAAAATTGGTTCAGCCGTTTTAAAGATTAGTCGGAACAAACAGATAGACAGACAGACTGACAGACAAAAATTTAAAATGTATTTTTTGATATAAGTACTGTATATACTTTAATGCATTTAGTGAAAACTACAAAATAATGTTCGACGTGAACACTTAAATTGACATAACTTTTTTATTTATGAACCGATTGACATGAAACAAACCCTAAATGTTAAGTGAAGCTTACTACAATATATTAGTGAAAACCGCATCTAAATCGGATAAGCCGTTTCTGAGATTAGCGTGCACAAACGCACAGATAAACAGACAAACAGACAAACAGATAAGAATTCTAAAAATCTTTGTTTTGGGTTCTATTGCGTTGGTAAAGACCCCCAGTAAGATTTTTTTTCATATATCTTCCATGTACAGACATCGACCCGCTAGAATTTTATTATTAGTATAGATTATTATTATTATTTGAGTTTCATTAAGGATAAAAATGATTAGTATTAAAAATCTTAAATTAGGCTTATTTAACCCGGGTTCGCTTGGTTCACATCACGATGAGTTCATAGTTCTTATAGAGCGACATACCGCAGATGTGATAGCAATCAATGAGACGTGGTTGCGTTCAGGAGAGGATGGCAGAGCTCCCGTTGTGCCTGGTTACCGATTGCGTCACATACCGAGACCGGTAGAAATTCGATCACGAGGTGGCGGTGTCGGTTTTTATATCAAACGCGGTATATCAGCGCGTACACTGATGCACCCGATATCGCCTCTCGTGGAGCAAATGTGGATAGCTATAAAAATAAATGGCAAAACCATCATTTTTGGCACAGCCTACCGCCCCCCTTGGGGAAATGTAACAAATTTTTTTGACGCATTGACCGAAACAATAGGTAGCTTACCCTATCATGACCATCTGTATATGTTGGGAGATTTTAATATTAATTATATTGGTACGCGAGAGATTCATAAACAGGCATTGGACCTTTTCCTATTGACTCATGATTTACGACAGTATGACACTGAACCCAGACATTTTACTCCAATAGTGAAAGTTTAATTGATCTTATATGTTCGAATACTTCAGTTAGTCAGATTAGAATAGATTATGTCGCTGAGTTCGGAGGTCACGCGATTATATCCTGCGAAGTAAATATAAAAAAATACAAAATTTTACTAAAGACTATTATGTATTAAAGGACATCAATCCAGAGCATCTTAATGAGACACTTAATTTAATAAATTGGGAACGTGTCACTGATTTCGAGGAAATAAACGACATGGTGGATGTATTAAATAGTAACTTGTTGTGGGTCTTTGACTTACTGGCACCTAGTCAATTAATCTGCATCAGGGAAAACCAGTATCCCTGGATAACATAGAATATAAAATTGTTGATGAGTCGTCGGGATGCGGCTCACGTAAGAGCGAAAAAGAGTGGGTCAGAGACAAGTATAAGTTATTATAAAGATTTAAAATTGGAGGTTACCCAAGCAATTCATAGAGAGAAGTCTGCTTACTTTAATTACCATATAAACTCGAATATCAAAAACTCAATTGTGTTTTGGAATCACTTAAAAAATATATTAATATAAAACAAAAGAGTAATTATATTATACCAGAAGAAATCAATAATCCGACTACGATAAATAATCACTTTTTAAATATCCCGGGTAGTAATTACGTTTCTCTTTCGACAATTTATTATTACGAATTTCATAAATACGGTACAGCTATTTTTACATTGTCTACTAGCAATGAACAAGAAGTTTTAAAATTTTTACGCTCCTTAAAGTCGAATGCCATAGGTGTTGATGGTATATCACTGGATATGTTGTTATTAACGTTACCGATCACATTGTCAAATATTACCGCTATTGTCAATAAATCTATTTCAAGTAATACGTTTCCGACCCTATGGCAGACGGCTCTGGTGAGACCTATACCCAAGAAAGATAATATTACTGAAATTAAAGATCTTCGTCCAATAAGCATATTACCATGTATCTCGAAGATATTGGAGAGAATAGTGTGTAACCAATTAACTGCATACTTAGAGTCCCAAAATATTTTACCTGATAGACAGTCTGGGTTTCGCAAACATCACAGCACTACTACCGCGTTGTTAGATGTAATTGACAATGTTTTGTGTGCTCAGGACGCGGGTGAGGGTACAATCCTTGTTTTGTTGGATTTCTCGCGTGCCTTTGACACAATAAATAGGTCATTACTATTATCTAAATTAAAATATTACGGGTTCAGTCTTGACATAATTGAGTGGTTTTCGAGTTATTTAGGAAATCGTAAGCAAATTGTAGAAGTAATAAATGAGGATGGGTCTAAAGCTCTCTCTGATTGTTGCTCCCTTAACAGAGGTGTTACTCAGGGATCAATATTAGGGCCTATTATTTTTGCGCTATACTGTGCCGATATAGTCAAAAGTGTAAAACATTATAAATATCACATATATGCTGACGATAAACAAATTCATATATCATTTAAAACCTCGGAAATAAATCTAGCTATACAAAGATTAAATGACGATCTTCAGCGCATATCAGAATGGTCAGATTATCATAGTCTTATTTTAAACCCGAACAAGACTAAGTATATATTATTAGGGTCAAGAAACCAGGTAAATCTAATTAAGGATTTAAACCCAATTGTGCATATAAAAGGCGAGAGAATAGAACAAGTTACAGAAGCAAGAAGTTTGGGCTTGTTGATCGACGAGCGGTTAACCTTTGAAAAACACAGCATAAATACAGCTCGCAATTGCTTCTATAGATTAAAAGTTTTATACCAGATCCGAGATGTACTAAGTAATGATATGCGTATAAAGTTATGCAATACTCTAGTTCTTTCAAAGTTTAATTACGCTGATGCGGTCATCAGGCCCAGACTACTCACTCGCACTAAAAATCTTATTCAAATCTTATACAATTTGCAACCTTGTTATTTGGTATTATTAAAAATAAAACACCTATATATTTATATAACAAACTAAGTTGGGCCAACGAAAGAAATGCTGAACGTGCCGGCTCACCGCACAGCAGCATTTCGCGGCAGTTTTCGTTACGCATGGGGATGCGCCTCCGCTTCGGATCCTGAAGTCCATAAAAACATTCAATATTAAATACAAAACATATTTATTAAATTTACAGCTAGAATAACACTAATAAATATATATTTTGTGTATGTGTATGTAGGTGTGTATATGTATGTGTATGTATATGTGTATATATGTATGTTTATAGCATACAAAAGTACTACCTATATAATTATGATCTTAAAAATTGTCTTAGTTATCGAGTTACGTAACTATGATGTTACACCGGCTTAATTACTTTATTTATACCTAGGTATATATCTTTTTTCAATTACTCGTATATGTATCCAAATTGATATTCAATTACATGTAAAAAGTATCTAGGTTATATTTAATATATATTAGAAATATAACATACATTAAGATTATTTTTATTTTTATTTATTTATTTTTACCTAGATAATATCTATACTAATAATAAAATTCTAGCGGGTCGCTGTCTGTACATGGAATATATATGAAAAAAAATATTATAGGGGGCCTATACCAACGCAATAGAACCCAAAACAATGATTTTTAGAATTCTTATCTGTTTGTCTGTTTGTCTGTTTATCTGTGCGTTTGTGCACGCTAATCTCAGAAACGGCTTATCCGATTTAGATGCGGTTTTCACTAATATATTGTAATAAGCTTCACTTAACATTTAGGGTTTGTTTCATGTCAATCGGTCCATAAATAAAAAAGTTATGTCAATTTAAGGAATCACGTTAAACATTTTTTTTTGTGTTTATAACTAAATACATGAAAGTATATACAGTACTTACATAAAAAAATACATTTTTTAAAATTTTGTCTGTCAGTCTGTCTGTCTATCTGTTTGTTCCGACTAATCTCTGAAACGACTTAACCGGTTCTGATGGTACTTTTTGCAGTTAGCAAATGTTATACGGAGTGACTTGGGGTTACTTCTATAAAAGATGTGTCAACTTATGGGGTCACGTCGAACATTATTTTGTGATTTTCACTAAATGCATGAAAGTACTTACATCAAGTACTGTCAGTCTGTTTTTTACGACTAATCTCTGAAACAGCTGAATCAAATTTGATGGGACTTTCACTCGCAGTTAGAGGATGTCCATTAATCACGGGAGGCCGAGAGTAGGGAGTGGGAATGGAAGAAAACAATCACAAAATATCACAAAGTCTAAAAAGTTCTTAAAAACATTACAGCAGTCCCTATAGCTAATATTATAAGGATTAAATTAGGCTACTTATATTAAAAAAATTATATTATTTATTTTAATCAATAAGTAAAACAGAGAATTACATAATAACAAAATATTGGAGAAACCAATAAAATAGTGAACATTTTCCGATTTCCGAAGAAGGGAAGGTATACATCTATTCAAATTAATAAAATTGATGTGTCTGTTTGTAATTTTAAATAAATGCATATGAAAGTGTACACGGTACTTACAACAAAATTACCAATTTTAAAATTTTTGTAGTGAATAATATCTGATTCAAATAGGGAAGATATATATTATATTAATATTATCATTTTAAAAAATAATATTTTTACTGGGTAATTTTCTTACTGGATATGAAAGAACAAAACCGAAACTATAAGCAAAAGCGAAAAATAATTTAAGTCACAGAGTCTATTTTGATTAAAACTAAAACTGCATCATTAGTTTTTTGAAAAATAAGTTTTTCTAGCCAGAAACGAACACGCTGACTTTGAAAAAAAATAACATTCTGTAGTATTGCACCATCTGATACTTTCACACATTATAAAGATCAACTTTAGTGAGGTAATACTATACAGTAAACTGCAACAAAAAGAAAAGGCTATTTTTTTTACAAAAATCTATCAAATTCTTACATTAATTAAATCTTTAGCAACGGGATGTTGTAACGCTACTAGCGGGTGAGTAGGATAGCCGAGTTTAGTGAAATGTAGATTTTCAACAAATTGATTCATCCTTTTAAGAATTATCTTAACCTACCTAGGTAACTGAGTAGATGACGGGGACCAAAACAAACGTGACATTCTATCAACTTTTTATAACTCACATAGAAAAAAAAAACAAACATAAAAGAAGTTACTGTGAGTAATTCATTTTTTATATTTTCGATAGTATTGTTCACAATCTTCCTCACTTTAGTAGGTGACTAGCATTTTGATGCGATTTATAAAGAAATCGTTCGAAGTAACGCACATTTTTTTCTAAACTTACCGGAACCCATGATTTAACCCACATATTTGATTATGTCTGTGTAGAATCGAATACTTAACTTAATTAATGTATAGATTTAATGTTATTTTGTAAAAAAAAAAACTTTTCCTTTAATTTGCCGCTTACTATTACTTTCCAAAAATTTATCTTTACAAGTGACACTATTAGTTGGTGCAATAATACAATTATTTTTTTTTTAATTAGTGGGTTCTATTTCTGGCCTAATCAAAGAGCAAGCTTACACTTGCTCTTTGATTGTCCGATTCACGATAGGGAAAGAGTTGATTTCCAAATAAAATATGGCCTGAATCTGTGTAAAAACTCAATACCGAAAATTTTAGAGGATGACAGAATGAGGGAGGATTTGATCAAACTAGTAATAAAAATAGTAAGAACAGCAAATTCCAGAAATAAAAATTAACCCAATTTGACAACCAGCGATTAAAGCTGCAAATGAACAATCCAAAGAACACTAAATACAGGGCACAGAAAAGTCTCCGATTATTGTCGGAGGATCGAGCTAAATCTTAAAAAAAAAACAATCTGTTGAAATAACGTTAGAGGATGGCAAATAAATCAGATGTGCGGCAGGTTACGAGAGGAGTTCCACAAGACTCAATCCTAGGACCTATCTTGTATTCGCTATATATAGCTAATGTCGTAAATCAAATAAGTCACTGCAACTACCATCTTTATGCTGATGACCTGCAGCTATATATTTCAAATAGCTCGCTGGTCACATTCAAACACGCTAACAATTAAAGAAAGAAAAAGAAAGAAAGAACACTTTTATTTGGGACCGTACAACAAATATATAAGTAACTTAAAAATAAGAAAGAAAATATAAAAAAATAACCAAAAAAACAACTTAAATTACTAAATTACTATCAACATTTACATGAAAAACAAAAAAAAAAAAACAAATTAACAATAAAACAAATCGATACGATCGATAACAACTGACGGGCGGTGACCAACTTATAATACTTAAATTAATATAAAAACAATAGAATAGACATTAAATACATAATATATTCATGAAATAAATCTGCACACGTTAAATAGTAATTTTTCAACATATCTATTATTTTGTTCAAATCAAAACCAGTTACAGACAACTGGAAATGTCACCAGAATGCCACGTGCACCGGTGGCCGCGGGACGTGCAGTCAGTATTATTATTAGTTTATTCTGCGTTTATTTTAAATAACATTGAATTAGAGAAGTGAGACACAGAAAAAAAAAGATATTGGACGTTAAAGTCGATGGTGAGTTATAAATATATTATGTTATTGGGTATATGAGCTCATATAAAAATATAAACAATTAATGAAATATTACTCATTTATTTCTAAACTACCCAACGATAAAATGAAATAGGTAACAATACCTCGTTATTAGCGGCGGCTTTCTCAGCATAACTAACACAAAGTCGATGGAACAACACGATGCAGGCAACGGAGCCATATCATCAAGGTAAGATATTATGTATTTACTAGCTGTGCCCGCGACTTCGTTCGCGTGGATTACAGAATGCTTGGCATGTCTCCTGCAAAGCAAGGTTATAATAGTCTGCAATGCTGCTCAAGAAAGGAGCTTTTTACTTTGAATCTGGGAACTTTCTGGTTGTATTTATAAGCAGACACTAACTCAGATATGGTATTCCTCCACGGTTTTCACTATAAATGTTGAAGAAAAGTTGTTTTGTGGTAGTCTTTAAAATATCGTCTGCAAAACAGTAAGTTCACACCTAGGTTCTCCTTGTATTATATATCGGGTGACTTTTTCTACTGGGCTATAAGGAATCGCGAAAGATACTTAATGGAGTCTCGTATCCGATTTTGAAAAATCTAAAACTGCATCATAATTTTTTTTTATTTCACGATTTTCCTGGCCAGAAATAGAACCCACTAATTAAAAAATAATAATTGTATTATTGCACCAACTAATAGTGTCACTTGTAAAGATAAATTTTTGGAAAGTAATAGTAAGCGGCAAATTAAAGGAAAAGTTTTTTTTTTTTACAAAATAACATTAAATCTATACATTAATTAAGTTAAGTATTCGATTCTACACAGACATAATCAAATATGTGGGTTAAATCATGGGTTCCGGTAAGTTTAGAAAAAAATGTGCGTTACTTCGAACGATTTCTTTATAAATCGCATCAAAATGCTAGTCACCTACTAAAGTGAGGAAGATTGTGAACAATACTATCGAAAATATAAAAAATGAATTACTCACAGTAACTTCTTTTATGTTTGTTTTTTTTTTTCTATGTGAGTTATACAAAGTTGATAGAATGTCACGTTTGTTTTGGTCCCCGTCATCTACTCAGTTACCTAGGTAGGTTTAGATAATTCTTAAAAGGATGAATCAATTTGTTGAAAATCTACATTTCACTAAACTCGGCTATCCTACTCACCCGCTAGTAGCGTTACAACATCCCGTTGCTAAAGATTTAATTAATGTAAGAATTTGATAGAATTTTGTAAAAAAAATAGCCTTTTCTTTTTGTTGCAGTTTACTGTATAGTATTACCTCACTAAAGTTGATCTTTATAATGTGTGAAAGTATCAGATGGTGCAATACTACAGAATGTTATTTTTTTTCAAAATCAACGTGTTCGTTTCTGGCTAGAAAAACTTATTTTTCAAAAAACTAATGATGCAGTTTTAGTTTTAATCAAAATCGACTCTGTGACTTAAATTATTTTTCGCTTTTTCTTATAGTTTCGGTTTTGTTCTTTCATATCCAGTAAGAAAATTACCCAGTAAAAATATTATTTTTTAAAATGATAATATTAATATAATATATATCTTCCCTATTTGAATCAGATATTATTCACTACAAAAATTTTAAAATTGGTAATTTTGTTGTAAGTACCGTGTACACTTTCATATGCATTTATTTAAAATTACAAACAGACACATCAATTTTATTAATTTGACAATAATCGGAGACTTTTCTGTGCCCTGTATTTAGTGTTCTTTGGATTGTTCATTTGCAGCTTTAATCGCTGGTTGTCAAATTGGGTTAATTTTTATTTCTGGAATTTGCTGTTCTTACTATTTTTATTATTAGTTTGATCAAATCCTCCCTCATTCTGTCATCCTCTAAAATTTTCGGTATTGAGTTTTTACACAGATTCAGGCCATATTTTATTTGGAAATCAACTCTTTCCCTATCGTGAATCGGACAATCAAAGAGCAAGTGTAAGCTTGTTTCTTTGACCTCCGAATCACAGACGCATCCAGGTGAGTTTTTGCATTTTTGAATCTGGGAAAAATACTCCGCAAATCCGCCATGGCCTGTTATCATTTGTGTCACTTCCGGGGTCACTGTCATTTTCCTTGTGATTCGGTATGCTGATTTTATTTCAGGGAGGAAAACCTTAACTGTGGAGGCCGTTAGTCCTTCAGTAAATCTCTCCATCTGTCCAGTTCATACTGCAAATCCATTGCAGTATGGACTCTTCCCTCAGTAGTCTTTTTATAAATGAGATAGGATATTTGTCATAATTAAATTTAGTTTTCATTTTTGTGACCTCTTTGGCAAGTAGATCTGCTCTTTCGTTTCCTTCTGTGCCAACAGGAGCCCTCACCAAAAATAGGCGGATGTTTTTACCAATAGATCTTAATCGGGCAAGGTTCTGCTTTACCTGGAATCCAACATAGTGGAATGTGTTTGTACCGGACAGCATAGCGCGTACATTTCTGCTTGGAAAACAGTGCGGTATGATTCGAGGCGGTATTTTTTATAAAGCACCTCTCCTCGGTCATCCCAGCACGAAAGAGCCGCTCCAACTCCACCGTCCACCATCGGTGAATATCTTCAGTTCCTCTATTTTATGTTCCTCAATGACCGATGGGTCCATACTTTCCAGGCAAGTGAACTCTTCCACAATTTCCTTTGATGGGTGAGGAGCTTTTAGGAAACTAACTTTTTGTTCGGCAGTCCTATCCTTAAAATCCTTTTTCCTGCGGCATACCCCGTTTGGCTTCGAATAATCGAGCCGCCTCTTTGATGCGCATGTCCAGCGGTATGAGTCCGGCCAACATTAATGCCGCATTTTGTGATACTGTGCGGTAGGATTTGCAGATTTTTTGTGCAAAACCTCTCTGTACTGCATTTAGTTGTTTTTTGTATCATTAGTTTGTCCGTGGCCGGCGCCCACACGCTGGACGCGTACATCAAGATGGGCTCTATCACCGCCACGTACATCGTTCTGATGATCTCCGGGTTCAAGCCCCAGTGAACCTTCGTACATCTTGCCATGGACTTGTACAAGTTGGTTGCCTTTCTGCATATATAACTGGCGTGGCTATTAAACGTCAACTTGTCGTCTATTACGAGGCCTAGAATTTTTATTTCACTGGTTGCTTGTATAGGAGTCCCCCCATGTTTATGCGTGGGGAGTCACCTTGAGTTTCTTCGTCACTACCATCATGTTGGTTTTATTGGGTGCGAATCTCAGTTTATTGGATTTTCCCCACTCATAAACACGGTGGAGTACTTTCCCGGCTTGAGTATTTACTTCTTGCATTGTTTCTCCGGAGGTCACCAACACGACATCGTCAGCAAAAGCTTGGCAATGAACCTCGTGCGCTATCACCTCATCCAGCAATGTGTCTAGTATGAGGTTCCAAAACGTGGGTCCCGTAATGGATTCTTGGACACATTCTTTAGACGTTGACATATCCGTCACGTCACGTTGATCCGTCACGTCACGTCGTTGGAGTGACAGCTCATTCTGTGGTTCCAATAGTATAAAATTAAAATAAAATACATAGATCAATTAAACAGTTTTTATTATAGTGGCTAATTGTGAGTGTGACAATTTTTCGTGTAAAAACTATGGTGGAAAGAAACCATTACATTAATTAACAATTATAATACTAAAATAATTCGAGCTAAGTGTTACAATATACCCACGTAACTTTAAAGTGACAAAAAATAAAATTTTTATTCTAAATCTCTACTAGTGATTAAATAGTGTGTCCAAACTTAGTAACTACAACCTTTTATGTTAATTAAACGAATTATTTATTAATAAAAATTTGCAAAATAATTAACAACGCCATCTAGTAATCATCTGTAACACTGCATAGTATCATATATCAATTATTATGGGAAATAAGTGCAAGCACTGTGGCAAATTCCTTGCTACAACAGATGGCGTTAAATGCTTAAAATGTGCTTCCCGCTATCACCGAGTCTGTCTTAATATCAGCCCAGACACTAAAATAAACGGAAAATGGATATGCCGTGATTGCAAATCGAGTCCTAAATTATGTACACCCGTTCAGGCTCCTTCCCATCATCCCGAGGATGCCGTGGATGATACTTTCGCGGATGCCAACCTTGGCGAAGACACGACGGCAGCACTGTTGCAGGAGATACGATTATTAAGAAAAGAGATGGCATCTGTATCCCGGGAAATGACTTTTTTTCGGGAAGAGGTCTCTCGGCTTAACTCGACAATGTCGGAATTCAATAGTCGCCTTACTACCGTAGAAAGTAGAATTTCAGCTTTGGAGAAAGATGACATAAACAATCAAAGTCAAATTGAAGAAAGTACTAAAGCGGAAATATCGCACTTGCGTATGCAAATGAATGATAGGGAGCAGGAACATTTAGCAACAGATTTCGAGTTAGCTGGCATCATGGAAAAGCCTGGAGAGAATGTCAACAGCATAGTGCTGTTATCTGCTAGAAAAGTCGGCATCGATCTCACCGAACAAGACATCGTGAGTGCAGAGCGATCGGGACCTCGGCGATCCGTGGCGGCTGACGGCGAGCGAATGCGCCCGCGTCCCATCGTGGTGCGGGTGACGCGCCGCTCACTGCGCGACGACCTGCTACGGGCAGCGCGGGTGAGGCGCAGTGTTGACACGTCCGGCGTCATTGATGGCGAGCCGAGACGATACTTCATTAACGAGCGGCTCACACCTTACAATCGTTACCTTTTGTTTAGGGCAAAAGAGGAAGGTAACAAGAGGGGCTGGCGTTTTGTGTGGACGAGAGGGGGGAAAATATTTGTTCGACGGAACACTGACACACCTATCTATCGAATTCGTGTAGACACAGATATAAAAAAGTTTTTTTACAACAGTATAGATTAGTCAGTTTAATTTTATACAAATATACTGAGCGCTCAGTCAATGTTGTGAGACGCAATATTCGCTATTTTTCTTTGTTTACTTTAGTCCTTAATTACGGATTACTTTTAACATTATCACTTTATTTTATATTCGTATATAGTTGCTTTGTTTATGTTATCAGTGGGATGCCCAAGTTTTTATTACACAGTTCATCATACTTATGCCAATATTCTTATTATACTTATACAATACATTATACATCATCGCTATTCCATTTTTACTTTATTATATTGATTTTTACTGGATATACATATACACACGTATTTATAATTATATACTTTAACATGAATATATTTTCATATTTCGACATTATTGAGTTACTTAGAAAAGTTTGTATGTTCGATGCCTGGGTTACGTAAGTTAAGAATTGGTTTTTTGAATCCAGGATCTCTGGGGACACGCCATGACGAATTCATGTTGGCTATTAACCGCCATGATGTAGACATTCTGGCCTTAAATGAAACTTGGTTGAGAGAGGGTGAGGAAGGGCGAGCACCAAATATCCCGGGATATCGTTTGCGCCACAAGCCGCGTCCTACTGAAGTGCGTGGCCGTGGTGGTGGTGTGGGCTACTACATTAGACGAGGAATAACAGCACGAACCCTCATTCAACCTTCAACATCTCCGGACATAGAACAAATGTGGCTTAGTGTGAGCGTAGGGGGGAAAAAGTTAGTGATCGGCACTGCATATCGTCCTCCTTGGCTAAATCCACGTATTTTCTTTGAAGGCCTTACGGAAATGTTTACTACACTTCCTGTTTATGACCATGTAGTTCTGATGGGTGATTTTAATATTAATTTTTACGAATCTGATAATTACTGTACACGTACGCTATGTGAGTTCTCACGAATCTCAAACAGATTGTTAATAAGCCTACTCACTTTACAACTCACAGTGAGACATTAATAGATCTAGTCTGTGTAGATGGTAACACTAGTGAAGTATGGGTAGACTATACAAGTGAGCTTAGCAGTCATGCGTTCTTATCTTTTGAATTTAATATACGCAAATATAAACCTAAGCCTCTTCGAAAATCTTATAGAAAAATTAGTAGCATTAATGAAAATGATCTCAAAAACTATTTAACAAATTTCAATCAACAATGTCTTAATATATATGACGTCAATAGTCTTGTTACTCAATTTAATAGTATTTTATTATCTGTTTTCGATTCCTTAGCACCCCTGTTATGTGGACTTTTTAAAGAGTCCCAATATCCGTGGATTACTTACAACATCAATGAAATGATTCGTACTCGAAATGAGGCACACATAAGATCGCGACATACTCAAAAAGATACTCACATAGCATACTATAAGGATTTGAAGTCCGAAGTTGAAATGGCAATTCATAGAGAGAAGAGTGCATATTTTACTCAATTCATAAATAATAACGCTAAGAGACCGAAGTACATGTGGAAGCATTTAAAGAATATTTTAGCATATAAGAAAAAACGGGATACCACGTGTCTACCAGATCATTTGTCAGAACCGAATAATCTTAATAGATTTTTTCTAACTTTGCCCGGAAATGGTGACGTGGCATCTAGTGATATACATTACTACACTAATAATAGACATTTCTCAAATTGCTTTGTTCTAAAACAGGTAGATGAGATAACAATTTTAAAAACTCTACGGAGTATTAAATCTAAAGCGATAGGAGCTGATGGTATTTCTATAGATATGATTTTATGTGGTTTGCCGTATATTTTGGATACCATTGTAAATATAGTAAATACATCTATACGGACTTGTACCTTTCCTGAACTATGGCAGAAAGCAATTGTAAAACCCGTTCCCAAAGTTAATAACCCCCAAAATATAAGTGATTTCCGGCCCATTAGTATTCTACCCACCCTATCAAAAGTTTTAGAAAAAGTTGTGTGTTCTCAACTTACACAATATTTAGAAAGTTGTGACATTCTTCCATGTGTTCAGTCAGGATTCAGAAAAGGTAGAAGTACTACTACAGCTCTAGCTAACGTAGTTGACGATATATTAAGAGCACAAGATTCCGGAGAAGGCACCATTTTGGTACTTCTCGACTTTTCACGTGCATTTGACACTATAAATTTAACATTATTATTAGCCAAGCTCCATTATTACGGATTTAGCACAGACACTATTAGATGGTTTGACAGGTATCTCAATAATAGATCACAGCTCGTAGAAGTAACTCGGGAGGATGGGTCTAAATGTGTTTCCAGTAGTAGAGCTACCACAAGAGGGGTGCCACAAGGCTCGATCCTTGGGCCTGTGCTCTTTTCTCTCTATTGTGCCGACATCATCAATTCCATTAAACACTGTAATTATCATATTTACGCCGATGACGTACAATTATACATATCTTTTAAACCTACAGACTTACACATAGCTTTAAATAAAATCAATGAAGACTTAATAAGAATTACTGCATGGTCCAATTCAAATTGTTTAACGTTAAATCCGAAGAAAACCAAATTCATGTTTTTGGGCACGCCAACTCAGATACGGAAAATTGCAATCTTATCACCAACTATAAAACTAAATAACATTGAGGTCGAACGTGTCACAGAAACACGCAATCTGGGAGTTGTAATGGATGAGAATCTACGATTCGATAAACACATTATGCTCTCTGTTAGTTACTGTTTTTATCGTTTAAAACTATTATATCAAATACGAAAATATATAACCCCTAAAGTAAGAATAGATTTATGCGAGGCTCTTGTACTGTCAAAATTAAACTATGCTGACATTGTAACAGGTCCCAGGTTGCTTGTGCGTACTAAGAATCTTATCCAAAAAGTACAAAATGCCTGTGCTAGATACTGCTTTAACATTCTACCACGCTCACATGTTACGCCATTTTTGAACTCTGCTAAGATGTTGAAGATGGACTATCGCAGACAATTACATTTCGCGACTTTATTGTTCGGGATAGTGAATTACAAAATGCCTCCATACCTCTATCACAAATTAAAATGGGCTTGCGAACAGAGGCTAACACACGAAACACGAGCCTCGTCATACTCGTTGATCATGCCATTATATAAGACCGCAGCCTTTCGAGGTAGTTTTATTTACACGGCGACAAAGTGCTGGAACAACCTGCCGCCACCTTTTCGAAACCTAAAAACAATAAATGTATTTAGAAACAAATTTAAATTGCATTTAATGAATTTACAAACTCAGTCTTAATTAAACATATTATACATTATGTGTGCCGTGTGTTGGTCGTGTGTAAATTCTTACCTTATTGATATGGCCACTTGGCAAGGTGGCGGTGCTTATGACTATCAGCAATTTCAGAACTTTTGTCATACATTATGCTGGTTGCTCGATGTATCTTTTCATTGTTTTATTGAAATCCAAATCTAAAATGCAATTATAATTTATCATATGATATTTACTAAGTTAATTTCCGCAGACGGAAGCCAATAGCCCCATTAAATAACACAATAATGTCACTCACTAAATCATTTTATAATGATACTAAGAAATTATATTTTTCAACTTACCCACTGTAGCTTTTATGTCTTAGGTATATTTATTCTAGTTTTCAATAATATTCTTTGTTAGGTTATTTGCTCTTAGCTATTATACACTGCAACTCCGGTTAAACAGTTAACAATTTACTAATTTTAAGTTTAGACTAATATTAATTATTGTAAGTTATGGAATCACACATTTCTAATTTTTATTTTTTATTAATTTATGACGAAATTTCTCACTACCTACGACGTGACGTGCGTAGTGACTGGCAGCCACAGAATACCAGCGTTGAAACTCATGACAATGATTTTTCAACATAAGCTGAGTGGCCTACCAATTTAGGCATCACGTTCTCGTTGTTCTTTTTTTAAACTGTTTTTATATGTAAACTGTGTATGTCTAAATAAAGATTTTTTTGATTTGATTTGATTTGACATAGTATATTTGGCTTCTGCATATTTAACCTGGACTTTCCTATCCTGAAGGTAACTGGCTACAAGGCGACGTAAGTTAGTTGGGCACTTCTTTTGTGCCAATCTCTGTTTAATGGCTGACCACCAAGCACAGTCGAAAGCTCCCTCTATGTCCAAGGATATCACAACACTAATTAGTTTTTCCTTTATCTTGTCTCTAATATGTTGTATGTCATAGAGGTAGTCCTCCGTACTTCGCTGGGGCATGAAGCCATATTGCCACGGGTTCATCTTCGGAAGAACGTGCCATCTTATTCTTTTAGTCAGAAGCTTTTCCAGCACCTTTCCTAGGACTGGAAGTAGCCCGATCGGTCGGTAGGATTTAGGGTGTGAGTAATCAGTTTTTACCCGGTTTTCTCAACACCACTATCACTGCCTCTTTCCAGCACAGTGGAAAGTACGACAAGTCGAAACATTTTCTCACTATGCTAAGATAGAGTCCCCTGTCTACGTTGATGGCCTCTTTACAGATGTCTGCCGTGAATCCATCCTGGCCTGGAGCCTTCCTGGGATTAAAACTATTCACCGCAGACATAAGCTCATCTTCTGTGACAGGTGAATCTTGCACCATGTTCTCGTTCTTCTCGTCGCATGTTTCCATCGCGTCTCGGATTTGAGCTTGTTCGGGCGAGTCGGCATCAATATTATCTTCCGGGAAGAATGTTTTCGCAAGGAGCTCTGCGGATTCCGTCGAATCTAGTACTTTGCCGTCTTTTTGTAGTGGTGTATCTTCGTGTCGCTTAGAAGTATTTCTAATGACGCGATAAACACCATGCCAAATACTCTCTCTACTTTGGGTGGTGTCAGTAGTTTTTCCAGCTGCTAGTTTGTGCACTCAGAGCTGCATTTTCAAATTTCTCTTTTATTTTCAGGTACACATCGACGACGTGTTGTCTTCGACTTGGCGCTGCGCATCGAATTCTCCTCTTTTTGGTCCTCATCTCCGATTGCATGGATTCCAACTCGTCATTCCACCAAGGTAAGTATACTTTATTTTAATTTTTATTAATGTACGAATAAGTACAAAGTATACTTATTAAAATAGATTTAATGTAATAGATTTTACATTCGTTTTTACTTATTCTATTTATAAAACTAAATTAACTTAAAGTATGTACTAAAAGTTCGATGTAGGAACCAATAGTGTGGGAAAGGCATCGGTTTTCTATATTCCTTAAAAAATGGTCAGCAAATTGTTACGGAGCGCCTGACACACCGACGCCTTAAATATGATACGAAGCGGTCCTCTTGTTACACCGCATGTAACACCTCCCCCCGCAGATTAGCAACAGAGATATTGCTGTGGTCAACTTTTATTTCGTGGGGATTAATCTTGTTCTCGTTTTCAGTTTCTACATTGGTTCCTGCAGAATTCACATTTTTCAGCCAGAGTCGTGTACTCATCAATCCAATACCAAGTATACTTGCACCGAATAGAATTATGTATATTGGAATAGTTGTATGATATATGCTATTATCAGTAACGTTATTCAATTTTATTTGAGTTTGCGAGGATATTCCTGAATTAGTCGTATGAAGTTTTTGGAGATTAATTGAGTTAAGGACAATAGGCGAAATGAGGACACTTTCTTGATTGTTGAGAGCTGGTATCTGTATTATCTTTATAGCATATCCCTTTATCAAATCGTTCGTGTTGGAGATGGTGAACTTTGGTGTTTTTAGGTAACAATTAACCGGTATGACGGCAAAGAAGCTCCCTTGAAGAGTCTTAAATAGTTCTTGATTACAGGAAATCTTGACTTTTGTCGGAGTAGGAAAACTTAACGTATAGTGCTTTTCATCAAATTGTTCCATAGCTTCATTATTTAGGATGATTTCTGTCCGTTTGCAGCTCGAATCCATTTCTTGATTTTCGATTATACGGCGGATACAGTCAGTTTTATCTCGAGTCTCGTAGCTGTTGATATTTCGTTCACAAAGGTACATCGAGTTAATCTTCGGGCATTCTGCCTCTATGTACAAAGAATTCTCGCTAGAAATTGCTATAAAGGGTAGGTAAGGGATAAGGACTTGGTTATATTTATTAGGGGTGATTGAGAGTCGGTAAAAGTCATAGGGTAGGAGTACAGCAATCGGTACTTTTAAAACTATAATTATTCGATTTCCAACATAAAAATAACCTAATTTAATTATATCATAATAATTTCTAATTTCTAAGCCTAAGATTTCTTCCTTGGAATATGAAGTCTCGAGTTTCTTAATTATTTTCTTAACATCTAAAAGACTTATTATAGAATGTGGAGTGCTCGAAGCACTTATAAAAGCTAAAGAATTCCCTATTTTATGAAGTTCCTCAGACAAACTATCTATATTATCAGTTAAAACCATAAGATATTATAAGATATTATATAGCAAAATCAGGAGAATATAACTTTGGTTATATTCTCCTGATTTTGCACTATATTATCAAGTATTTTAGAGTTATGTAAAGACCATTCTTTACTTAACGTAATATGTTCATTAATTTTTGACTCTAAATCAACTTCGTTTTTCTCAAGGATTTTTATTGCGTTATCATATTCAATTGCATCCGTGTAATTTAAATTTCCAGAAATACTTTTGATTACAGATCCAAGACCGTCAATGAGTCCTCTTTTAACACGATTATGCTCGAATGTTTGCAAAAAGTTAATTATTCTTTCTAATTTAGTATTAAGGTAAACAAGGTGAGGTTCATATAGAGATGAATCTGTGTTACTGTAACGCAGTCTAACATCTGATATCTGAGATTTGACAAGTAATGTATGATTCTTAATATTATCGAGATCTATATAACTTAAAAATGAATGATAATGGGATATGATTCTAGTGTCGCCAAGTTTGAAAGGAAGTATTCCGGGACCGCATTCCAAGGAATCAATCATTACTTCTTGTCCTTGAATCGGTTGGAACTGAATCACTAGCAGAATCCTGTAACAAACGAGCATTTTTAGGTACCCGTTTTAAGCGTGACTTAGGTACGGGGCCTTTTTTCTTTTTAGTATATACTAGCTTTTGCCTGCGACTTCGTCCGCGTTTTCGTCGTTTTTCGAAAAAAAGTAGCGTATGTCCTTCCTCAAAGTTCAGTGATTTTGATGTGACAGACAGATTAACTATCGTAATTTAATAGGGAAATATAATATGTCAATACACAATACTTGATTTCTATGTTTTTTTTTTTATTTTATAGGTAATAATGTTAACTTTTTATAAATTAGTGATGAGTGAGAGTATTATAAACGTAAGAGTAAACAAATATAATCAGAATTCTCCGAAATGCTAACCTATCAGGAGTTACACGTGTTATTGTGAGTCAACCATAAAAGATAGACATATGCTGTTGTGGGATATTTTTTAGGAAATTTTATGTAGAATATTTCCGTCATACATGATTTCTATGTAACTTTAACCATTAAGGCTGCATAGGCGACGGAAGCTTAAAAATTGGAGTAAAGTCTCCCGTTTTCCCTTTATTACTCTGCTCCTATTGATTGTAACGTGATGAAAAGTATACTATAACCTGCCCAGGAGCATGAAGAATAATTGTACTAAGTTTCGTTAAAATCCGTCCAGTAGTTTTTGTTTCTATAAGGAACATACATACAGACAGACAGACAGACAGACAGACAGACAGAAAGACAAAAATTTTACTGATTGCTTTTTTGGCATCAGTATCGATCACTAATCACCCCCTGATAGTTATTTTGAAAATATATTTCATGTACAGAATTGACCTCTCTACAGATTTATTATAAGTATAGATAAGGAGTTCGACTCTATACTGCGGTCCTTCAAATGGGATGATGGGATTACAACAGTATATCGAAGATCATCGCAAAAAAATGTTAAAGGTATTTGAAATTATTAACGAAAATGCTTTACAACAACGCACTGGAATAATTCAGAATGCTAATAAAAACCGCGAACCAGAATGCGAATACGTTCCTAACCAAGAAATTTTTATTAGGAATCCTTTGGCTAATAGGCAAAAACTAGCACCTTGTTTTACGCAAGATAAAGTTTTAGCAGATTTACCAATACATATATAAGGAGTTCGACTCTATACTGCGGTCCTTCAAATGGGAGGTTCGGAAAGTGTAACTCATCACATTCCGCATAAAAAAAATTCCGAAAAATAGTTTTTAAACATTTAAAATATTTAAGTATTCGAGCTCCACTTTTCGTGCGCACGCATTACACTATCTAAGGCGCGCGCCGCACAACTTCGGTTTACACTTACTTCGTAATGAGTAAAAGTGGTCGAGTCCATAGCACCTACTAATACGCAATCCGTAAATTGCATATAAGGTTTGATACTCATGTTTCGAGTCATCCATTTAGTGTATCGTAATACTTTAATTTTCTTTTACACAACAACCGCACTTAACTCACTGTATCACTTAACAAAACCTTTAAAAACATAAACACTTTCTGGTGGACACACGAGTGTAAACGCGCGCGAAAGATAATTTAACAAAATAGCTAGGCGGGTCACTGATCTCAGTCAGCTGTGGTTAGGTCATTGACCTACGGTACCTACCTAATACGTCTAATTACCTCAGGTATGATTCGAATTTACCGTCACACTTGATCAGGCTTCGGACTGGCAAAGTAATTGTAACAACATCTCGTAAATAAACTTAATTGAATTTATCCCAACAGTTACGTAAGCGAAGGATTTCAAAAATTAATCACGTAACATTAAAATCAAAATGTGTCAAAACAATTTGGCGTGTTTAAAAATTAGAATCATCTCTGTTTACCAAAGTCATTTAATATTTCAGTAATAAACTGACGAGCGTATAAATCAGAATTATTTAAAACTGTGTTGCGACATTTCGCTAACATAACATTTTTTTTAATACCTTAAACAAGCCTACTTAAAAACAAAAAAAGAAAATTAATCATTCTTCTAATAATTATTAAACAAGTACATAAATATCACACGCGATCACAATCCCTAGACACTCAAAACTAAATAAAAACAGATCATCTGTCTATGGCATTACGAAGTATTCGAGTCTCAACGTACCATTTAAGATAGAAAAAAAAAACACTTTCGAGTGTACACACAAACCACGAGTCAAATTGTGTGCGAAAGATAAGCGAACAAAATCACTAGGTAAGTCACTGACAAAAGTCAGCTGTATGGACCTACCAAATTACGTACAACTACGACATTACTTAACTTTACCTAAGTATGATTCGAATTTTCCGTCAAACTTCACCAGGCTTGAGATTGGCAAATTAATTGTGACATCATGTTATTTAACTTAATGAAATTCATAAAAACATATAACAAAACTGAATAACGTCAAGGCAGGTATTAGCAGGCAATTGATCATAGCATTTAAATAAATAAACTATCACAACAATTAGGTGTGTTTAAAAATTGGACTCATCTCTATTTATAATAATTATTATACTAGCCTCCGCCCGCTACACTCGCGTGGTATGTTGATAAAAGTATATAGAATAGGTAGTCTATGTGTTATTTTGATGTAGAAGCTTTATTATTGTAAAGATTCATTAAAATCCATTTAGTACTTTTTGCGTGAAAGAATAACTAACATCGATACATACATACACATTTCACGTTTATAATATTAGTAAGAAAATATTTCAAGTAACAACATAATCCTTTACCTAATTAAGTATTAAAATACTATTTTTTAATAATTATTAGATTTAAAAAATGTTCTACTATTGTATTTATAGTCTATCACAACTAATCTTTCATAAGCTATCTTAAATAACAATCATAATTTTTATACCTTAAACAAGCCTATTCAAATAATAAAAAAAGTAATGAAATACTTTTCTAATAAAATTAAATGCTGTCACACGTGATCGGTTGATCACTGTTCATCTGAAACGCACACAAAATATTAAAAAAAAATAGCTCACCAAGTATCCTTAGGTGAATAGATATTTTTATAACACTGAACTATTTTTCACAGTATCTATTAAACATATTTATTACGATATCTTTCACAGTAATCATTGTTTAAACATTTTTGTACTTCTAATAACACAATTATTGTCATTAATTCACTGTTTTTACACATTTGAAACTAAAAATTTAACACGCGTAATTTCTAACGTCTGGAGATACCGGAAGTTTTTTGCAACTAAAGTTAAAAAAATAAGGAGAAATACAAGTGGGAGTGAGACGAAGATACTCAACGAAGACTCGAAGGACAAGGCCGCGCTAGCGGCGAAACTGATAACTTAAAACGAATTATCATTATTTAAAAATATTTAATACATAATTATAAAATACAGAATTACGTATTACGTAAAAATAAATAAAATATTACTCAACAGTAGTACGGCGGAGTGTTAAACATGTAATTCGTTTTTTCAAAAGTATTATTTAAAAATACCTTAGTACATTAATATTATTGAACTTCGCTAGTTTACACAATATTATGAATTCTTATTTTTCGTATGACCTCTGCAACATACGTATTATTTTAGTTATTGAATTCTAAATTGTTTGTTTTTGTTACTAAACCCTTATCATCAACCACATATTAGCTTTCTTTATAAAAAAATGATGAAACCGTACTTCAGCGAAAACTGAATGAACTATGGGTTAGGTTTGTTAAAAAAAATATTACCTACTTCATTTACTAGTTACTGAACGTGGAAAGAGGTAGGTACTATAAAGTCTCGAATTGAATTAATTTACAATTTCAAAATAATTCGATTTAAAGTAAGTTCAAATCTACCAAGGAGAAATTTTGTTCTCTGTATCTTACATTCTCTTATTCTCTTTAAAGGTCATGTCACGGAAAGTGTCCTTTAATGTCGCTTAATGTGAGGTCGAAGCATCAAGTTTCAAGGTCACTGCTATTAGCCGTGATTTTCGCAATTAAAAAAATAAGTCGATATTTGAATGTAATAACATATTATTAACAATACAACTTCAAAGAAAGATAATAGGATTGAATACACTTAATTTACGTAACAATTTTTTATGAACTAAAATTATTTTGTTTTTAATTATTATTATTTACAACTTTTTAATAATAACAAGAATCTATTATAAGACAAATAATTTTTCTACTTAAGCACTTACGTATTTTATCCTTTTTATAAAATTTTAAGAGTTCATTCATCAGAATGTTTTATTGTGTTTTAGTAAATTAAAGTTATTCCATAAGTAAAATTGAATTTGATTAATACACGACAATAATAAATATTAGTGTTGATGTTGTTGTATGTACCTAATATGAGTATTATGAAAACAATGTTATAAACGTCCGATGGCGCTATTTCACGGTTCACTAATACGGTTAAATAATAAAACGATAAAACATCGTCATTTTATTATTTATAAATAAAGGTATTACTGTTGAAATATTATAAAAGTATGAAAATAAAACAGTTTGGTAAGAAAATTAATCATATTTTATACGGAAGTGTGGAATGCAGATTAAAAAAAAAATCTGTTTTAGGTAGCTAGGAATCAAAATCAAAATCAAAAAATAATTTATTTAAGTAGGCTTTTAAAAGCACTTTTGAATCGTCAAAATAAACAAAAAGTACTTAAATTAAGGAAAAGCTACCACCGGTTCGGAATTACCGTAGATTCTACCGAGAAGAACCGGCAAGAAACTCGATAGGTACTCTTTTAAAATTGTGTTATTAAGTATATACACTTTAAAAATTACAAATGTTTATATTAAACATCCTGTATGAAATTCATCTATACTAAATCCATGCATTATTATCATCTATATAATCATGTACAGAATAATATGCTTTAGCTATTAAAGAATTTTTAATATACAATTTAAACTTATTGATTGACAATTGCAAAAATTTCTTTGGTATTTTGTTATAAAAACGGACACCTTGCCCCAGAAAGGAAAAATTTACTTTGCTAAGTCGAAAGCTTGATGTTATGAGTTTATCCTTTCTTCTTGTGTTAATACAATGCGAGTCACTATTTCTCTCAAAAAAATCAATATTAGTATGGATATGTATAATATTGTTATAAATACATATACTGTGACGCAACCGTTAGTATACCTACTTTACTAAAAACATCTCGAAGGGATTCCCGAGCTCCTAAATTATAAATACTACGAATAGCTCTTTTTTTGCAAAATAAAAACTGTATTAACATCTGAAGCGCTACCCCATAGCATCAAACCATAGGAGATGATTCTATGAAAATAACCGAAATATACTAATCGAGCTGTATCAACGTCGGTTAGTTGACAAACTTTCCTAACCGCGTATGCTGCGGAGCTGAGTCTTCCCGTGAGAGATGACAAATGGGAATTCCACTGAAGCTTCGTATCCAAAGTTATTCCCAGGAATACTGTTGTGTCACTTACATCAAGGATCTCATTATTCAATATCAAATTATAATTAGGTTGTTTAACGTTAGGTAAAGTAAATACCACACATTTCGTTTTTTTGGCATTTAAAACTAGATTATTAGTTGTAAACCAACCATGTATCAGTGATAATGCATTGTTTACATATTCATAATTAGTTCTATTTCTGTCAACTTTGAAAATAAGTGAAGTATCGTCAGCACTATTATTCTAATTTGCTAAACAATAATAATTTTATTGTTCTGTTTTGGCACGTATAACAAAATAACAGAGATATGGGAAGTGGGGCGCGGGGTACGGGCGGTACGGCCATCGCCGCTGCGCAAGAGTCTTTCTCCTTCATCGTTAGGCCGGGTGCAGGGGGTGGGACAGAGAGGTCCCGGGATCGCACGTCGCGCGTCGGCGTGGTTATTACAATTATTAGTATTTCGTTAGCCCTTAGAAATTGCGTTACAATGAATTGCTCGCGCAACTACAAGTTGATATTTCTTTGTTTTTTTTTCATTTAAGTGTGTAGGTTAGGTTATACACTTGTTTAATATTATACGCGTTGTCATCATATTGTCTAATTTCTATTAATTCAATTTTATAAACTCAAATAATCATAATAGTTTTTTATAGGGATTATTTAAATTTTTAAACATGCCGAATTGTTGTGACAAAGTCGTTGATTTCTAATGTTTTAATTGACTTTAAATTCGTGAAAATAGTGAAAATATGTTATTATAAATTACGATTTTTATAAACACGTATAGGCTATGACAAATATCGTGCAAAATATTAATATAGTGGGTATAACAAAAAAACATCAAAATTATGCTTTTATAAAAATTGTGAATAAAATATTCAATTGGTGTTACCTAATTTGATTTATTTTGTTTATTTGTTTCGAAGGATATTTCGTGATGCCATAGACAGATGATCTGTTTTTATTTAGTTTTGAGTGTCTAGTGATTGTGATCGCGTGTGATATTTAAGTATTTGTTTAATAATTATTAGAAGAATCATTAATTTTCTTTTTTTGATTTTAAGTAGGCTTGTTTAAGGTATTAAAAAAATGTTATATTAGCGAAATGTCGCAACACAGATTTTAATAATTCTTATTTATACGCTCGTCAGTTGTTACTGAAATGTTAAATGACTTTGGTAAACAAAGATGATTCTAATTTTTAAACACGCCAAATTGTTTTGACACATTTTGATTTTAGTGTTACGTGATTAATTTTTGAAATCCTCCGCTTACGTAACTGTTGGGATAAATTCAATTAAGTTTATTTACGAGATGTTGTTACAATTACATTGCCAGTTCGAAGCCTGATCAAGTGTGACGGTAAATTCGAATCATACCTGAGGTAATTAGACGTATTAGGTAGGTACCGTAGGTCAATGACCTAACCACAGCTGACTGAGATCAGTGACCCGCCTAGCTATTTTGTTAAATTATCTTTCGCGCGCGTTTACACTCGTGTGTCCACCAGAAAGTGTTTATGTTTTTAAAGGTTTTGTTAAGTGATACAGTGAGTTAAGTGCGGTTGTTGTGTAAAAGAAAATTAAAGTATTACGATACACTAAATGGATGACTCGAAACATGAGTATCAAACCTTATATGCAACTTACGGATTGCGTATTGGTAGGTGCTATGGACTCGACCACTGTTACTCATTACGAGGTAAGTGTAAACCGAAGTTGTGCGGCGCGCGCCTAAGTTAGTGTAATGCGGGCGCACGAACAGTGGAGCTCGAATATTTAAATATTTTAAATTTTTAAAAAACTATTTTTGGGATTTTTTTTTTTATGCGGAATGTGATGAGTTACATTTTCCGAACCTCCCATTTGAAGGACCGCAGTATAGAGTCGAACTCCTTATATATGTATTGGTAAATCTGCTAAAACTTTATCTTGTGTAAAACAAGGTGCTAGTTTTTGCCTATTAGCCAAAGGATTCCTAATAAAAATTTCTTGGTTAGGAACGTATTCGCATTCTGGTTCGCGGTTTTTATTAGCATTCTGAATTATTCCAGTGCGTTGTTGTAAAGCATTTTCGTTAATAATTTCAAATACCTTTAACATTTTTTTGCGATGATCTTCGATTTACTGTTGTATTAAATGTGCTGTTACATTTATATCTAAAGGGTCACGTGGATCTAAATGGCCAGTAATTATATCGATCGGCCTACATTTTGTAAAACTATGTATAGAATTGTTATAGCCTAATTCAGCATATGCCATTAGATTTGTTACCGGTTCTGTTCGACGTTCTAATTTTAAAATTCTTAAATGTTCGAGTAATGTAGAGTGAAGTCGCTCAACCATACCATTTTCATTAGGGGTGTTTGGACAAGTTTTATGATGATGAATTTTGTGAATTCTAGCAAATTCTAAAAATAACTGATTATTAAATTCTGAACCATTATCTGTTATAATTGTTAAAGGTATTCCATGATGAGTAGAGAACAGTAACAAGGATTGGACCACACTTACAGCCGTTGCATCTCGAAGAAAATATGCTTGTGCATATTTTGAGAATGCATCGATTATAGTTAGATATTTATTTGAATCAACACTAAGCAAATCTAAATGTACGGCTTCAAAAGGTTTTGTTGGTGGAGGTACAATTTGGAACTGTGGTCTAACAGGATTACGGTCGTATTTGGCTTGACCACATATATTACACTCGTTAATATACTTAGTTATCTGTTCTCTCATTTTAGGCCAGTAATACCTTTGCGATAGTGATAAATAACATTCATTGATTCCTCTATGGTTAGTCTTACACATGTGATAATTTTTTATTATCTCTTGTTGCTTTAAATAGTCTTTAACATTTTCTAATTCCCTTTTTGTAAGAACTAAATTGAATTTCGAACTTTTGAGATTTCTCTGTAAAATAGGTATAATGGAATACAATTCTAATGTGGGATTAATCAAAATTCTAGTCTTTATTTTTGGATTGATACATTCTTTAAGAGCATCCATAACGTCGTTTTCTAGATTAGATTTAGAAACTTGAATACAAGTTCTAGTATAGGTTTCAAAAGGTTTAGATACATTAAGTCTATTTTTCATATCATTTACTACATTAAATATAATCTGTTGGTGGAATTTATTAAGAGGATCGTCGGTAATAGGCACCTCTAGAATAGGATTTTCCGTGTTACTATGGACACTATCAGTTCTAGAATTAGTACTATCAATATTAGTATCAGCAGTTATGGTTCTAGAGTCAGCACTTTCAGTTCGTGAGTCTGAGCTTGTTTTTTGTGATGTGTTAACTATGATCGAACTAATTTCATCATTATGGATTTCAACAAGAGTTAAAGCATCGGCATTGGTATCAATTTTGCCTTGCTTGTATTGAACTGTGCAATCAAACTCACTTAATCTTAATTTCCAACGGGTTAAACTAGAATTAGGTTCTTCGATATTCATTACCCATTGCAAAGGACGGTGATCGGTAATTATTTTAAATTTTCTTCCAAAAAGGTAACGTCTGAAATATTTTGTTCCCCATACAATTGCTAATAATTCCTTCTCTATGGTACTATAATTTATTTCACTGGAGTTAAGTGTACGCGAAGCATATGCTATTGGTCGGTCAGAACCTAAAGGCCCTTGTGAAAGAACGGCTCCAATTGCCAAATTTGAGGCGTCTGTTGTTAATAAGAATTATTTAGAAAAATCTGGATATTATAAAATCGGGTCGTTAACTAAAAGAGTTTTACATTTTTCAAAACATTCTATGTAATTTTTGTCAAGTGTAATTTTGGAACCTTTCTTTAAACGTTGGGTTTATTGGGTGTATAGGCTTGGTTATTTTAGCAAAATCTGGTATGAATTTTCTATAATAACCAAGTAATCCTAGAAATCTTTTAATTTCTGTTTGAGTTTTGGGCAACGGATATTTTTGAATGGCCGATATTTTCTCCGGGTTTGGTTTGATTCCATCCTTGCTAATGACTTGCTATGCCCCAGATATGCAGTTTCTAGCTTTAAGAACTCGGATTTATCCATTTGTATTTTAAAATTGGATTCGCGTAATTTTTGAAAGATTTTACCTAAATTTATCATGTGTTCCTGAAGGGACGTACTAAAAACGATTATATCATCTAAGTAAACTTAGCAAATATTTTGACGATCTCTTAAAACATTGTCCATCACTCTTTGAAAGGTAGATGGGCTGTTTTTAAGACCCATGGGCATTCTGAGGAATTCAAAATGACCACGTTCTACATTAAATGCTGTTTTCTGTATATCTGAGTGTTCCATTTCAATTTGATAAAACCCACAAGCAAGGTCCAGAGTGGTAAAATATTGGCATTTACCTAACTTATCTAATACATCTGTAATGTTTGGTATGGGATATTTGTCGTCAATGGTTTTTTCATTAACCTTTCGAAAATCTATTGGGAACTACCCAAATGGGCGAGCTCCAGACAGAGTTCGAAGGCCTAATGATGCCCTGTTCTAGCATTTTTGATATTTGTTCTTGTACTTCTTGTCTATGAATATATGGATATCGTTAGCTTTTAGTATAAACTGGCTCCTCATCGGTAGTTTTAATTGAATGTTTTATCTTATTTGTAAAAGTTAACGTTTCTCCTTCTATATAAAATATATCCGCATATTGTGAACATAATAACTCTAAATTAATACGTTCCTCAGCATTAAGATGATCAGTACGTAAACGAGAAAGTACATCTTTAACACGATTAGGCGAATGTTCGGTGCGCTTGCACTGAATATTGAATACGTTTGCACTTACTGGTCGATCCATAGAAAAAACTAAGTCATGACGAGTAGGCTTTGTTACTTGTAAAATACCGCGATTATTTTTACGGTAGTGATGCAACTATCTATTAGGCAATTAGAAATTTTTTGCTCAGGAATTAAAACGTCTCCCTGATGATGATTAATAGGCACCTTAACCAATTTTGATGAATTTGCCGGAATAATGTCTTCATATAGATTAGAATTCCGTGAATCATACATAGACAATCGATTTTGTGAATTTCGAGTTACTAAACTTTTATTTTTTAAATCTATATTGGATTCAAATTTTTCTAATAAATCGTAACCTATAAGACCACCGACGTCACGAGTCGAACGAGCCCCCGTTCATAGGAATCGGACTACAGGAACGGGAGTAAATCGCCGAAAACCGAAATTTTTAGCCCGCTCAACCCACCCTATATGTATATATAAACAATAGAGGGCAAAAATTGGACTAAAAATTTTTATCGTCTAAATTTGTTATACTTACGTCGCTGATCCCAAAGGGGGCTTTGAAGGCTCAGTGACGTAAGAACTTTAGGAGATATCGGCCTCTGAAAAATAGGATTTTAAATTTATTATTAGCATTAAGTTGAAATTAAGGTTTTAATTTATTATTAAGTTTGTGTTTTTTGTGTTGTCGACCGTCCGTCGATTGGGGACGAAAAGACTTTTAACTGATTAGTAAGTTTGTGTTGTGTTGTCAACCGTCGCTCCTATTGGGGACGTTAAGATTTTAAAACTTTTATTTGTATATATCTGTGTTTGTGTTGTCAGACGTCTCCCCTATTGGGGACGTTAAACTTAAATTTAGTCATTTTGTGTTGTCCGGTGACCGTCCACCCTATTGGGGACGACTTTAGACTAGAAAATTTTTGTTTGTGTTGTCAACCGTCTCCCCTATTGGGGACGTTAAACTTTAATTGTAGTCATTTTGTGTTTGTGCCGTCGACCGTCCCCCCTATTGGGGACGCTAAGTTTTTAAATTTTATTTACTGACTTTGTGTTTGTGCTGTAGATCGTCCCCCTATTGGGGACGTAAAGATTTTAACTTTTATTATTGATATTGTGTTTGTGCTGTTGACCGTCTCCCCTATTGGGGACGTTAAATTTTAATTAGGATATAAGTCTGTGTTTGTGCTGTCGATCGTCCCCCCTATTGGGGACGTTAAGATTTTAAATTAAGTCTTTTGACCGTCACCCCTATTGGTGACGTTATTTATTTTAGTTTTATTTTAATTTGCAATCAGACGTTCCTAACATGTCTCCACCTATAGGAAAGAATTTTAAGAATGTCATCGTCGCGCACGCAGAAGATAAACCGCGCGCGGCCCCGTCACAGGCACAGCCTAGTGCCCGCCCTGCGGAGAGTGCCACGGAAAAGGCAAATAGGTTGTTCCAGACTGCAAAGGCCCAACTAGAACTATCTGGGAACCTGAAGTCGTCCATCAAGGAGGCCGTCCTGGACAGTCTATCAGGACTGTACGGGACGGTTCTCCAGTTGGACGAGCGTCTCCTTTCCCTGGAGCTCAAGTTGGTGCATTTGCAGTCTGAGAACGAAAAGAAGTTAAGGGAAACAATAGAAGGGAAGGACAAGGAAATAGAAAAATTAATAAATTTGGACATGGGGGGCAAAATTGGGGATTTAATTAAAAATACAGAGTGCATCAAAAAGTTAATAAACTATGATGTAATGAGCAGGTTCGACGAATATCCGCCGGGCAGGGCACTGTGCGGGAACGTTAAGAAAATCGAGGGCCTCGCAAGTGAAATGAAAGAGATCGGAAAAAAGGTTGAGGAGACTGGTATGAAAGTGGACGCAGTCGGGGCGCAGGTTGGGGAGGTGGGGACGAAGCTGAAAGAGTACGGAGAAACCGCTAGGGAAACCGGAAAGGCCTTAGAGTCCCTCAAGGTCCCGGCGACAACGTACGCCGAGGCGGCGAGTGCTCCAAAACCGAAGGCCCAGCTTCCTCCCTGCCGCCCCAATCACGCTCTGATTGTATCCTGCACGGAGAAGGATACCAGCGAAAACGTTATTGATAAAGTGAGAGAGGCCCTCGACGCGCGTAGGTCGGGGATACAGATAGACAGGATAAGGAAAATAAGGGACGGTAAGATCGTGATCAGCTGCGGAAACCGGCCCGAACTTGACAAGACTGAAAGTCGACTCAAGTCTCAGGCCGGCCTCAAGATCGAGCCCGCGGCTAACCGAGACCCTCGAATGGTGATACGGAACTTGTTCAGCTACAACTCTGAGGCTGACTCGCTCAAGATGCAGAATCAGAAGTTGTGGCGAGACCTGAATCCCAGCCACTTTAGGGTCAAGGAAGTTTACCGCAGGAGAGCGCGAAATCCCCATCAGGCCCATGTAGTCCTACAGGTCTCCCCGCAAGTTTGGCGCAGGCTGATCGAGGCGGAGACCGTCTTTATTGACATACAGGGCTTGACTGCCGAGGATCAGTCGCCGCTGGTGCAGTGTACCCGTTGCCTGGGGTACGGCCACGGTCGCAGGCACTGCAAGGAAACGGTGGACCTTTGCAGCCACTGCGGGGGAGGACACGACCGTAAGGAGTGCCCCTCTCGAGTGGCCCCTGTATGCAGAAACTGCGACCGGGCCGGACTATAGGAAACGGGACATAATGCCTTCGGCGGCGACTGCCCCGTCCGGCAAAAGTGGGATGGTATCGCGCGCTCCTCGGTAAGCTATTGCTAAGGGCACCGCAGTTGGTCAGGAGTGTGAGAGACGCTTTGTGGTTTGTCAAGCGAACCTCCAGCGCGCCCGCCTGGCGACTCGGGAGTTAGTCATGGCAGCTCACAGGGATAAGGTTGGTGTCGCACTAGTCCAGGAGCCCTATGTCGGCGCAGAGGGGCGGGTCGGAAACTTCCGTGGCGTTAGAGTTATACAGAGGGAAATCGCTAGGACCAAACCCGTCAAGGCGGCAGTCATGGTCTTCCATGACGATTTGGAGGTTCATGTGAACCCCCAGATCGTCACTGAGAACATCGTGGCGGCCGTCCTAAAGGCGGGTGACTGGACCGTGGCGGTTGTCTCTGTGTATCTCGAGGGCACGGAGGATATCGAGCCGTACCTGGCGCAGATACGGGACTTCATGGGACGCGTCGGCACCAACAGGATCCTTGTGGGTGGTGAATGGAATGCATGGAGTCCGTGGTGGGGGAGCGTCGAGGAGGACACCAGGGGCGAAGCCCTGAGGGGGTTCTTTGACGACCTGGAGCTGCACGTATTGAACAGAGGAGTCGTCCCCACCTTCGATACAGTCCGTGGGGGCAGGAGGTACACGAGCCATGTCGATGTTACCGTCTGCACCCACGGATTGTTTAGAAGTGTCCGTGAGTGGACAGTGGACGACTCTGTGACCAGCTCAGATCACAGGGCAATACGTGTAGTTCTAGGTCTCAGGGTGCCCCCAGGGGGTAACGCCCGGTGGACTACTCGACGCTTCAACACCCGGAAGGCTAATTGGGATCGTTTCACCGAGGAAATGCGCCGCGAGTTGGCCGCCCGGGGTCTCACCCCGGAGTCTGTCCAGATCATCCAGGACAAGGGCCAACTCGAAGAGGTGGTTTTGAACTACATCCTGTGTGTGGAGGAGGCCAGTGGCAAAGCCATACCTCCGCACAAACCACCTCGTATCAAAAAGCGCTTTCCTTGGTGGAACGACGAGCTTGAAAGGCTGCGGCGCGACGTTAACACGAAACGCCGTAGAATCCGGTGTGCGGCGCCGCGTCGCAGACAGTATGTAGTGGATGACTACCTAAGCGCTAAGGAGGAGTACGAGCGGAGGGTTGTCGGCGCCCAGACGGAGAGTTGGAAGGAGTTCACCTCGATGCAAGAGAGGGAATCCATGTGGGACAGTATCTATCGGGTGCTGAGAAGGGCGACAGGTCACCGCGAGGATCAGCTCCTCGTGGAGGACGGAGTTGTGCAGAGCCCGGATCAGTCAGCGGCGTTGCTGGCCAGGACATTCTTCGCCGATGACGATGATGGTACGGACTCTGAGGTCCACGCCATCATCCGAAGCCGAGCGGGCCTGGTCAGCGTACGCATGCCTGACGACACCGACGATCCCCCGATCACCTGGGCGGAGTTGGTCCGGACGCTGCACAGCTTCAATCCTAAAAAGGCGCCGGGTCAGGATGGATTTACCAGGGGGACCCCCCACAGTGCATACGTCATCGTCGTGTCCCCTGGGCCCCGCTCTGTCCACGGTAACGCAGTGGCAGAGACGGGTGGCTAAAGTGCGCTGTGCGATAGTATACGACTTGCCGGAGTACTATCCTTGCTGTTGCCCAGCTCTCTCCCTGGTCCCCAGGTTGAGGTCGAGCGGGTAGCAACTCGCCTCTTTCGACGATGTCGAAACCCTTGCGGGACGCCTCCGGGCGTTTCCTACCCAAAGGCCCTTCCCAGGGCCAACCCAAAGGCCCTTCTCAGGGCCAACCCAAAGGCCCTTCTCAGGGCCAACCCAAAGGCCCTTCTCAGGGCCAACCCAAAGGCCCTTCTCAGGGCCAACCAAAAGGCCCTTCTCAGGGCCAACCCAAAGGCCCTTCTCAGGGCCATAAGGACGCGGATGCTGCGGCAGCCTCGGCGTCGGAGACCAGCCGCCCGCAGTCGGCGGCTAGTCTGTACTGCGGGCCGAATGACTCGGCGGATTCCGACTTCGGAATCCCCATTTCGGAGGATGAATCCGTAGCGCAGGCAGCAGGCCGTCTGGCGCAGAAACGTTCCTTCATGAAGGACTCGTCAGACTCGGTGTCAAAGGAGCCGAGGAAGAAGTTGAGGACGAGGAGGCCTCCGTCCTCGGCAACTTCCAGGGCGGCCGTCGCGCACGACGTCGGCCTCGCGGACGCCCAGCGCCAACTCAACCTGGCGAGGAAGGCGCAGCTGGTGAAAGACCTGGAGGAGAAGGTGGCGGCCAAAGAGAGGCAGGCTGCCGCCTCTCGGGCCAAGGCCGGCTACGGCACGTCCGCCGTGCGCTACGCGGACCATTCCCTCGCCGAGCTGGGGAGGATGGCGCAGGAGGACGAGGCGGAGATTCTGGAGGTCGCCTCCAAGTCCTCCAACTTGAAGGGGACCTTCCAGAAGTCCCTCAAGTGCCGGGCCGCCAGCATGCGGGGCATAGTGCAGGAGCTGCTGCAGCGTACGTCCACGGACGAGACGCGGCAGCTGCAGGCGAAGGTGGATCGCCTGCAGGCTGAAGTCAGCCAGCTCCACAAGAAGCTGGCTGAAGCCACGGCCCCGCCTTCCCAGGCGCCGCGGCCTGCAGGCGAGACCCGCGAAGGCCTCTCACCCTCCACGAACCTTGAGGAGGTAATCCGCAAGGTCGTGGCGGAGGAGAGGGCCTTCATCAGGGCCTGCTTCGCCGGCATTGAGGACCGCCTCTTGCCGGAGAAGCGCGTCCGCCCGCCTCTTAACGCCGACAAGAGGCAGGCCAAGCTGGGACCATCATCTCAGGCCCAGCCCCAGGCCCGGCCTGAGTCACGGGCTAAGCCCCGGGCTCAGAGGGACCCCGCTCCCACAGGGTCCCAGCCCCGGGCTCAGGAAGCCCCTGCCCAGCCCGAACCGTCCAACCAGGCGTGGACGGAGGTGGGCAAAAACGGAAAGGCGAAGAAGCCCAAGAAGGCCGCCCCTCCCAGCGTGCAGGCGCCCCGGAAAAAGAAGAGGGGGAAAAGGAAGGGGCGTAAGTCGGCGCCAAAACCCGCCGCCACCGCTTCAGCCGGCAGAAAGGCACCTGCCGGCAAAAAGCCGCTGTCCCCCCCTAAAACCGCCGCCGTCGTGGTGACGCTCACCGCGGAGGCCGCGGAACGGGGGGAGACGTACGTGTCCGTTTTGAAGCGGGCCCGCGCCAACGCCGATCCTGCCAAGCTCGGCATCGGCAGGATCTCGTGCCGCCAGACCCAGACCGGGGCTCGAGTATTCGAGTTCCCGGGGGCGCAGGGCGGCACGAACGCGGACCTCTTCGCAGCGAAGCTGCAAGAGGTCATCGCCGACGCGGCGAAGGTGGCGCGGCCTGTGCGGACCACCTCCTTAGAAGTGACCGATCTTGATGATACGGTCACCAAAGAGGAGGTGCTGGCGGCGGTCGCAGCTGCGGGAGGCTGCGATGTGGGGGCTATCAAAGGCCGGGACATTAGGCCCGGCCGTGGCGGCATGGGCACTATCCGCCTGGAGTGCCCAATCGCCGCAGCGGCGGCCGTCCAAGCCAAGGGACGGCTCCTCATCGGCTTCAGCTCGTGTGCGGTCCGAACACTGGCAGCGCAACCCATGCGCTGCTACAAGTGCTTCGCCATCGGCCACACACGAGCCATGTGTCCGTCCCCAGTGGACCGGTCGGACACATGTTACCGCTGCGGCAAGGAGGGGCACAAGGCCGCCTCCTGCAAGGCCGCCACTCCGCACTGCGCCGTGTGCGCCGCCAGTGGCCGCCCCGCGGGCCACGTCATGAAGGGGAGGAATTGCAATCCTCCCCCAAAGAAGGGGAAAGCGCAGGCGCCGATCCGGCCTGCCGCTCCGGCCGCCCCGCCCGCGGGGCCTCCGGCCGCTGACGAGGGGGTTGCGATGTCCGAATGATGGACGGGATCCGAGCCGAGCTGCCCAGGACCTGCTGATGCAGTCCATGGCAGAGTGGTTGGTGGACGTGGCGGTGGTCGCCGAGCCGTACTCGGTCCCCAGTCGATGGCTGGGCGATCGGGACGGCACGGTGGCGATCGTGGCGCGGTCTTCCGCGGACTCCCCTTCCCTCTCGCTCTTAGAGAGGGGACCGGGATACGTGGCCGCCGCGTGGGGAGAAATAGCCCTCGTCGGGGTATATTTCCCCAAACCGCCCTCTTTCGGACTTCGAGAACTTTCTCGAAGTCCTCACCGCAGTGTGCGGGAGGGCGGTACCACGACAGGTCGCCGTCATCGGCGACCTGAACGCCAAGGCGACGGCCTGGGGCAACTCGGCTGCCACCAGCAACGTCCGGGGACAGGCCGTCCAATTGTGGGCGGCGTCGTCCGGAGTGTCCCTCTTGAATAGAGGGACAGTTCACACGTGCGTGCGGCAACGGGGAGGATCGGTGGTGGACCTTTCGTTCGCCACCCCCGTGCTCGCCGCCCGCGTTGTGAACTGGCGGGTGGAGATGGTCGAGACGCTGTCGGACCACAGGTACGTGCGGTTCGACATCTCCGCCCGCAACTCCCGGGGGACGGCGCCTGCGTGCCGGAGCCCCTTCCCGCGGTGGACCCTCTCCCGCCTGGACCGGCAGGCGGCCGAGGAGGCGGCGTTCCTCCAGGACTGGCTTTCGCCGCCTGTCCAAGTCCTGGACGTGGACGCCGCTGCGGGCCAGCTCAGGGCGTCGCTGACCGGGGTGTGCAACGCGAGCATGCCCCGGTCCCGACGTCCGCCTCCCCACCGGGCGGTGTTCTGGTGGTCGGAGGAGCTGGCGGGGCTTCGGTCCGCCTGCGTGGCGGCCAGGAGGGCCTTCACCCGGAGCCGTCGGCGCCGCTCGAGGGACCCGGGCCTCGAGGACGGCCTCTACGCTTCATACGTAGGGGCCAAGGAGGTCCTCAAGGCGGCGATGGGCGCCGCCAAGGACTCGGCAAACGCCGAGCTGTTGGAGGGTCTCGACAGGGACCCGTTCGGGAGGCCATATAAGGCGGCGCGCGATAAGCTGCGCCCCTTTGGCCCCCCGCTGTCGGAGACCCTCGAGCCGGCCCTGCTGGACGGGGTGGTCCGGTCCCTGTTTCCGGAGGGGACCGACTTCACCCCGCCAGCGATGGGCCCTCCTCAGGAGGCGGCGCCCGAGGAGGAGGAGGAGGAGGTCCCTCCTCCTGTGACCTCGGCGGAGCTTGGCGTGGTGACTCTGCGTCTCCACGCCAAGAAGACGGCTCCGGGGCCGGACGGCGTTCCAGCGCGGGTGCTGGGAATCGCCGCCCGGCACATGGAGGACAGGCTTCGGGACTTGTTCGGCGCGTGTTTCACGGCCGGCAGGTTTCCGAAGCCCTGGCGGGACGGGCGGCTGTGCCTCATAAGGAAGGACGGCCGCCCGGCGGACTCCCCCTCGGCATACCGACCCATTGTTCTGCTCGATGAGGTCGGAAAGATGTTCGAGGGGTTAGTCGCCGCCAGGCTGAGGAGCCTCCTGCGGGAGGTGGGGCCGGACCTGTCGGACGCCCAATTCGGCTTCCGAGAAGGGCGTTCGACAGTGGATGCACTGGCCCGACTCAAGGGCCAGGTGCGAGAGGCCGTGGAGGCGGGGGATGGAGTGATGGCCGTGTCGTTCGACATAGCCAACGCCTTCAACTCCATCCCCCACCCCACCATTATGGAGGCACTCCGGTATCACGGTGTGCCTCCATACCTGCGGAGGCTCCTCGGGAGCTACCTGGAGGACCGCGGGGTCCTCCTGGCAGACAGGACGGGCGCGGTGCGGCGCTACAGGGCGGAGTCCGGCGTTCCACAGGGGTCAGTCCTCGGGCCACTCTTGTGGAACGTCGGATTCGACTGGCTCCTCCGCGGGTCCCTCCTCCGGGGGACGAGTGTCATCTGCTATGCGGATGACACCCTCCTCACAGCCCGGGGGAGGAACTTCGCGGAGGCGGCGATGCTCGCCTCGGCGGGCGGATCCCTCGTGGCGGGGAGGATCCGCCGCCTGGGCCTCAAGGTGGCGCTGCATAAGACCGAGGCCGTGTTCTTCCACGGGCCTCGGCAGCGCGCTCCCCCTGACGCCCACATCCACGTAGAGGGCGTCAGGGTCGCGGTGAAGGCCCAGATGAAGTATCTGGGCCTAATAGTCGACAGCAGGTGGCGCTTCAGCCAGCACTTCGTCTGGCTGTCGACGCGCCTGCTGAAGACCGCGGGCGCCCTCTCGTGGCTCCTCCCAAATCTGGGAGGACCAAGGGCGAGATGCCGGCTACTATACGCCGGCATCTTGCGGAGCATGGCCCTCTATGGGGCCCCGATCTGGGCGGACTCCCTGAGCAGAAGGGAGAACGCCAGCGCCATTCGGAGGCCCCAGAGGGCCATAGCGCAGCGGGCCGCGAGAGCCTACCGCTCGGTCGGCTTCGCGGCGGCGTGCGCCTTGGCGGGCACCCCGCCTTGGGAGCTCGAGGCGTGGGTGCTGGCCAAGGTGTACGCGTGGTCGGCGGACCGCAGGGCGCTCGGGGAGCACCCTGCGGCGGAACAGAGGGAGGCGGTCCGGCGCGAGGCGAGGGCTGCCGTCGTCCAGCACTGGGCGGCGGAGCTCGCCAGCGCCACGTTCGGCCGCAGAACGTTGGACGCGCTCGGGCCAGTGCTCCGGGACTGGCTCGAGCGGTCCCACGGCTTCCTCTCTTTCCGTCTGGTGCAGGTACTATCCGGGCACGGATGCTTCGGATCCTACCTGCACCGGATCGGGAGAGAGGAAGCCCCGTCTTGCCACCACTGCGGCGCTGCAGAAGACACGGCGCAGCACACTCTCGAGTTGTGCGCGTCGTGGTCGGAGCAGCGCCGCAGGCTCACCGCGGTGATCGGCCGGGACCTCTCGCTCCCCAGCGTGGTCGCGTCCATGCTGGGCAGCGAGGAGGTCTGGGCCGCGGTCGCCTCCTTCTGCGAGGACGTGATGTCGCAGAAGGAGGCGGCGGAGCGAGCGCGGGAGGACGATCCTCTCGCTGCATCGCTCCGCAGGAGACGGTGGCGAAGGCGGAACGACCGCCGACCTCCACCCGGTGGCGAATAGCCCTACTCGCCACTCCGTCGGGCGGGAATGGCCCTCACTCAGCCATTCCCGGGCCCCTTCCTCCTGATGGGGGAGGGGGCGTGCGGGGCCCCGCTGTAAAGGCGGGCCATCGTCGGACGGGGACTGGACGTAAAGGCTGCGCCGGATTCCCAGTCCCCTTCCATAGAGACGACGCGGAGTGCCCTGGGGTTTAGTGGGTAGGCTGGTACATAGGTACCAGGAGTCCCACATACCCGCCTGATTCCCTCAGGCGGGATGCGTAAATGCATTCCCCAGGGAAAAAAAAAAAAAAAAGGATGGATTTACCAGTGATATATGCTGCCATGCGATATATGCGGAAATCGAGTTGTTCCTGGCCATCCTGAACCGGTGCCTTGGCCTGGCGTGCTTCCCAGCGCCGTGGAAGGAGGCTTCTCTCGTGGTGCTCAGGAAACCAGCGCGTCCAGACTATGCACGCGCAAAGTCGTACCAGCCCATTGGACTTCTTTCCATCATGAGCAAGATCCTAGAGAAAGTTCTGTGTCGTCGAATCCGATGGCACGTCTTGCCCAGGTCCAATCCCAGGCAGTACGGCTTCACACCGCAGCGGAGCACGGAGGACACGCTGTATGACCTGATGCAGGACGTCAGAGGGATCCTCCACAGGAAAGAGACCGCCCTCGTGGTCTCTCTTGACATCGAGGGGGCGTTCGACAACGCGTGGTGGCCAGCCATGAAGTGCAGAATGATGGAAAAGGGTATCCCCGTAAACCTTAGACGTCTTGTCGAGGATTACTTCCGGGACCGGAGCGTTGCCGCGCATTATGCGGGAAGAACAGTGCGGAGGACACAGTCTAAGGGCTGTGTCCAGGGTTCCATCGGTGGGCCTCTGTTCTGGAACATGCTGCTGGACCCCCTCCTGGACAACCTGGATAGGCTGGGCGCGTACGTGCAGGCATTTGCGGATGATATCGTTTTGGTGTTCTCCGGACACACGGCGCTCGAGATCCAGCGGGATGCCAATGCTGCCCTGGCTTGTGCACGAGACTGGGGTGTCATAAATAAGCTACGCTTCTCCGCCGAGAAGACACAGGCGATGATAGTCACGCGTAAGCTTAAGTATGACACTCCGGTTGTGCAGCTGGGCGGCGTTGACATCTCGATGGTGACCGAGCTCAAGATCCTCGGAGTCATCGTCGACAGTAAACTGACCTTTAACAGTCACGTTGCCTACGCTTGTCTTAAGGCAACGGACTTGTACAGGAAATTGTCGACGATGGCTCGGGTGGAATGGGGCTTGTGTCCGGAGATCATCCGGACGATATACTCCGCAGTAGTCGAACCCAGCGCCGTTTATTAATTTATTATTTTAATTGTTTTATTAATGATAATTGTATATTATTTTAATATTTTAATTGGATTGTATTTTGATATTTTAATTGCATTGTAATTATTTAGAATTTTAACAAATGTTATTTATTACAAATCGCTCTGTAGTAACCTCTGCAACCTCTGTGCTGTACGCGAACCACTCCTTCGCCGAGCTGGAGAGGATGGCGCAGGAGAACGTGGTGGAGATCCTGGAGGTCGCCTCCAAGTACTCCAACTTGAAGGGAACCTTTCAAAAGTCCCTCAAGTGCCGGGCCGCCAGCATGCGGGGCATCGTGCAGGAGCTGCTGCAGCGAACGGCTACGGACGAGACGCCCCAGCTGCAGGCGAAGGTGGATCGCCTGCAAGCTGAAGTCAGCCAGCTCCACAAGAAGCTGGCTGAAGCCACGGCCCCGCCTTCCCAGGCGCCGCGGCCCGCAGGCGAGACCCGCCTGACCCGACCTTGAGGAGGTAATCCGCATGGTCGTGGCGGAGGAGAGGGCCTTCATGAGGGCCTGCTTCGCGGGCATCGAGGACCGCCTCTTGCTGGAGAAGCGCGTCCGCCCGCCGCTGACTGCCGACAAGAGGCAGGCCAAGCCGGGGCCATCCTCTCAGGCCCAGCCCCAGGCCCGGCCTGAGCCCCGGGCCAAGTCCAAGCCCCGGGCTCAGAGGGACCCCGCTCCCACAGGGTCCCAGCCCCAGGCTCAGGAAGCCCCCGCACAGCCTGAACCGTCCAGCCAGGCGTGGACGGAAGTAGGGAAGAACGGGAAGCCGAAGAAGCCCAAGAAGGTCGCCCCTCCCGGCGCTCAGGCGCCCGGAAAGAGGAAGAGGGGAAAGAGAAAGAGGAGGAAGTCGGCGCCAAAACCCGCCGCCACCGCAGCAGCCGGCAGCAAGGCACCTGCCGGCAAGAAGCCGCTGTCTCCCCCTAAGACCGCCGCCGTCGTGGTGACGCTCACCGCGGAGGCCGCGGAACGGGGGGAGACGTACGTGTCCGTACTGAAGCGGGCCCGCGCCAACGCCGATCCTGCCAAGCTCGGCATGTCCGAATGATGGAGGTCCGAATGATGTGCGATGTCCGAATGATGGAGGTCCAACATCGCATCCTCCAGGCGAACATCAACCACTGCCGAGCTGCCCAGGACCTGCTGATGCAGTCCATGGCAGAGTGGTTGGTGGACGTGGCGGTGGTCGCCGAGCCGTACTCGGTCCCCAGTCGATGGCTGGGCGATCGGAACGGCACGGTGGCGCTCGTGGCGCGGTCTTCCGCGGACTCTCCTTCCCTCTCGCTTTTAGAGAGGGGACCGGGATACGTGGCCGCCGCGTGGGGGGAAATAGCCCTCGTCGGGGTATATTTCTCCCCAAATCGCCCTCTTTCGGACTTCGAGAATTTTCTCGAAGTCCTCACCGCAGTGTGCGGGAGGGCGGCACCACGACAGGTCGCCGTCATAGGCGACCTGAACGCCAAGGCGACGGCCTGGGGCAACTCGGCTGCCACCTGTAACGTCCGGGGACAGGCTGTCCAACTGTGGGCGGCGTCGTCCGGAGTGTCCCTCTTGAACAGGGGGACAGTTCAGACCTGCGTGCGGCAACGGGGAGGATCGGTGGTGGACCTCTCGTTCGCCACCCCCGTGCTCGCCGCTCGCGTTGTGAACTGGCGGGTGGAGATGGTGGAGACGCTATCGGACCACAGGTACGTGCGTTTCGACATCTCTGCCCGCAACTCCCGGGGGACGGCGCCTGCGCGCCGAAGCCCCTTCCCGCGGTGGACCCTCTCCCGCCTGGACCGGCAGGCGGCCGAGGAGGCGGCGTTCCTCCAGGACTGGCTCTCGCCGCCTGTCCAAGTCCTGGATATGGACGCCGCAGCGGGCCAGCTCAGGACGTCGCTGACCGGGGTGTGCAACGCGAGCATGCCCCGATCCCGCCGTCCGCCTCCCCACCGGGCGGAGTTCTGGTGGTCGGAGGAGCTGGCGGGGCTTCGGTCCGCCTGCGTGGCGGCCAGGAGGGCCTACACCCGGAGCCGCCGGCGCCGGTTGAGGGACCCGGGCCTGGAGGACGGCTTCTACGCATCATACGTAGAGGCCAAGGAGGTCCTCAAGGCGGCGATGGGCGCCGCCAAGGACTCGGCAAATGCCGAGCTGCTGGAGGGTCTCGATAGGGACCCGTTCGGGAGGCCATACAAGGCGGCGCGCGATAAGCTGCGCCCCTTTGGCCCCCCGCTGTCGGAGACCCTGGAGCCGGTTCTGCTGGACGGTGTGGTCCGGTCCCTGTTTCCGGAGGGGACCGACTTCGCACCGCCAGCGATGGGCCCTCCGCAGGAGGCGGCGCCCAAGGAGGAGGAGGAGGTCCCTCCTCCTGTGACCTCGGCGGAGCTTGGCGTGGTGACTCTGCGTCTCCACGCTAAGAAGACGGCTCCGGGGCCGGACGGCGTTCCAGCGCGGGTGCTGGAAATCGCCGCCCGGCACATGGAGGACAGGCTTCGGGACTTGTTCGGCGCGTGTTTCATGGCCGGCAAGTTCCCGAAGCCCTGGCGGGACGGGCGGCTGTGCCTCATAAGGAAGGACGGCCGCCCGGCGGACTCCCCCTCGACATACCGGCCCATCGTTCTGCTCGATGAGGCCGGAAAGATGTTCGAGGGGATAATCGCCGCCAGGCTGAGGAGCCTCCTGCAGGAGGTGGGGCCGGACCTGTCGGACGCCCAATTCGGCTTCCGAGAAGAGCGTTCGACGGTGGACGCTCTGGCCCGACTCAAGAGCCAGGTGCGAGAGGCCGTGGAGGCGGGGAATGGAGTGATGGCCGTGTCGTTCGACATAGCCAACGCCTTCAACTCCATTCCCCACTCCACCATCATGGAGGCACTCCGATATCACGGTGTGCCTCCATACCTGCGGAGGCTCCTCGGCAGCTACCTGGAGGACCGCGAGGACCTCCTGGTAGACAGGACGGGCGTAGTGCGGCGCTACAGGGCGGAGTCCAGCGTTCCACAGGGGTCAGTCCTCGGGCCACTCTTGTGGAACGTCGGATTCGACTGGCTCCTCCGCGGGTCCCTCCTCCGGGGGACGAGTGTCATCTGCTATGCGGATGACACCCTCCTCACAGCCCGAGGGAGGAACTTTGCGGAGGCGGCGATGCTCGCCTCGGCGGGCGGATCTCTCGTGGCGGGGAGGATCCGCCGCCTAGGCCTCAAGGTGGCGCTGCACAAGACCGAGGCCGTGTTCTTCCACGGGCCTCGGCAGCGCGCTCCCTCTGACGCCCATATCCACGTAGAGGGCGTCAGGATCGCGGTGAAGGCCCAGATGAAATATCTGGGCCTGATAGTCGACAGCAGGTGGCGCTTCAGCCAGCACTTCGACTGGCTGTCGACGCGCCTGCTGAAGACCGCGGGCGCCCTCTCGTGGCTCCTCCCAAATATGGGAGGGCCTAGGGCGAGATGCCGGCTACTGTACGCCGGCATCTTGCGGAGCATGGCCCTCTATGGGGCCCCGATCTGGGCGGACTCCCTCGATAGAAGGGAGAACGCCAGAGCCATCCACAGGCCCCAGAGGGCCATCGCGCAGCGGGCCGCGAGAGCCTACCGATCGGTGGGCTTCGCGGCGGCGTATTCCTTGGCGGGCACCCCGCCTTGGGAGCTCGAGGCATGGGTGCTGGCCAAGGTGTACGCGTGGTCGGCGGACCGCGAGAGCCTACCGATCGGTGGGCTTCGCGGCGGCGTATTCCTTGGCGGGCACCCCGCCTTGGGAGCTCGAGGCATGGGTGCTGGCCAAGGTGTACGCGTGGTCGGCGGACCGCAGGGCGCTCGGGGAGGGGAAAAAAAAAAAAAAGGTGGAGTTTGGCTTTTGTGAGGCATGCCTTCGCTTCGGCTATCCTGCTCGCGTAACCGGACTTTCCTGGTGGAATTCCAGCCACCTCGACTATATTGTCTTGACTGGTCTCTTTTGATAATATAGTTTTAGGTTTCAGTTTCTGTGATCGAGTCGGAATAGTTACCGGACTTAGGGGCTTTTGTGGTGTTTTATGTTCTTCCAGGTTCACGATTTCTTCAGTGATGACTGCAGACTCTATCTCTCTATTATTCATATTTTTTGCGGGTGTGCGGTGACCGAGCATGTCTAGATTTGGCTGAGGGATTTGTCAATATTAATAACTCTAATAATAATTAATTGGTCGTTTATGGGTGGTGTATATAGCCACTCAAGTGTCCTTTTAATTACGGAATTAAATATTTACAGTTAAATTTAAATTTATGTTGCACAGTTCAATTTTACTAATTACGGTATGTTATTACGGTTTATTATATCTCGAGCTAAATTTAACCTAATTACTTATATATTTATAACTATTTATTTAATCAATCAATACACATCTGTTGCTAGGTGGTGTAGAGAGTCACCTAGAGTCCTGGTATATTATGTTGGTAATTATACCAACGGTCTACTTTGGTTCCTCTTGGAGAGAATCAAGTTCTTACTAAATTAAATAATTACATACAATACACCACTAAAAAATTTGAGGGGAACTAAAACGTTTTTTAAGCAAAAACCTAGTTTTCCACTCAGAGGTCGACCGACTCAAAGGTTAAAAATTATAATATATACTATATACTTTTTTACAAAAATATAGCTTACTCCAAAGGGACCAATAGTTATTAATTGAAAATTGTTTTTCCAATTCCCTTCCCTTTACCTTACATATATGTATATGTAAGACAATTAGTCTATTATTATCGTTATTTAGTTGGAATCGGCAAATTAAAAACGTGTTGCTCTGAAAAAACAAAGAAACGACATTTACAGTTAATTTGTCGATCTGTTTCGAATCCAACCAAATTTATTAATTTTAAACAATGATTAGTATTATTGAAAAGTCACCATCTTAAAAATGGACTCATACACCACTCCTGCTTTATCGATCTCCCTAAACAGCGCCATCTATGGAATCAGCTATCAATCAGCTAAGGGGACAGTTACCGACCCATTGACATTGTAGGAGCGCGCCGTAGTTTAAAACATAAAGGAATCTTAAGTATTCCTTTACATATATATTAGAGGTGTAAAGGCCTCCGAAGTGTCGATAAATACTCGCCCAATAAGGCTTAGTCGATATAATGTAAGGTGTATATTTATTTAATAAATTTTGCTTTGGCCAATTTGAAGTTAAAAGTATTATATCTCCGTAACTAGCAGTGTCCCAGTGTATTCAAGGCCCAGTTTTGGTTCGGGGAAACAAGGCGGACAATATAGTCAAATAAAAAAATTTCGTGGAATTTTTGCCCTCTATTCTTTACATATATTAGGGTTGGGCGGTCAAAAAATTTCGGTTTTCGGCGATTTACTCCCGTTCCTATAGTCCGATTCCTATGAACGGGGGCTCGTTCGACTCGTATAATAAGACGCTGGAATAGAATAGTTTGGAGATTAACAACGGTATATTTATTGTATCAACGCACGAGAGTAGTCCAAAAGTACCAGGATGGTACCCTCCCCCCCGTCTCGAGCAGATAGGATATCATCGACAACGTTTGCCAATGCAGTTGCAGTTCCTCTTTTTTTCCTGAAACCAGATTGTTTGTCTGGCAAAATATTGTTAAATTCTAAATACTCCCGGAATTGATTACATACCATTTTTTCAAGAATCTTCGACAGACACGGGAGAATGCTTATAGGACGCAAATCTTTAAACTCTAAAGGAGCATCTATCTTTGGTATAGGTCTGACAATAGCCCTACGCCAAACATTTGAGAATGTACATGTCATAATAGAGGTGTTGACTATTTTGGTTATTATCTTTAAAGTTTATTGAAGGGTGGGTAATATGATGTCAAGAGAAATACCATCTGCACCAGTGGCATTTGTAGTCAATGTTTTAATATATTTAAAGATTTCGGTCTCTGATACTACCTTTAGATTAAAATTTGCATCACTAAATTTATTTTGTTTATAATATTTGTCCACTATTGGGACATGAATTTGATTTATATTCGAAGATTGCAAAGGTTCACGCGCTTAATAAAACAACTTGTTCGTAAGAGACCAGAAGAGAGAATAATTATTTTAACTGAAAAATTAGGAGGATTAAGAGTGATTGCCACTTTTTAAAAAGGGAAGCAAATGTGATCCTGGTAATTATAGACCTATTTCTATATTACCTTCCCTAAGTAAAATATTTGAAAAACTAATTTTAAATCAACTCCTTGTTTATTTTAATGTAAACAATATTTTTCATGGTGAACAATACGGTTTCACTAAAGGTCGCTCGACTTCAGATGCAGGAATAGCACTCCTCAAACACATATATGATGCGTGGGAGAAATCACAGAATGCTATTGGTGTATTCTGTGACTTGTCTAAGGCATTTGACTGCGTGGAGCACGAAACGCTGTTATATAAACTTAAATATTACGGTGTGAAAGGTAAAGCTCTTGATCTCATTGCTTCATACTTGACACAGAGACTTCAACATGTTACTATAAATGGAATAAAGTCTCCTGGATCTGTCCTAAAGATGGGTGTTCCACAGGGGTCAATTCTGGGTCCTTTTCTATTTTTATTATACATCAATGATCTTCCGTTTTATGTTAAAAGTATTTGTGACATTGTATTGTTTGCTGATGATACTTCGCTTATTTTTAAAGTTGACAGAAATAAAACTAATTATGACGATGTAAACAATGCATTGTCACTGATACAATATTGGTTTACATCTAATAATCTGGTCTTAAATGCTAAGAAAACGAAATGTGTAATATTTACCTTGCCTAATGTTAAACAGCAAACTTATAGTTTAATATTAAGATAATATAAGATAAGATAAATATACTTTATTGTACACCGAAACAAAAAAAAAATACAAGAAGACAAGAGCAACACAACAAAATAGAAAACAGGGTACAAAAGGCGGTCTTATCGCTAAAAGAACGATCTCTTCCAGATAACCTTTGGATAGAGGACAGTGAATACTATAAGAAAGGGGTTCGGAGGTGTACACCTTTTAAATCATATATACACAAACATAACATACATATATACATAACATACATACATACAATTAATACATATTTTATATAACATATAAATACGTGTATAAACAAAATAATACATATGTTTTATAAGAAAATTCAAATACATAAAAATGCATACATATATATACTTAAAGTATTATTATATTTCATACATAAAAATATAACGATTTACAATGACAAATAATAGTGTTTTAGAAGCCTCTTAAAAGCAGCAACGGATTCTGCACGTCTTATATTTATGGGCAAGGAGTTCCACATTGGGGTTGAACAGTATACAGTAGAGAAGAGAGAGAATGTGTGTATTCCTGCGAAGGCGGATTGGGAGCCACTCGAGCTTTTTGCGAAAATCGGAAATGTGGTCATACTTGCGAAGCCCAAATATGAACCTGATGCAAAGATTTTGAATGCGCTCAAGTTTGTTCAATTGATCTTCTCGAAGATCAAGATAACAGCAATCTGCATAATCAAGAATTGGTAAAAGGATAGATTGTGCTAACGCAATTTTGGTGGGAATCGGTAAAAGGTTACATAGTCTACGTAGGGAACCAACAGCAACAAACATTTTTCTGCTTACCTCACTCATCTGTGGATTCCAAGAAAGGGTTTTATCAAATATTATACCCAGATTTTTAATTTTATCACTGTAAGGAATTATAGCATTGTCAAATAATATAGGGGATAAAAGAGAAAAATCTATTCGTGAGATCCGTCCGCGACAGACAGCCATTTGTTGGAAGATATTGCTAAGCTGAAGACGGAACTCAATGAGCGCGAACAGTCGTGCTTCTTAAACGATATTGAGGTCACCGGTATTTCTGAACGAAATGAAGAGAATCTGCAGCACGTCATCGGCCTTATTGCAAGTAAAATTGGTGTCACATTAGACGAGCGTGACATTGTTTATATTAAACGCTCAGGTCCGCGACCGGCGTATAATGAAAGCGGGAAACGATCTCGGCCGCGCCCTATAGTAGTGCGACTGGCGCGGCGCGCGATTCGCGACCAATTACTGCGAGCGGCGCGCGTGCGGCGCGGGGCTGATACATCGGGCTTTGAAATAGACAAAGAACCCAAGCGGTTTTACATCAATGAGCGTCTCACAAAAACAAACCGTTTCCTTTTTTACCATGCACGAGAGGAAGGTCGACGCAACGGGTGGCGCTATGTTTGGACCCGCGAGGGCAAAATATATGCTCGGCGGAATAAAGAAACTGAAGCCCGGAAGATACGATCTCAAAATGATATATCAAAGGTTTTTATATCAACACAAGTTTGAACCCAGAATTTAATGAACTGATTAAGGATTATATTTTAAAATTATATATAGTATATTTTATAGCATTAGTGTGTAAAAGGATATATTTTTTATTTTATTTGTTAATATTGTATTTTAATATTAGGTGGATTATTATTTTTATTTTTAAAGTTTTAAAAATAAGTGTTTGCGGCAATACGTTTGCGGCGTCCAGACTATGTACAAATTAAATCTATGTAATAATGAAATACAACTAACTATTTCATACTTCGGGTGTAACCTGGTATTAATTAGATACGTGAGCATAGAACATTTATTTTTGCTTTTCCACCGGTATACATTGCGTAGCATTTATGTAATAAAATGACAAGACCACGAAATTTAAAAGTTGGTTTCTTGAATCCAGGTTCTCTAGGGACTAATCATGAGGAATTCATAGTCGCAGTAGAAAGGCATAATGTGGACATGCTGGGCCTCAACGAGACTTGGCTGAGGGCAGGAGAAGAGGGCCGTGCTCCCAGTATACCAGGATACAATTTACACCATATATCGCGCCCACCAAACGTGCGCGCACGCGGTGGCGGCGTAGGTTTCTATGTTAGGAAAGGTCTAAACGTTCGTATACTTAGTCACCCTCCCTCCCCGTGTGTTGAGCAGATGTGGATATCTTATAAAAGTAGAGGTAAAAACACAGTAATAGGAATAGGCCACCGTGGTTAAGCGTGCAAACTTTTTTTGATGCTTTGTACGAGTCATTATCCGTGTTTACATGGCGGGATCAACTTATTGTCGTCGGAGATTTTAATATTAATTATTTAGATAAGAATAATAAAAACAACAAATTACTTACTGACTTTTTAAGTAATTCAAATTTGACGCAATACATTAACGAGCCTACGCATTTTACAAATCATAGTGAAACTCTTTTAGATTTGTTTTGTACCGATACAAGTATTTGCCAAGTCTGGGTTGATTATATTTCTACTTTAAGCAGTCACTCTTTCATATCTTGCGAAGTTACCATAAGCAGAGATAAATTTACACCGAAAAAAATTTTTTACAGGGACATTAAATCTATTGACACAACGGAATTGGATAAATGCCTTGCACTTATCAACTGGGATTGCATCGCTGAATTACAAAGCGTAGATGATATGGTAGGAGAATTTAATAGGGAGATACGACGTATTTATGACAGGCTTGCTCCCTTGAAATGCTTACACCTTAAACATCGCCATCATCCCTGGATCACATCTACTATCAAGTTTATGATGAGATTACGCGATAGTGCACAATTAAGAGCACGTAAAAGTAAAATAGACGCGCATGTTAATTATCACAAAGATTTAAAAAATATAGTACGTGTATCGATAAAAAATGAAAAAAAAGCTTATTTTGACACTTTTATTAATAGAAATATTAACAACGCTCAAATCCTTTGGAAACACATCAAATGGAATGTTAATATCAATAAAAAAAGTGACATGATACTACCAGAACAGTTGCGTGACCCAAATGAACTGAATACTTTTTTCCTTACAGTTCCCGGGAGCCCTTATGCGAATCGATTGGATATTGAATATTTCCAAAGTAATAAATTTTGTGACGCAAACTTTAACCTAAAAACAGTAACAGTATCCGAAATTTTTAAATACCTTAAGACATTAACTTCTAATGCTATCGGCGCAGATGGAATCTCTCTAGATATGTTATTACCCACCCTTCAATACACAATAAAGCTAATTACAAAAATAGTCAACTGCTCCATAACAACTTCCATATTCCCAGATCTTTGGCGAAAGGCTATTGTGAAACCTATACCTAAGATCAATACTCCTTTAGAAATTAAAGATTTGCGACCAATTAGTATTCTTCCGTGTTTGTCCAAAATTCTTGAAAAAGTGGTTTGTAATCAACTCAGAGAGTATTTAGAACTAAATAACATTTTGCCAGATAAACAATCCGGATACAGAAAAAGGAGAGGAACTACGACTGCATTAGCAAACGTTGTCGATGACATCTTATCTGCTCGGGACAGGGGGTAGGGTACCATTCTAGTGCTTCTGGACTACTCTCGTGCATTTGACACCATAAATATTCCATTGTTGATTGCCAAGCTGTCATATTATGGTTTCGACAATAAAGCTGTACAATGGTTTGCAAGCTACATGAGTAACCGCAGTCAAACCGTTGAGGTAAAGTTAGAAGATGGTAGTGTTTCTAAATCTGGTATAAGTCAGGTTACTAGGGGAGTTCCACAAGGCTCAATTTTAGGGCCAATTTTATTTTCAATTTATATAGCCGATATTGTAAAACAAATAAATCACTGCAACTACCATTTGTATGCTGATGACCTGCAGTTGTATATCTCGTTTAAGCCATGTGAAATACAAACAGCTTTGCAACAACTCAACCAAGATTTGGAACTTATAGCTCACTGGTCACATTCAAACACGCTAACAATTAATTCTAACAAAACTAAATATATGATACTTGGTACAGTACGTCAAACTCAAATAATAAGTAATTATGATCCAAATATTGTAATAAAAGGTGAACGTATACAGAGAGTGTTTGAAGCGCGCAACCTAGGTGTTCTATTTGATGAGGAACTCCGTTTTGAAAAGCATGTAAACAATATAGCCAAAAATTGTTTTTATAGACTAAAAATTCTTTACAACATTAGAGACTCCATTTCTACTAGAGTTCGTATTAGGCTTTGTGAGGCTTTAGTTCTGTCCAAATTTAATTATGCCGATGCAGTTGTAGGACCCCGTTTACTGGCACGTACTAAAAAAGTCATCCAACGGGTACAGAACGCCTGCGCCCGCTACTGCTTCAATATTCCGCCGCGTGCACATGTCACACCATATTTAAATAATGCTAACATCTTAAAAATGAATTACCGTATGCAATTACATTTCGCTACATTACTTTTTGGTATTATAAAGTATAAGGTTCCACCTTACCTCTATCATAAGTTACAGTGGTTCGGAAATAACGATAGTGAGCATGTTACAAGAGCGTCTTTGTTTAAACTTAGGATGCCAATACATAGAACAGCAAGTTTCCGAGGAAGCTTTAGTTTCTGCGCCACCAAGTGCTGGAATGACCTGCCTCCTCCCTTTCGTAACCTGAAAACGATTACAAATTTTAGGAATAAGTATAAATTATTTTTGTTAGAAAAACAAAAAAAATACGTAATACAAACAAAACGTAATAATTACTTATTATTATTGTTGTCATTGTATTAAAATGTTATTATTATTGTTTTTTTTATTATTAATTTGTTACATGGGTATACATATATAATATTTATTCTACTATCAATATCATGATAATTTAAATTATGTTTATATTTATGTATGTATATGACAAATTATATATTTGTACAAATTAATCTATTATAATTTCATGATACGAACCTGATTGTTTGCGGTCCGACAACAACAGACTAGGTTTAGTACAGCGCTTGGTGATTTAGTTCCATTTCATTACGTGACCTTGGCTTCCTCATGTAGTAGTATTATTTAACATCACTTGAACCGTCCAGCCTTTTTATTTATATAGTTTTTAAGTCCTTAGCTTAAAGAAAGGAAAGATCAATTATGTTAGTAATGTCTATCATAGGTCATTACAATCTTGTTATGTATTATATTACAGTTCATCTTCATCAAATAGCTTTTTTTTTTCTCAAATTGAAAGTATATACATCTTTTGTTATAGATTATAATTACAATTTACTCTGAATTGTATAAAATCTCATTGAATTATTATACACACACACACTTATACATATATATTTTCTTACCTGATAATGTCTTTACCGATTCTTTTAACTTTAAACTTATATATTTTTAATGTCGTTGTTTGCATTTATGGTGTTATTTGCGTGTGTTAGACGAACGAGCAGCGTGCTATGAACACGGTGTTGGCTGTCAGACGCCGCGGTCTGCACTGAATAGCACGTCCGATATTTTTATTTTTTATGCTTAATGCCGTGCTCCCGCGCGTCCCGACGCGCCCCGTCTCGCACGCTCGACTCTTAACATTAATTTTTTGTTCATTATTCGTATTCGTACATACATATTCGTATAGGAATTTTGTATTTTTATTTACTTCCATTTTTTTTTTTTTTACCTATCTGTTATGGCTGTCAATATTGACATCAGGAGTCCACTGAAAATCAGCGTAGAAGCATCTTTGTTTCTACATACACTGAGTGGTCCCCTTTTGGTCAAATTACACTGCTGCGCACTTATTATTACTTTTGTTTTTTTTTTTGTGTATTTGTAAGGACTTTTTAAATTTTTCCATTTTTTTTTTTTTTTGTTAATTTAATTTCATTTTGCACTTGTTTATTTATGTATCTTTAATTTTTTTTTTCATTCATTGTGGTGATAGTAGTGTCTGTAGTGTAATTTTATTTGACCAATAAATATTTTTTTTTATTATTATTATTATAGATTAATATTGGACTGCCAATAATAATAGATTGACATTTAAGTGGATTTATTTTGAGACCGAATGAATTGCTCCAACTTAATATCTTTTTTAAGTCAGAGTTAATTGTCTGTATTGTCAGTGGTAGATCTATTAACTTAGAGTGACAGTAAATGTGAAAATCATCGGCATACAGGTGGTAGAGAGAAGATATATTGTGAGTTATGGAATTAATAAAAATCGAAAATAGCAGAGGTGAAAGCACTCCGCCTTGGGGCACACCGGCATTTAAAATTGACCAATCAGAATAAGAGTCCTGAACTCGGATTCTCTGTCTGCGGCCATGTAGATAACAACGAAACCAGTCAATTACAGTAGGAGATATATTAAGAGAACTTAAAATAGCCAGTAATATGTCAAAATCAACAGTATTGAAGGCATTACTGAAATCCAGTAATGTCAAAACTGTAAATTCCTGGTTATCCATAGCTAATCTGATGTCACCGGTGATTTTAACTAAAGCAGTAGCCGTACTATGACAAGTTCGGAATCCCGACTGAATTGGGTTAAATAGGTTATTTTTGGTTAGGAATAAATTAAGTTGTTGGTAAACAAGGCGCTCCAGGACTTTTGAGAGAAAAGGAAGTATGGATATGGGACGGAAATCACTATAGGACGATGGATTAACTTTTTTCGGAAATGGAAGAATTTGAGCGTCTTTCCAGGAGGAATAAATACCAGTATTAATGGAATTATTAAGGATACATGTTATGACAGGAATAAGGTAATCAATGATAGGAATTATCATTTTACGGCTAATGCAGTCAGAGCCGACAGCATCAGAATTTATAGCTAAAATATTCTTCTTAATATTACTTTCCGTAAATTGACTAAAACAAAAAGATGGGAATGCTGGAGTGGATGAAGCAGAAAGATTATTTATTGTTTTTGATTTAATTGTGCCATCCATAGCAACTGCTGACGCGAAATGATTATTGAGCTGATTAAGATCCACATTATTAAAGTTTGTATCCGGCTGAGCTTTCCCAACTCCAAGAGATTTCAGAAATTTCCAAACTTTAGAGGTATCGCCCTCCTCAACTACAGCTTTGTGAATGTGCCGTCGATGTGTGTCTCTACACAGCCTGTTGCAATGATTTCGGTACTTTATATATTTTTCTTTATTTATATCTGACGGATTAGATTTATATTTGGCTTTAGCTAAATTTTTCTTTTCTTGGAGACGTTTTATATCAGAGGTAAGCCATGGTGCCGGTAAATGTTTGATACGAATACGCCGAACAGGTGCATGTGTATCGTAAAGATTAGTTAAGAGCAAATTGAATATGCCAACCTGTTCATTAACAGTATTTCCATTTAACGCCACCGACCAATCAATCTCAGCAGCATCAGCTTGCAGACGGTCTAAATCCATCCCAGCAAAATTGCGTTGCCGAAGAATTCTTGATTTTGCCTTAGGGGGTTTGATTTTATAGGATAGATATAAAAGATCATGGTAAGAAAAGGCATGTGCATCACATTGACCATGTTTTTCAACATGGTCAATAGATGACACAATGATTAAATCAAGAAGAGAAGGAACAGAATGAGGAAAACAGTGCGTAGCAGAAAGTGGCAAGATTGTCATGTTCACCCCGTTAACAAGCGATGTCAGACGAGATGACCGACAATCATTTTTAAGCAGACATGTATTGAAGTCACCCATAACCACCGTATGACTGTACGAGGGTACGAATGACTCCAACAAATTTTCAAAACTTAAAAAATAATCCACATTCTGCGACGGACTATAATAAACACCTAAAAGAAGTTTAGTGTGTGAAAGTGTAACATCAATGAAAAGGTGTTCTGCCTCTCCACTGGTGTGAGACTGAGAGTAACTGATGATCGAGTATGCAATATGAGATCTGAGATATATGGCAACACCCCGGCCCGCTCGCCCTAAACGATCATTTCGGATCAGATGGAAACCAGGGAGTGAATACGTTGTAGATGGCAAACAGGGTTTAAGCCATGACTCAGATATCAATATTGCATGAAGATTTTCATTCTGGAAAGAGGATAATAAGTCTGGATAATGTGCAGGAATACTTTGAGCATTAATATGAACTATATTAAATTTTTTTTCAACATCAGAGAAATAAGTATCAAGGGACTCGTTGACGAAATGTATACTATGGAAACTACTGTCACTGTTCGAACCATGTGAGGATAAAGAAAAAAAAAGATTCACTATCAGAGCTGTCATTAAAAGCCATTGTAACTACAACTATAAGTAAAGTATAATAAAATAATAATAAATATGTATATAAATTATTATAAATATATATATTTAAATATTATAAAATGTCTATTGTTATGTTCACAAATCTCAAGTATATTTTTCTAATGTTAACTAATAACTATACGTCAGTCACAAATAAACAGTTGAACTAGCACCACGTCTTTTCGTTTCTCGCCAAACCCTACAAGCAATACTCAACGCTATCACCCGCAAATATGGTCGAATATCGAGCCGCATCGAAGCAAATACCTGAGCTCATTAGGACGAGCGACCGGCCGATCGGAACAAAAGATCCTTATCTGTGTTTATAATATCGAGTTATTTTTTGCAACTTAAAACTAACATTGAATAAGAAGATTGCTTGCGTTATTACGATTACATTTTATTACAATAAATAAGAAGAACTTGTGTTTTTGGAAGATTGTGCCTATTACGATGGAACAGTTAATAGCGGAATTAGAACATATTGCGTTATTATTACAAAAGGCCCAGACTAATTTGAAGAAATGTCCTAAACAAAGGCTTACTAAAGGATATATTGAAACTCGATTAAAAACTATAGAGGAGTATTGGAATAAGTTTACCACTGCACATCACAATCTTGTACGAACCATTCCGAAGGAAAAGAAAAGTGAAATATCGTATTTTGCAAATGAAGATTACTTTGTTATCGAAGATTTATATTTGATTTTACAAGGCGATTTACGAGATTTATTAACAACTTTGGAATCGAAAGATAGTGGATTTATGCAGCAGGGTCAAAGTCCAACTACACACGTGGATGCACAAGTTATGCTACCAAGGATCGAGTTACCTACGTTTTCGGGCATATATGAAGACTGGCCATCATTTCAAGATCTTTTCATATCATTAGTGCACAACAATTTATCATTAAGCAAAGTGCAAAAGTTACACTATTTGAAGAGTAGTGTTACCGGTGAAGCTGAAAACTTACTGAAACATATCCAAGTAACAGATATTAATTACGATCAAGCATGGGAATTATTATCAAGTAGATATGGTAATAAACGTCTCATAGTGAATTCTCTCATAAAGAAATTGCTCACACAAAAGAAGATTCCCTCACAAACAGCGAATCACATAAAATCATTGTTAGATACCACAACTGAATGTCTAAATAGTTTGAAAAATTTAAAAATATCAATTGATGATTGGGATCCGTTACTAATTTATTTAATGGTTCAAAAACTAGACTGTGATTCACATCGTGAGTGGGAAGAGTATGCCTATCGAGATAATGTAGATGACTTACCTACCTGGAATACTTTCGTGAAGTTTCTACAAACAAAGTTCCGAACACTCGAGTTAATAACTCCACCACCAAGAGAGAAGTCATATAAAAGTAAAGAACATACAGTCCACTATGCCACAACAGCCACGCCGGAATCTACAAAAACAAGAAGCTGTAACATTTGCAATGAAAATCATACTTTATGCCACTGTAGGGAATTTACAAAAATGACACCAACGAAAAGGGGTGCATATGTGAAAAGCAATAACGTATGCTTCAATTGTCTGGCACCAGGTCATGCTGCAAGAGATTGTCGTCTACCTATGTCCTGCCGTATATGTCATAAACGACACCACTCGTTGGTACATCAACATATGCCACGGAATCCTACCAAGTCGACAAACCAACCAGACAATAATAATCAAGCTCATCACATCTATGTAGAAAACCCAGAGCAAAGCCATCAAGATGAATCAAGCAACAGCGTTAATACTCCACTGTCATCACACATGACCGCTGCTGTATCCACGGCGCTTCTGGCCACAGCCCTCGTACCTGTTAAAGATGAGACCGGACGAATTACAATGCTTCGTGCTTTAGTGGATCAGGGGTCACAAGCGACGTTTATTAGCGAGAGAGCCGCCCAGCTACTACGGTTAAAAAGAACGCCTATTCGTGGCACTATCACTGGTGTCGGTTCAACCAAAACGATCGTTAAACACACAGCTCAAATAGAGTTGCTTTCAAGGAATGATGACAGCTTTAAGTTCAAAGTGAAAGTTTATGTTATGTCAACGCGGCTTACCACTCAGCTTCCATCACAAACGATACCAATCAACTCCTGGCCACATCTAGAAGGCCTATTCTTAGCCGATCCAAATTTCAACATACGTGGACGAATAGATCTGTTGCTAGGAGTAGAAGTATGTTCTCATATCCTGAAAAATGAAATTATCAAAGGTCCTCCAGGTTCACCATGCGCACAAAACACCAGCCTTGGATGGATTTTATTCGGGAGTATAAGAAAAGAAGAAGAAGAAGAAGAAAAGAACGAAGTTACTGTAATGCATTTAAATTTAAATGTAGACAATATGCTAAAATCAATGTGGGAGCTAGAGAATGAAGAAACAACAAAATTAACTGCAGAAGAAAGAAAATGCGAAGAAATTTACCAAGCTACGTATTCTAGAACAGAAGAAGGAAATTATGTTGTTAAATTACCAACTAAATCAGATAACCTACTATGCACAGAAGGAGAAACTAGAGAAATTGCTTTAAAAAGACTTCATCAATTAGAGAGAAGATTACAAAAAGATGAGAAGTTAAAAACAATGTACGTAGAAGCTATAGAAGAATATTTACAATTAAATCACATTGAAGAAGTACCAGAAGAGGAAATTCACAACAGTTCTGTATACATGCCACACCACCCAGTAGTAAGGGAAGAGAAGGAAACAACGAAAGTAAGACCAGTGTTCAATGCGTCTCAGAAGGGGATAAACAACATTTCCTTAAATGATGAACTTTTGATAGGCCCTCAACTGCAATCTGATATGAGAAGTTTAATCATGAGATGGCGTATGAAAAAGGTATGTTTTGTAGCGGATGTAAAAAAGATGTATCGTTGTATCCTTGTAACAAAAGAGGACAGAAACCTGCAACGAATTTTATGGAGAAGTGACTCAACAAAACCAGTAAAAGATTATCGACTTATGAGAGTTACCTTCGGTATTGCGTCCGCTCCATATCTTGCAATTCGGACGTTACATCAAATAGCTAATGATGAAGGGCACATAGATCCTGATGCAGCAAAAATTATTAAAGAAGACTTCTACGTTGACGACCTTATGTCTGGAAAAGATACATTACAAGAGGCAATAACCACTGCTAAAACATAGACACTATACTACATAAAGGAGGCTTCACGCTTCAGAAATGGTGCTCCAATAATGCCGAATTCCTGAAAGAATTTAATGTTGAAAAAAGAAGCTCTCATGTCAATCTAGATATTACTATACACGGCACGATCACAGCATTAGGCTTGCAATGGAACATGGGGCAAGACATGTTTCAATACAAACTTAACTTACCTCCCTTGACATCTACTATTACCAAACGTACTATACTAGCCGACGTTCAACGCTTATTTGATCCAGTTGGTTGGTTGGCACCTGGAATGCTTACTTCTAAATTATTAATTCAAAAACTATGGCTGAAAGGAGTATCATGGGATGAAGAACTAGATCCAACATTAAAGGAGGAATGGATTACACTAAGAGAAAGTTTACATCATGTTAATCAAATTAAAATACCACGATGGATGAACACTGTAGAAGAAGACAAAGACAATATTCAGATTCATGGATTTTGCGACGCATCAATCAAAGCATATGCTGCTGTAGCCTACATAAGAGTGAAAAGAGACGATGATGTGAAGACAGAAATTATCGCAGCGAAGACACGCGTAGCACCTGTAAAACCCATATCACTGCCTCGGCTGGAACTCTGCGGCGCACTGCTACTCTCTCGGCTCCTGAAACAGATAAAAAAAGCTATTAAAATAACTGATAACCAAATATTTGCATGGACAGACTCAACAATTACACTTTCCTGGCTTTTAGGAGACCCCACACGATGGCAGACATTTGTCAGAAACAGAGTTGTTGAAATTCTAGATAATGTAGGAAGAAACTGGTATCATGTTCAAACACGCGACAATTCTGCAGATGTTGCTACTAGAGGTGAAACTATCCTGGAATTAAAAGACGATGAGAAATGGTGGAAGGGACCTAAGTTTTTAAGAAACAAGGAAATTATACTTACCAAACCTAAAAACCTAACAACTAACCTGGAAGAAAGAATTATACAAGTAAGCCTGAAAACTGAAGACGTAAAGGAACAAAGAAATTTATTTACAAAATTAGAAAACTTTGATAATCTTAAAGAATTACTAATAACAATAAGCTATTGTAAAAGATTTTTAAAAGGAAAAAATTTAAAGGCAAAGGATTCAGCTATAACTACTAAAGAACTAGACGATGCACTAAAAGCATGTGTAAGAATAGTACAAATAAATACATTTCAAGATGAAATTAGAAATATGAAAGAAAGGAAACAGTTAAAAAGCAATAGTCGATTAAAACTACTACAACCTTACCTTGACAGCGACAATATCGTTAGGGTGGGCGGTAGATTACGTCACTCAAAGTTACACGATGACAGTAAACATCCAATAATACTCGACGAAAGCAATCCATTATCATTACTAATAGTAGCCGATGCTCACCTAAAGACGCTACACGGAGGTGTACAGATGACATTGGGTTACATACGAACAAAATTCTGGATCCTGAAAGCAAAGAAATTAGTAAAATCAAGAATACATAAATGTCTAATATGCTCAAAAAATAATGCTGTTATAAGAAATCAATTAATGGGAGACTTACCTAAGGTTCGAGTTACTCCAGCAAGACCATTTTTAAATAGTGGTGTGGATTTTGCTGGTCCATACCAGATACTCACATCCAAAGGCAGAGGAGTCAAAACGAGCAAGGCTTATGTTGCCATATTCATATGTATGGTCACGAAGGCTATTCACTTGGAATTGGTGGGAGACCTAACCTCCGCATCATTTCTTGGAGCCTTCAGAAGATTTGTTGCCAGACGTGACAAATGTGCAAACATCTGGAGTGATCAGGGCAGGAATTTCGTCGGAGCAAATAAAGACTTAGCAACGGCATGGGCAGACGCTAAATTACAATTCCAAGGAGAAATCGCACAGTCACTTGCATTGGATGGAACACAATGGCACTTCATTCCAGCATACAGCCCTCACGTTGGTGGTTTGTGGGAAGCAGGAGTTAAGTCTATGAAGCATCACATGAAAAGAATCTTATCGTGCCACTTAACATTTGAAGAAATGACTACACTGCTTTGTCAGATAGAAGCATGTCTTAATTCTAGACCACTTTGTCCTATTGAAGATTCTGATACAGATAACATAACACCATTAACACCTGGCCATTTCCTGATTGGCGAAGCACCAATATCAGTTCCACACCCAGATATTAAAGATATTTCAGTTAGTCACTTGACTCGTTGGCAATACACGCAAAAATTACTCTCTGATTTCTGGCAAAGGTGGCAATCCGAATATTTAACCCGAATGCAACAAAGGCCAAAATGGTTAAAGAAAGTCAAGGAGTTTGACATTGGTCATATAGTCCTGATCAAAGGTGAAAATCTACCTCCAAGCAAGTGGGCACTAGGACGTATCGTAGCAAAACATCCTGGCGATGATGGTGTGACACGAATCTATAGTGTGAAGAGTGGTGACAGTGTAGTGAAACGATCATTTAATAAACTGTGTCCATTACCTATAGATCTTGATTAATTAAAAATAAGCTTTTCTTAAATTATAAGTACTTAAAAATATGTATGTTTACTAAATTATAAGACTAGAAATTTTGAAATTGTATAAAGCATGAAATTAAAACAAAAATTTATAATGAAGTTATTGCTAATGTATAAGATATTAGTTATAGTATTTATGACTTGTGCTTAAATACTCATAATGTAATCAAAGTAATATAATTATTATCAAGTAAAAAAATATATGTTATTATCAATTAATTGTATTTGGTAGGAGTACTTATGTATGACCTGAGCATATGTATGTACTACAATGTAATTTATTAAAATAATTTGTTTAGAAAAGGCCTAAGAGACCTTTTGGTGGGCGGCATGTTATGTTCACAAATCTCAAGTATATTTTTCTAATGTTAACTAATAACTATACGTCAGTCACAAATAAACAGTTGAACTAGCACCACGTCTTTTCGTTTCTCGCCAAACCCTACAAGCAATACTCAACGCTATCACCCGCACATCTATAACTGCTAATAAAATAAATAAATAAATAAATTTAGTATAATGTCCATTTATCCGCCAGCTGTAAGGAAAACAAAGACATTTATTACACTCAAAACAAAAAAAAAATCTGTATAAAAATTACAAAGCAGGATTCATGCATCATACATGTATCTAACCCAAAAACTTAAACAAAAATAAAATCATAATAATAAAAAAAAAACAAATAATCTAATAAAAAAGCAAATAATAATAATTAAAGAAAATCCCAAATAACTAATAAATAAAAGAACAATAACAACACTGACAATAAAATAAAAACATCCATAATATCTACCAAGACCCCACGCCAAGTCCATGGCATGGCATGGATATGGCAATTAAACTTGCATTCATATTTTAGTCTGTGACAGATGAAAGATAATTATTAAGTAAGACAATGACACTTTGGACATTTGACAGTTTGACATACACAAAACAATTATAAAATAAGTAATAAGAGTAGGTAACCGCAAAATAAATTATTAGATATAAATAAAATTAACAAGTGGGTACTAAGATAGTAAAGTCGAAACAGTAAACATTAGAAATTACTTTTTTATCAGTCTCTTAGTACGTGTAACAATTACCTTCTCAACATCTTTGGAGTCACGAGGCTTTGTTTGAACCGGCGACTTCGTAGTAGACGCAGTGGGTATGCTGTTGAGGTCCGACAGGCTTTCAACTCGATGACGAGCACCATCCGACGCTATTACATATATGAAACCGTCCCGCGTCCAGCACTTATTTATGCCAAAGCGTCTTCTGGCTTCGAGGAAAATATCGTGCCTGCTTTTCGTCAGGAACTCCGACTGTGTTAATCCCGTGCCTTTAAATTTGGTTTTTGCGAACCAAACTTTATCGCGGATGCTAACGTCTGTGAATTTTACCACAATAGGCCTGGGTTTCTTATCTGACCGTTGGCCTAAGCGATATGAGTGCTTAATACTAGCGCTTGAAAAGTTTGGAAGCAGGAGATGATCCGCTACAAGACTCGTGACGCGAGCCGACGTGTCTTCAGTCTTCTCCTCTGGGACACCATGAAGAAGTAGCATCTTCCGTCTATGCCTCATCTCCTGACGGTCAAGCTCTCTCCCAAGAAATTATACTTGGCACTGAAGAGTGTTTAAAGCAGATATTACAAAGGATTTAAATGTAATAAAATCTGATGCCAAAGAAGTTGTAGATCCGGAAGAGGAGGTTTTATTTAGATCCTGCTGGAACTCTTGCATCCTGTTATTAAACATCTCGGTCATGGCTGCCAGTGATTGCTTGATAGAGTCCATATTGAGTGTTCAAGTTGGTGGTAATTGTTTAGAGTGAACTTTATTAAAGGAAAACACTTGCTGACGGTAAATGTAAGCTACATATGTTAATTTTTCATATCACTGTATATAAAATATGAATATCTATATTTAATTTAAATAAAAAAGTTCAAGAGCAAAATTTTGTGCTGTGCATTAATTCACTCCTACCCGCCAAAAAAAAAATTAAATAATGAGATCCTTGATGTTACTGACACAACGGTGTTTTTAGGAATAACTTTGGATATGAAACTTCAGTGGAGCTCCCATTTGTTATCTCTTACGGGAAGACTCAGCTCCGCATCGTACGCGGTTAGAAAAGTTCGTCAACTAACCGATGTTGATACAGCTCGATTAGTATATTTTGGTTATTTTCATAGTATCATGTCTTATGGATTGATGCTATGGGGTAGTGCTACAGATATTAATACTGTATTTATCTTACAAAAAAGAGCTGTTCGTGGTATTTATAATCTAGGAGCTCGAGACTCCCTTCGGGATATTTTTAGTAAAGTAGGTATACTTACTGTTGCGTCACAGTACATTTATAACAATATAGTATACATTCACAAAAATATTCATTATTTTGAAAGAAATAGAGATAAACATAATATTAACACGAGAAAGAAAGATAAACTTATAACACCTTGTTTTCGACTTCACAAAGTAAATGTTTCCTTTCTGGGGCAAGGTATTCGTTTTTATAATAAAATCCCCCAGAAATATTTGCAGTTTTCCATGAATAGATTTAAATCATATGTTAAAAAGTCTCTAATAGCTAAAGCATATTACTCTATATAAGATTACGTTGACGATAAAGATGCGTGGGCTTAGTATATGCTGAATTTCGTACAGGATAAATAATCAATTTGTATCGTAATATCGTAATATCGAGTTTCTTGCCGGTTCTTCTCGGTAGAATCTACGTTCCGAACCGGTGGTAGCTTCATTATTTGATGTTTTTTTTTTTGTTTTTTCATGTATTGACGATTCAAAAGTGCTCGTGAGAGCCTACTTGAATAAAGTATTTTTTGATTTTGATTTTGATTGAGTGAGTGATTGAATGACTGGTTGAATGTTGAATGGGCGTTGAGTGGGAGTGCTGCTGGCTCCTGCCGATAGGTGGCGATAGGCGGCGCCGACATATTCCCCCCGCTTGAATCGCTCGCGTTCAAGGGTTTTCTTCAACCTCAAGCAGGGGACAGTGCCACGCCGTCAGGTCCCGGGAATAATCTCAACACCCGACCCATGCGCCAGTGCAGTGGAGCTGCGTTGTCGTCGGCGAGAATGACTAGATCCCCGACGCGTAGGTTGCCGCGACTGGTTCGCCATTTGGAGCGTTGCTGGAGCTTTCCGATGTAGTCACGCTGCCAACGACGCCAGAAGTGTTGCCGTATTTTTTCGATCCTGGCGTAGCGATCCAAGCAGGTGAAATTCTTCTCCTCCAGAGATGGTGCAGGCAGTGCAGTGAGCGGCCGACCAATCAAAAAGTGTCCTGGGGATAGAGGAAGAAGGTCGTGAGGGGATGAAGAAAGAGGGTACAGAGGACGACTCTTTAAGATCGCCTCAACCTGCGTAAACAAAGTACACAACTCCTCAAATGTCAAATTTGCATGCCCCATGACGCGTTTTATGTGGAGTTTGGCGGATTTAATGCCCGCTTCGGCAAGTCCAGCGAAGTGAGGAGCGTAGGCAGGAATAAATGTAAATTTTATATTTTCGTCGACGGCAAAGTCGGATAGAACGGGGTTAGTTTTAAAGAATTTTGTAACCTCCTTGGCGGCAGCTACAAAATTGCGCCCGTTATCGGAATATATTTCCGCTGGCCTGCCTCTACGAGATATAAATCGTCTTAGCGCTAATAAAAAGGCATCCTTGGATAGTTCGCTGACCGCTTCCAAGTGTACACATTTGTAACGAAAGCAGACAAATAAGCACATGTAGCACTTAAAAGCGGTCGCCGCGACCCTTTCTATTCAGTATTGAAAATGGACCCGCGAAATCTACTGCGACGGTGTAAAATGGAAAGGCTGGCATCACACGTTGAGAAGGTAGGTTCCCCATGATGGGAGCAAGCGTGCGCGCCTGATGGCGCCGACACACGACACAGCTGCGCACGGTACGTCTGGCTAAGTTCCTTCCCCCCACCGGCCAAAGAACTTCACGTATGGCAAATAGTAACGCCTGCGGCCCGGTGTGTAATTGACGTGTGTGCTCGTAACGAAAGTACAATAGTGTTAAACGATGCTTTCCGTCGAGTATTATTGGATGTTTTTTATCGTACTCGTATTTTGACGAATCGAGTCTTCCACCTACTCTCATCACCTGATTATTATCTAAAAATGGGCTTAAAGACACAATATTGCTTTTAGGGCTGATAGGCTGTCCCTTTAATAGGCAAGCGTATTCCTTTGGAAACGATTGCTGCTGATTAATTATAGCTAACTTCGTAAAAGAACTATTTAATACCGATAATGATAAATCGCCTGTCAGTTTAGTATTTACCCAGTATATTATTACCCAGTTAGCAATTTTACTGTTATGAATAAATCTCAAAATGTATGCAAAACAACGTTTTAATCGTAAGAAATTTGAAAAATTATCAAATTGAATGAAATCTGTTTCAATAATTGCTGAGTGTGATTTTAATTCTGGTAAATCGTGTTCAATATTTTGAATTGGTCCCGACCACCATAGTTCGGAATTTTTTAAATGAGAAGCGTCAACCCCCCTGGAAATTAAATCTGCAGGATTTAATTTAGTAGGTACATGCCGCCAAGACGAACTAAGTGTATTTTCGCATATGTCGACAACCCTATTAGCAACAAACATTTTTAATTTATTGGGAATGCTATTGAGCCAACCTAATACGACGCTCGAGTCGGTCCAATGTATACGACGCGCAATAGGTAAGCGAAGTGACTCGAGACACGCCTTGCAAAGCTTGGCATCTAATTGCGCTGCGCACAGCTCGAGCCGCGGTATAGTGGTAGGCTTGACTGGCGCGACCTTGGACTTCGCACACAGAAGCCGGACGTTGATGTTGCCGCATGCGTCGATTGTGCGTAGGTATATACATGCGCCGTATTCGCTGATTGAGCTATCGCAAAAAGAATGAATTTCAGTAGTCATAGCATCATCACACGAAACGTATCTGGGTATTTTAATTGATAATAAAATGTCGAGAGCTGATTGTATGCGCTTCCACTCGTTATATAAATTATTAGGAATAGGTTCGTCCCATTCTAGCTTATAATTCCACAATTTTTGAATAAGTATTTTCGATTGTATAGTAGATGGAGAAAGTAAACCTAATGGGTCAAATATTTTAAAAGTTTTGGAGATTATTTCCCGTTTAGTAATATTTTGACCTACATTTTGTGGAATTTCGCATGAAAAATGTAAACAATCGGATTTAGGATCCCACCCTAAACCTAAGGTGCTTGTGGAATTACTAAGACTTAAATGGTCGTGTAAATTAATATTAGTGTTTTGAAATATAGTAGGAAAATTCGAACGAAATGTACGTAAATTGAAGCAGCCAGTGCTTAAAGCTGCTTGAACAGATTGTAAAATATACAGAAGTTGATTTTCTGTATCTGCGCCTGTGATAAGGTCATCGTAATAAAAATCACGCTGAATTATTGTTTTTATAGCCGCGTCCGTATACTCTTCACCTAACTGATGTAATCACCTCGTACTTAAGAAGCTAGCGCTCGCAAAGCCGTAGGTAACGGTATTTAATTGGTAGGTTTTTAGCGGCTGTGACTCATCGTCCCTCCATAAAATTAATTGTAGGTTTCGATCGCTTTCGTTGAGCGATATTTGTCGATACATTTTCTCAATGTCTCCCGTGAGAACATACTTATGTAAACAAACCTAATTAAGATGGAAAAGAGTGAATCTTGTATAGTAGGCCCTATTATCTGCAAGTCATTAACCGATATGCCTGATGTTGTGGGAGCCGACGCGTCGAATACTACGCGCAGCTTAGTGGACTCGCTGTTTTCGCGAAATACCGCGTGATGGCAAAGATAATAACTTGGATATAGTCTAGGAGAGTGTAGTTCGGAACAATGACCTAAATTAATATATTCCTTTATAAAAGAACTGTATTCGTGTTTTAATTCAGGTTATATATTTTAAACTTTCGCGATTTATACTATTCATATTTAATATAACGGGTCTTATCGCGATAACTAATAGTAGTAATACCTTTTTATTGCCCGACGTTTCGACGAAGTTACATTCGCCGTGGTCACGAGCTGACTGGTGTACCGCGCGCCCTCCGGCGACGAGTGCGCGAGTTTTCTTCGCCTACCCTCACAATATTAATATTGTCTTTACCGTTATTATAATGCTGGGAGCACACTACACTAACACAATCGGTTCGCACGAACATTGTTCGAGGTACTTCACTTTTGTTAAATTTATTTATCACCGGGTTCCAAGCGGCCGACAATTTAAATCCGTCATCGCGATTGAAGGTTCATTGTTTTTTAATTTCAATTGCTTCCCGTACTAAGCGGCAATAATAATTTTTGTCCGTCGAGAGAACCTTTGGGTCATGAAGCTCAATCCAATGGTTTGTTCCCGAGTTTAAAACATGGTCAGCCACTGCGGATTTTTCTGTCTGTCTGTTTTTCACCGCCGCTATGTGTTCTTTGACCCTATCCGCTATGGTACGTTTAGTTTGGCCAATATAAGAAGTGCCACAGCTACAATTTATCTTGTATACACCCGGCGTTTGAAAAGGGATGACATCCTTCGGCGTGCGTAAGCACTTACAGACTTTTGTCAAGGGGGTAAATACGGTCTTGATGGAGTAACTCTTCAATATCGTTCCAACTTTGTCCGTTATTCCCTTGACGTATGGCAGAAATGCTGGTTGACGGCTAACCTCCGATTGTTTTTCCTTCCTACCTCGTGGTCTAATACTATCACCCTATATCCATTGCGTTTTAGATAGATAGAAACTTTATTTGGATCACACCACAACATGAGTAAAAAAATAAATAATAATAATAATAACAAAAGCAATTCTGACATATTAAAATGCAAAAAAAGAGAAAACAAAAAATTATAACTAACTTAATAAAAACATTTTACATTTTATTTTACTTAATCTAAATTAAATTGTATAAAAAAAAAAGATAAAAAAAAAAAAGAAAATAGATTCCTTGCCACAAAACAAAAAAAAAAATTAAATAAACTATAATAGAATAAAAATAAAAATAAACCGTGAAGTGGTGTGGCATCCAAAATGGAAAACCCCATCAGTTAAAGCTGGCATAATAATATCCCAGCACTGATTTTCAGAGGCCTCCATGTGACGGTGACGGACGGCCGTGTAAGCGTGATAAAATGTTAATTAAAATTAAAAAGAGATAGTGATAAATTATAAACTTAAAACTAAAATCTTTATCCAAAATACTGTATTTATTCATAATTTTAATTCATACAATTAAATCGGACATACAAATTAAAAAAAAAAAAAAGAAAAGAAAAAATGACATTTAGGCGGTATATCGGAATGTATTGTTTTACTATGACTCAACTCAGCGATCACGCCATGGTACATCATGGCGGCCGGTGCTATTAAGAAACATCGCGGCGAATGAACTATTCTTAAAAGCTACAGTGGAGACAGACACTTCGCAACCAATATGACGTGAAACAATCTGCAATAAGCAATTTGGCCATGCAATTATAGGTAATTTTTTAACGAAACTGTACTAACGTTTATACTATTAAATATTATTTATCATTATCAATATATACATGAATATGCGAATGAGATAACTTAATATTCAGTTTGTAGATTAAATAAATATAACTTGTATTTTAGTCTAAACGTATTTAATGATTTTAGGTTACGAAGCGTGGGCGGCAGATTGTTCCAGCATTTGGTCGCAGCGTATCTGAAACTTCCACGAAAGGCTGCAGTGCGATGTGGGTGCATTATTAGCAAATAAGGATTCGCCCTGGTGGAGTGAGTAGTATTTACGACCGATGACCACAAAAGTTTATCATACAGATATCCCGGAGATTTTGATTTAATGACTCCGAATAAAAGTAAAGCAAAATGCAATTGTCTGCGGTAGTCAGTCTTTAAGGATTTGGCTTCATTAATGTAAGGCGTTACATGAGCACGTGGAGGAATGTTAAAACAATAACGAGCGCAGGCATTCTGTACCTTCTGAATAGCCGTTTTCGAGCGAGCAAGCATTCGTGGCCCTATCACTGTATCGGCATAATTTAATTTTGACAGCACCAGTGATTCACACAGTGTTACACGTGATTCAATTGGTAAAGACTCTCGTATACGGTATAATAATTTTAAACGATAAAAGCAGTTACGAACGATATTATTAACTTGTTTTTCAAATCGCAAGCTTACGTCCATAATGACGCCCAGATTTTTAGCCTCAGTGACTCTGTCAATAATTTCATTGTTTATAGATATAATAGGGCTATTACTAGATAAATGTTTTATATGTTTGTTTGTGCCAAATATCATGTATTTAGTTTTTTTTGCATTCAAAACTAGAGTGTGGGATTGTGACCATGCAGATATTCTGTTTAAATCATCATTTAAGTTTTTAACGGCAGTTTCCATGATAGACAAGTGAAATGATGTATAGACTTGTAAGTCGTCCGCATAAACATGACAATCGCAATTCATAATACAACTCGTTACGTCCGCCGTATATAATACAAACAATAAAGGCCCCAGGATCGAGCCTTGGGGCAAGCCTCGTGTTACTGGGCGACAAGATGAACATGCTATAGTGCCACCTTCTCCTATTAATTCCACCGATTGTCTTCTATTAGTTAAATAGCTTGCAAACCAATCTATAGCGGTTCTATCAAAACCGTAGTACGCCATTTTTGCAACTAGTAAGGAGACATTTATAGTTTCAAACGCTCGAGAGTAATCTAACAGCACCAGCAGGGTAACTTTTCCAGAGTCTTGGGCACTAAGTATGTCGTCTACAACCGTGGTGAGCGCGGTAGTAGTGCTACGATGCTTTCTAAAGCCCGACTGAACATTAGGTAGGATATTATTTTTTTCTAAAAATTCGGATAGTTGCGTGTAAACTACTTTTTCCAAAACTTTCGATAAACATGGAAGTATGCTGATAGGACGTAAGTCAGACAATGTAGCTGGATTATTCAATTTTGGTATAGGTTTAATAAGAGCCTCCCTCCATAGGTCAGGAAAATTGCTAGACAGAATGGATTTATTGATAATTTTTGTAATAGCAGGGAGGGTGTAAGAAAGTGTCATCACAATCATATCCAAGGAGATTCCATCTTTACCGATGGCGTTCGATTTGAGATTATGAATAATTTTTGACACAGCATCCTCATTAACCGTTTTTAGGTGGAAGGATTCTGTGCAGAATTTTGATGTAGAATACTTTTGAATGATTTGCGGGGAGACATAATCATTACCAGGGATATTTAAAAAATGATTGTTAATAGCCTGAGGGTCGTTAAATTGACTCGGTAAGATTAGATCCGACTTTGGTTTTACCTCAAGATGTTTTTTGAGATGTTTCCACATCACTTTGGAGTTTTTTGAGTTACAATTTATATAACAGTTAAAGTAGGCATTTCTTTCATTTGCAATTGCTTCATCTACAATTTTTTTCATTGTCTTGTAATGTTCCCTATTAGTCTCGCTATCATCAGCACGCATTTTACAATGAGCTTCATCGCGACATTTCATCATTCGTTTAACATTATATGTAACCCATGGGTAATGATTATGTCTTATATAAATAGTTTTAAGAGGAGCTAAGATGTCAAAAATATTCATTATGTTAGTTGTAAAATGAGAAACAAGTGAATCAATACAATAGTCGGGATTAGAATATGTTTGCCAGTCAATACATTCTAACAGACCTTTAAGTTGATCTGTGTTTATGGCTCTCATAGGTCTTAATAGCTTTTTTCTCGGGCGAATTTTTTCTTTCACAATATTAACCTCAAAAGAAAGGAAAGAATGGCTACTTAGACTATTGATATAATCAATATCGACTTTAATATAATTTATATTTGAACAGACAAGGTCAATCAACGTTTCGCTATGGCTAGTAAAATGAGTCGGCTCGGAAACGTGTTGTATTAAGCTAAAATAGTCCAAAAAATTATTAAAAAGGATTGAGTGATTGTCTTGTTTGTTCAGGAGATTGATGTTGAAATCACCCAATAAGACAATAAAATCATAAACGGGTAAAGACGCAATCGATTCGGTTAACGCATCCAGGAAGTCTTGCACGTTTAACCATGGTGGTCTGTAAGCTGTGCCAATTATAACAGTTTTATTACTATGCCGAGTCCTAAGCCACATCTGTTCAACCCCAGGGTCATTTGGATGTTTGAGAATCTGTGTAGACAAGCCACGTCTGATATAAAATCCTACACCGCCACCACGCGAACGTATTGCTTCCGGTCTGGGTATATGACACAGACGATAACCCGCGACTTTCGGTGCGCGCCCCTCCTCTCCACCTCGAAGCCATGTCTCGTTAAGAGCCAAAATGTCCACGTTGTGACGTTCTAAGGCAACTAAAAATTCTTCGTGATGTGTACTAAGCGAGCCAGGGTTTAAAAATCTAATTTTAATATTCTTAGGCCCCATTACAATGTAGGTATATCACAAAAGTAAAATGCATTAGTAGATAAAAACCAATGCCAATGTACATATTGTATTCTTATAAAATTATACTTACTCGTATACGTAAGTGCGCTCGCATAGAAACATATACTTAAATGTAAAGTTCCTAATATAAAAGGATTTAGCATTTTAAGTGGAATGTATTTAGATAGCTTAAAAAATATGTTACTATAATGTATTATAATGTATATCACATGGAGGCTTTTAGATGTCACACCACTTTTTATAACAGAACTATAATAATACAAACTGCTATTAATACTTAAAATTACAAATGGTAAAATGATTTTTATTTTATCGTTATGTAATGTTGGGACAATAAAAGACGGCTGTTCGGTTCCAGGTTCTGTTTAATACTGAATACAAGTTAGGCATAACAGGCGAATGCCGTAGGCTACTACATCACACCTCCCACGACATTTTAAGAAAAAAAATGTACATATATATTTTTTTTTTTCGAAAACAATTTTATCAGTTTTATTATAATCTAAATAGACTTTTTCTTATTTTATTACAAAAGGGTTTTATTTTATTTTTAAAAAAAGATGACATAATAATAAAAGAAAAGAACCTAGATATCTTAATCTAAAAAGAAGAGAAAAACAAATATGACCTTAAAAAATATGATAAAATATGACGTTTAAAATCTAAAGTAATATTAATATATCTTATAAATTATATTCTTATTCTAATTTATAAATGTTAGTTGAAATATTTTTTTTTTGTCTCATTCCAGTTTTGTCATATTTATTGTCGTTATACGTTATATGTCTATATCCATGTAATAGAAACGAGCTATTTTCGTTTCTTAGCCTTTGTCACAATTAATGTATACACTTTGGGCCTTAAGACGTCTTATTATTTTTTTTTAATCCTCGAGTTTGTACCATCGCGATCTTAATTAATTTCTCTTTTATCTCTAAGATATAACTTCTCATTTCAGGCGCACCCATAGGCCTTTTTAAATTATTATTTTATTAATTATTATTTATTTATATTTGATTGGGTGGCCCGGACCACTCCCAATATATTTTATTTTATTTATTTGGTAAACCACTTATTTATTTATTTGTACTCATTGTCACAATCTTTCACGCAGACGAACTCGCGTACAGCATGATCAAGTAATGTGCTAGTACTTTATTTTCATTTTTATCCTCTTTCAAAACAATAAATAACCATATCATTCCTTTTTCCATCACCTTTCAATTTAGCATATCGATATATTAGAATAACTAACGTTATGGCGCCAAAATATAGTTAAGCCAATATCCGATAGCCAATTTCATACAATCATACCAAGATAACTTGCGAATTAGATCGACATAGTTAATTAATCCTTACATATATGTATATTCACACTCCTTATCTTACATTTGAAACTTTCTATAACCATACTTATATAACCCTTTCTTTCCTTAGATCTATTAAAAATCTTTCATTTCATAACCCTGCCAAAAACTTACTCCTTTACTTTAGAGCTTTACTATAACTCTATTTATTCATTATTTTTTTTTTTTTAGGACTGCAGTGTCATATACCTCACATTGGCGTCTCGTGCACAATGTGATAAGTCATACAACCAGTACCAGTACTATTGATATACAATTATTGTAGCATTAAGCTGCAATAAAAAATATATTTTATTTCAATTAATTTTCATACCCAACTTTTCAATTAGTTTTTATTTTTTTAATTTATTTTTTTTTTTTTGCGATTTACTTTCCATAATATATTTTCATTATTATTTAAAATTTTATCGGTGGCCAGCCGGTGCACGCGTCGCAGGCTAGCGCGCGCACACCGACTGGCAGGGTCGCCATGTAATGTTGGGACAATAAAAGACGGCTGTTCGGTTCCAGGTTCTGTTTAATACTAAATACAAGTTAGGCATAACAGGCGAATGCCGTAGGCTACTACATCACAGTTACAAGAAATCAAAAGAATTAAAATTATTAATCTACAATAATAAAATAATAAGATCTTATCATTAAAATAACAACTCAGTGTTTTAAGGTAAGTAACTGTTCGATATTAAATTCTCTGCTACCAATAAAGGGGGGATATTTACTAAATTTATATTATAATTGTTGCTGGGCCCGAATAATTAATTAAAGAAAGTATGTCTTGTCAATGGGTAATAAGAAAATAGTACTTTACCGCTAGTTCTGTTGAAGCACACACACACACAATAGTCTTGTTCATATAGTTTATAAATTAGGAAATTCACCACTTGTACACACACGGCAGGTATATTACCCAGTAGGTCAGTCTTAAATATGGTCAAAAAGGATAAACGGCTTATAATCAAAGGTTACTATGACTTAATCTTAACACGGGCCACTAAGACGGGGGGCCGACCGGAGTCTAAACGAGAGTGTAAAACAAGAATGGCGCCGCGACGGCTAACAACTATATGTCACACTGTTGAGGGTAGAAATATAATAAACATAACCCCCGCCCTAAACATGTAATGTTTACGAAAGGTAAATTACTCTATAGGAAGACGAACTAATTTAGTAAGAGGTCTCGTTAGGGTTCCTGTAGATGTCCTAACATCTACTACTCGGATAACATTATCTTTGCCGGGATATAAGTGGGAGATGCGACCACGTCGCCACTGTAAAGGGGGTAAATTATTTTCTTTTATAAGAACGAGTTCGCCTACTGTAGGAGGTTTTATAGGATCAGTCCATTTATGTCTTGATTGTAAGGTTGAAAGGTACTCTAACTGCCATCGCGACCAAAAATGTTGGGTTATCTGTTGAATTACTTGGAAACGAGTTAAGCGATTTAATTTTATATCCTTATATAAATATTCAGGTAATGCCGTGAGGGGTTGACCTATCAAGAAATGGCCTGGAGTCAATATTTCTAAGTCGTTAGGATCATTCGAAAGAGGGCACAAAGGTCTAGAATTAAGAACCGCTTCAATTTTAGTAAAGACCGTTGTTAATTCCTCAAAGGTTAAGGGGGTTTCACCGACAACACGCTTCAAATGAGTTTTTGCAGACTTAACAGCTGCTTCGAATAGACCTCCCCAATGTGGGCAGGCAGGAGGATCAAATTTCCACTGAATACCACGTTTTGATAGGCTAGATCCAATATATTCCTTATTATTCGCTAAAAAATCATACACTTCATTTATATAATTAGAGGCTCCAAGGTAATTTCGACCACAATCTGATCTAACTAAACTAGGCAGTCCGCGTCGAGATACGAATCTAGTAAAGGTAGCAATAAAGGCTTCTGTCGACAACTCGGAAACGACCTCAAGGTGAACCGCCTTTGTCGAAAGACAAACAAACACACATAGATAACTTTTAACTAATTTTCTATTTCTAAAAGATTGAGTTTTAGTCAGAAACGGGCCGGCAAAATCCGTTCCAACACCATCGAAGGGTCGAGTTGGGATTACTCTATCTCGTGGTAAGTCACCCATAGGAGGTTGTGAAATAGCGCCTTTAAATCGATAGCACGGAAGACATTTAAAAATAATCCTGTTAATAGCTCTTCGAGCAGACAGTATCCAGAAATCACGTGACAAAATAGCTTGAAGAGTATTGGTTCCTGCATGGGAGTTTTCGATATGATAATAGGATATTAAAAGGTCTATAAAATAACCATATTTGGGGAGAAGTAAAGGGTGACGAGCATCATAGGAAAGATTTGAATGTCGCAAACGACCACCGACTCTTATTAGGCCTTTCTCATCAATGAAGGGATTTAATCGTCTAAGGGGACCACGTAGACATTCATCCCGTGAAAGTAATTTAAGCTCCTCGGAAAAAGAAATTGATTGCACTATTTTTATCAAGCAATGAAAAGCATGTTTTCTCTCATCGGTAGTCAAAGTGGTGAAATGTTGGTGAGGTAGTAACTTTCGACAATTATGTATAAAACGACGCATATAACAAAACACATTTATTAATTTATTAAATTACTGAACCGCTCAAGTAAGAACAAAGGTTCTGGGGGAGGCAAGGTAGTAGTGGATAATAAACAACGAAGTCCAGGGAGCTCAACAATATTAGCTTCTAAGTTTTCTGTTTTGGAAGGCCACTGGGAAGGGGCATGTAATAACCATGAAGGAGACCACCATAAATCATAAGTAAGCAAGGAGGAGGCTGACAGACCACGGGAAGCACAATCACATGGATTCAAATGACCAGGCACATGTCTCCACTCAGACAGTGTTTCAGAAGCGAGGATTTGAGACACTCGATTGGCTTCAAATATCTGAAGAAGATGAGGAGGTGTCTGAAGCCAAGTTAAAACTATTTGACTATCAGACCAGGTAAATATTTTATCCAACACTATTGACTTTTGCAAACAAGAGGCAACGTGATGAATCAATTTTGAAAGGAGTAAAGCACCTAACAATTCTAATTTTGGAATTGTTAATCGAGTTCTTATAGGGGAAACTTTAGTTTTTGACATCAAAAGGTAAATGAACGTATGACCAAACAAGTTATCCGCTCTTAAATAAACCGTAGCCGCATATGCAGTTTCTGAGGCATCACAAAAACCATGTAATGTATAGGAAAATGAATCCTTAGGAATAATCTGTCGTGGAATAATAATTTCTTTAACTTTATCTAGGTCTTTAACAAAGGTAGTCCATTCTGAGTTAAGATCACAAGTTAAGGGGTCATCCCAGGAAAGGCCGCATAACCACAACCTTTGGACAAATAGTTTAGCTTTCAATACAACGGGGGAAATCCATCCACAGGGATCGTAAATTTGAGCTATTAAGGAAAGAACTTTACGTTTTGTAATGATTTTAGGTGTGTCAAAGGAAAAACGGTAGGTAAAAACGTCACTAGTAGGGTTATAAATTACGCCAAGGACAGAAATAGTTTGAGGGCAATTGGAGCTCTGAAATACATGAGGAGACTGTAAATGATCTGGAGGTAAATCCGCAAGGAGTTCAGGTCTATTGCTTATCCACTTTCTTAATTTGTATCCTCCAGACCGCATAATTCCTTCAAGTTCCTTCTTGAGTTCACGTGCTTCCTCAAGAGAGTTAGCGCCTGTTAGGCAATCATCAACGTAAATGTCATTTTGGAGGACTACAGCTGCTTTTGGAAAAGTAGCACGTTCCTGATCGGCCAACTCTAATAGTGCACGCATAGCAACGTAAGGACTCGATCGCAAACCATACGTGATTGTGTTTAATGAATAGGTAAGTAAAGGTTCCGATGGGGACTCACGCCAAAGAATGAGCTGGTACTTTCTATCTTCAGGATGTACCCACGACATACGAAACATCATGCGTATATCGGAAACAAACACAACAGCATGCCTACGAAAATTAAGAAGGATGTGAGAAATGTCTCGCTGTAATTTGGGACCGCTATGTAGGCATTGGTTCAACGATACTCCATTGGAAGTGGGACTACTACCATCAAATACAACACGGATTTTCGAATTATCTCCGGATTTGAAAACACCGTGGTGAGGTATGAAATAATGCTCAGAAGGGAAAAGGCTCATATGATTTAATTCAAAATATTCACGCATAAAAGATATATATTTTTCGCGTAAATTAGGATTCAATTGTAACCGTTTTTCTAGATTAAGAAATCTGCGTACCGCTATAGGTTTCGAATCGCCGAGGGAGGGTCGATCGCTTAGGAAAGGAAGTCTAACAAGGAATTTACCATCATTATTACGAGTGGTAGTCGATTTAAAAAATAATTCGCATTCCTCGTTCAAAGGGTTAGGTATAGGGAGCTGAGGAGTTTCCTCAACTTTCCAAAATTTTTCCAACATACGCGATAAGGATACACCAGTCATGGGGAAATCAAACTCTAAATTATCAACAGGGATGGGACCGCAAATAATAGAACCGAAAATAGTTGGGATCGCAGTGAGATTATTATGATGTATAATTTTTTCTGAAGTTATGAAAGAACCATACACATCAGCGCCGAGTAATATATCTATGGGACCAGGTCTATTATAACGAGGATCTGCAAGGTAGGTATTATTAATACAGGGCGAAAAACATTCGGGTAAGCCAATTTCAGGATGTACACCAGCGATCACATCGACAACCATAGCAGATGTCGTTATTTCAGGGTAACTCTTACTAACAGGCTTAAAGCATAAAGGAACAGAACCCCGTGACATAACACTTTGAACATTTCCTACACCGCGGACAGGAGAAAAAGAGAAGGAAATAGGCATGTTCAAATGATTAACGACAAAATCAGTAGTAATAAGACAACACTGAGCCCCAGTATCACACAAAGCCCGAGCTTCTATAAAATATCCGCTAGCAGTCTTTAAATGAATCATGGCAGTAGGTAACAGGGTATAGGAATTAGGTAGGATATTTATAGAAAGGGGAGGAGCCTTAACAGGTACATCTAGTTATTGGGAAGGTTGATTAATATTATATTTGTTTCTAGAATTATCAATGTTTCTATAATTAACTTCGGGATGCCGTGGGTTTGGCTGCGAAATATTATCACCCTGTTCTCTAGGGGGTGATCGTGAATGATGTCTAGGAGTAGAGGCAAGATTATATTTTTCAGGTCTTACAATCTGAGATTTATGGCGATAGTTTAGTTTTTCTCGTGTTCCCCCGCCCATGCGAGAAGCTCGGGGAGAAGAGGAGAAGGGAGTATAATAATTATTATTATCACGTTGAGAGGGGTACATGGGATTGCGCGAGTCATTAAAACATAACAAGGAGTGATGGGAAGAACGACGACAGGTTGTGCACTTATAGTCACGCTTACACATATTTATTGTATGTCTGTCTAAACATCTATAACATAAATGTGACTGCTTAACAAAGGATGAACGATCTTTCGGATTCATACGGACAAAATCGGGGCATTCACGAAGGTAGTGAGAAGCACTAGAGCACAAAAAACACTTTAAATTTATAGAAGGGGAAGGAGTAGCCGCAAGATAATTATATTTAATTATTGGAGTTCGCGAGTTCACTTTATTAGGGTTGCTATCAATCAGGTTTGTATTGCCAACATTATCGTGATGTCGACACTCATCTTCTAAAAAGGTAATAAAATTATCAAAACTAGGTAACTCGCTGCTGTCACCACCATAAGACCTCTCAAATCTTGATTTTAAATCTGAAGGCAATTTACCTAAGCATACATGCACAAGCATATACGACCAATAATTAACCGGTAAATCCAAGCGTTCTAAACAACGATAAGCTGTCAATAGGGGATTTAAAAAGGCCGCACGTAAACCGTTTACTCGTAATATCAGGTAAGGTAAGGATCTGAGTTATATAAGTGTCCGCTAATACCCTGGTATTATGATATCGGCGTTTTAACAAATCGCGAGCAACTTGATAATTACCGGCTTCGATACGTAAATGCATCAGAAGGCGTTTCGGCTCATCCGCCAGGGCACCGACTAAATATTGCAATTTTAATGTAGGGGTCAAATTACGCTGGGTGTCAACAACACTATCAAATTGATCGATAAAACTTATCCATGAATCGGGGCGACCATCAAATCTTGGTATTGATAATTCAGGTAATTTACTAGACGGTATCAAATCACAACTACGATTAAGACCTTTAATAGGTGTACTAGCCATCGCCGGTTCGTGGGTTTGAACGGGCGGGCACAACTCAGAATATTTCATTTTTAATTCATCCACTTTATTACGAATGGACTTCATTTGATGTCGTACAAACGCAAGTTCCTGTATATCAATAGAAGGGTCTAAACCACCTAGGAGCTCAGAACACGCATTAGTAAATTTATTATAATAATTTTCTAAATCCTTTAACCGCATGAGTAGTTTCTCAATAGGCGCAGTTCTCAATAGGTCATAAGTATCGTCGATCCAATCACCTACAAAACGGACTACGCCTATTGACCGACGATACTCACTCGTTTCCGTAAATAAAGGCATTTTACTTCTTATGGTTTCATCAGAAGTCGACATTTTAATAATTAAAAAATATATACTACAATATTAAATAAGTAATAAAAGAAAACCCAACTTTAACTTCATAAAAATAAGGTCGGTAATAGCTCGATCGTAAAACCTCCACAGGTGCAACGAATAGATAAGAGAACAAAAGGGATTCGCAATGACCAAGGTCAAGAAACACCACTCGAACTATTTGCGTAATAATTATTTTTTATAAATTCACAAAGTTATCATTTTTAATAATAGGTCTTATGACTCAGAAATAAGCTATGTTTTATATGAGACTTGTAGTATGGGATTATAAAATAAACTTATATTATTTAAGAAAAGGTATGGAAATAACTCTGAAGTAAATAAAACAAATATTATAAAATTATAACTACGGCTTACACTTCTAACACTAAATGATATTTTAAGGATAAAACCTAGGGAAGTAATTCAACAAACGCAACCGCCATTTTGAATTACACGTAACACGATTTGAACTTAGAAACAAGGGATTAAAAATTTAACAATAAACTAATAGGAGGTCCTTAGTAAACCACGCTCTGCTACCAAAAATGTTCGATATTAAATTCTCTGCTACCAATAAAGGGGGGATATTTACTAAATTTATATTATAATTGTTGCTGGGCCCGAATAATTAATTAAAGAAAGTATGTCTTGTCAATGGGTAATAAGAAAATAGTACTTTACCGCTAGTTCTGTTGAAGCACACACACACACACAATAGTCTTGTTCATATAGTTTATAAATTAGGAAATTCACCACTTGTACACACACGGCAGGTATATTACCCAGTAGGTCAGTCTTAAATATGGTCAAAAAGGATAAACGGCTTATAATCAAAGGTTACTATGACTTAATCTTAACACGGGCCACTAAGACGGGGGGCCGACCGGAGTCTAAACGAGAGTGTAAAACAAGAATGGCGCCGCGACGGCTAACAACTATATGTCACACTGTTGAGGGTAGAAATATAATAAACAGTAACAGAAAAAACATAATAAAAATAATTTAATTTGAAGAATCTCCTATAACTAAAATAGAGCTTGCTCCAAAAATGTTTTTGATGTCGCCCTCTGTTCGCACACGTTGCACTGGGGCGTCAAAGGCACGTCTAACGTAAATGCGCCTATCCTTCGTCCAAATATATTTCCACCCCTTAATCCGGCATTTTTCTTTGGTTTTGTAAAATAAATATCTATTTAATTTAGTGAGGCGTTCATTTACGTAGAAACGGCGCGGCTCCCCGTCTATAACGCTCGAGGAATCTGCGCCTCGTCGTACACGCGCCGCTCGCAACATGTCGTCGCGCAATGCGCGCCGCGTCAACCGTACAGTGATAGGACGCGGGCGCGGCTGCTCGCCGCTACTCAAAGTATCGCGACGCGGACCCGATCGCTGCGCGCTCACAATGTCAACGTCCTGAAGGTTAACGCCTATTTTCATGGCTACCAGCGTGACAATATGAAGCACGTTTTCTCCGGGCTTTTCTGTCAAACCTGATATCTCTATATCATTAGAGAAGCATTCTTGCTCCCGCTCATTAAGCTCAGAACGAAGTTGAGCAACTACTTCTTGAGAGATATCATCCCGGTCCGAGTTGCTACCTGCTTTCTGCTGCTCCAAAGAAGATAAACGCTCCTCAATACTATCCACGCGGTTATTAAATTCTGTGATGCAGGAATTTAATTTGGCCAGCTCGAGTCTAAAAGATGTCATCTCTCCAGAAACCATGGCTAACTCAGCTCTCAATAATTTTATTTCACGGACAAGAGAGGATTCATCGGCCGAATTTGCGTTAAGTTCCTCATCATTTCTTTCAACGTTAGCAAGGGAAGCTGGAAGACATTTTACGTAACCACTGTTTCTGCAATTACGACACATCCATTTTTGAGGGATACGAGATTCCGGGCTGAGATTCACGCAAGCCCTATGGAACATTGACGGGCATTTTGTGCACTTAGCGCCATCTGACGCAGACAGGAATTTACCACAATGTTGACATTTATTTGCCATTGTGTCTTATTGATTAAAGATAAAAAGTTCACTTGTTAGATACTAGGTGGCACTATAAATTAAGTGTTATTGTATTTTATTAATTGCTTTGTTAAACTATTTTAAAATTAGTTAAATCTCACTAAATGTTAATAAAATAAAACCTGTGTTCCAGCCCATACACTGTTTCACTATTTTTTTATAATATATTTGATGTACTTAGCTATTGCTTTATTAAGAGGGTAAACACAACGAACAGCTGATTGTAATACAGAATTTTTGCTTTAAAACACTACTTCACTGTAATTTAGCACTTTGAATTTATTTGTATACTATGAATGATTACTGAAGACACTTTTTAATAAAGATTATTTGCAACGGAAACTAACTAAAATATTTTATTATAAACAAAACACTGCGATTCGAATCAGCTGACACCGCCGTTCGTCCAACCTTTTTTTTAGTACCTCCTGAATATGTGTCAGCTCGTGATCGAGATGATCAGGGTCGCATAGATCTAAAGCCCGATTTGTAAGGGAATTTCTTACCGAATTAAGATGGCGCGGGTGGTGATGTGAGGTTGCGTGAAGATACCTATCCGTGTGTGTCGATTTTCGGTGTACTTTATATCCGACAGAACCATCAGGCCTAACCAGAATCTTGGTATCAAGAAATGCTAACGATCTTTCCGACTCTAATTCGTAGGTCAATTTTATTTTGGGGTGTATAGAATTAAGATGACCCAAATATTGTTTGTTCTACGTCGTGTTTGTTTCCCTTATAATGCAAAAAAATGTCGTCAACATACCTCTTCCACAATTTAATTATTGGCGGTCCCGAAGACAAGGCTTTTTCTTCAAAATATTCCATCCAAATGTTGGCCAATACTGGTGCTATAGGACTACCCATGGCCACTCCATCAATTTGAATGTAATACTCACCACCGTACAAGAAATAGTTTCCGTTCAGACAATTTTCAAGTAGAACAATGATAGTGTCGGAGAGACCGTGTAATACCAATTTATCTTTAACAACATATAAGCAATCTTTTTTAGGAACGCTGGTAAATAAAGATTCTACATCAAAACTTACCATTATGTCACCGGGTTCCAGTCTGAGATTTCTTACGATGTCAATAAAATGCCTGGAGTCTTTCACGAAGGACGAAGTCCCACCTACTAAAACCTTCAGTACCGAACAAAGATGTTTAGCCAAATTGTAAGTTGGTGCATTAATTTGACTTACTATTGGTCGCAGTGGCACAAGAGGTTTGTGTACTTTTGGCAGACCATATAGTTTCGGTGGTAGAACAACTGTCGGTTTATATAAATACCTGTACTCCTCCTCCGTGAAGTGATTCTGATGGTCCCTAATTAGTGTCCGTACGCGACGAGTTTCTCTTGCTGTTGGGTCGTATTTCACTAATTTGTACGTGTCTGTATCCGCGAGCATGTTCATACTTGATACCGATGACTATGATAAAAAGATATGCCTAGGGATCTGTGCTCTTTGCCTATAACTGCCCAGAATATATCGGCACCGAGTAGTGCATCTACCGGCGCGGGGTTATAGAAATTAGGGTCGGCAAGTTTGATATGAGAAGGTAATTTGAAGTGTTTTGGATTGATGTACGACTTTGGTATGCTACCCGTTAGTTCAGGCATAATAAAACACGTTAGTGTAATATTAAAGTCGCTCTGTAAAGAATTTAATGAGACAATGCATCGTTCATTGATGTTGTTTGTTGTCATGTTCCCTATACCTACGACCTTGATATCAGTCGGTGTAGAAGTTAAACCTAACTTTTGTTTTAACGACGACGTTAAAAAAACTCGACTGACTGCCACTATCCAAAAGTGCGCGAATAGTCATGGCCTTTGAGTTGACAGGGTTGACTACGTCAATCATGACAGTAGATAGCATGACTTGTGTGAATGGCTGCCTAGAAAGATGAACGTTTAATTCGTCTTGAGCAGTCTAAACTATGGAATGTTGACTTGCTGACGATTCTACAACCTTAGGCATATGCAGAAGCGTGTTGTGCCGCTTCCTACACTCGCGACATGGCCCTAAAGTGCAATTAAATGAGTTATGACCTCTTCTGAGACAATTTACGCATAGCTTAAGGTTTTGAGCTGCGGCTAACCTTAATTCAGGAGATTTAGCTAAGAATGAAGGACAAGTGTAAATAAAATGATAGCCCTTGCATAGCAAACATCTATTTTGTTTAATAGTATTGGTGGGAGGCAGGGTTGTACACGAAAACGATTTATGGTATTTCGTGATATTTTTATTGTACTTTGACGTACTACCGCTAGGTTTGGAAGTGCTAACCGACGCTTGTTTGTTTTTATCGTAATTGTACGATTCTAAAACATCAGCGCGGTCCTTTAGGAACCCTGTGAATTGTTCTAATGTAGGGAATTCTCCTAACGTTTTGCGATGCTCTTCCCACTTCATCCGTGTATGATTGTCTAATTTTAATCTAACTAAATAAATTATACATGCATCCCAATGATCAGTGGGCTGACCGAGACTCGATAACGCACGTAAGTTTTTACCTACATGGTCAACAAGCGAACGCAAAGAGTGCTCCGATTCGCGAGTCAATTGCTCGATACTAAACAGCGCATTCATATGAATATCCAATAATTGACCCTTTTTATCGTAACGCTCGCATAATAAACTCCACGCCTTGTCGTAGTTAGCTTCACAAACTTCGAGATTGGTGATAACACGCGCCGCGTCACCTTCTAGGTACGAATTTAAATAATGAAATTTGAAAATGGGGTTTATTTGAGCGTTATTGTGGATAAGAGACTTAAATGTATCCCGAAATTCAAGCCAACGGAAAGCCGTTCCGTTGAATTTAGCAATTTGAATTAACGGCAACTTAACGCCCACGCAATGAGGTTGAGAATTACCACTTTGTGCATCTTCAAATGACGCTGATTGCGAATTTTTGGAGATTATAACTTGAGCAGTAGCCATAGAAGTTTCGAAATCGTTCTCAATCTCTTCGCGTATGTCCAACTCGACCTCTAACGAATCTGCACTTAAATATTCTATCTGACTTTGCACGTCGTTAAATTCACTAGCTAAAGATTCTAATTTGCTTAATTTTAATTTTAAGGCGCCTACTTCAATATTGTTCAAACTAGATTGTTTCGTAAGAACTTGTATGTAATTTTTGAACTTAGTTCAACGCCCTTTAACACTGCTATGTTTAATAATTAGATCTTTTAAAGAGGACATGATTAAAAACTTCAAACTGTAATGAAATAATAATAAAATATCTACATACGCTCTGTCTTCGCTGTACTTTACCGTCCGCGCGCTTGTTGCCAAACCTATTCACTCAGTAGCTCCTAGCCGTGCTAATTCGCGCAGTCGCTCGCTCCGGAACGCTGAAATATTCGGCGTTTTTGCTAAATATTTGCGTATGTTAAAATCTGCAACGGTTTGTATATAGGTTACGGATGATTTTAAATTGATGATTCGAAGGGAAATGTTAAATCAAGATGAGATGATGTGAAAATGAAGTGAATGGTGAAATTGTTTAAAAAAATTGTAGAAATAACGGATTAGAATACTGTGATTGTAGGACTTGTGCTTGAAAAATATATAAACTTATAATGTTAATGCAAATACGTTTGTTGAATGAATGAGGTGACAATGAAAATTTGAATTTGACGGCTATGAATTGAATACGTCACGTTGATTGCCAAATTAATAGTTGAAATATGGATGAGGTGGATGGAAAATGATTCGTTTTAATGGAAAAATGGTTGTATGGATGGAAATATGATTGATTAAATGGATGATTATGTGGATGGATGTTTGAATAAATGATTGTGTGTATGGGATTGGACACTTATCTGACGATGTGCCCTGCACGGATTAGGTTCCTGCTTTGCCAATCCTCTGTAGCTAGGATAGGTGCTCCCGATGGCGTCGTGCCTGGATGCTGCGAGGTGCTGGTGCTGGCCCCGGCGATGGCTACGGCGGATCCTCTCTGGTACTGGAACTTCTTGAGGGCGTCCTGTCACGGTCGCCACTTTTTATGTCCACTATTGGGACATGAATTTAATTTATATTCGAAGATTGCAAAGGTTCACGCGCTTAATAAAACAACTTGTTCGTAAGAGACCAGAAGAGAGAATATTTATTTTAACTGAAAAATTAAGAGGATTAAGAGTGATTGAGTGAGTGATTGAATGACTGGTTGAATGTTGAATGGGCGTTGAGTGGGAGTGCTGCGGGCTCCTGCCCATAGGTGGCGGTAGGCGGCGCCGACAATATTCAGTGTCTAATTGATTTTCATTGTGGCTACCGGGAACTGTAAGGAAATATGCGTTTAGTTTATTTGGGTCACACAAATGTTCTGGTAGTATACAGTCATTTTTTCTATTAATATTAACATTAAATTTAACTTGCTTTCAAACTATCTTCACGTTATTAAGGTTTTTATTAATAAATGTTTCGAAATAAGCCTTTTTTTCGTTTGTAATTGATAGTCGTACAAGGTTTTTTAAATCCTTATAACAATTAAAGTGTGCGTCTATTTTAGTTTTACGAGCTCTACGACGTGCATTATCCCGTAGTCTCATCATAAGCTTGATAGTAGATGTAATCCAGGGATAATGACGATGTTTAACGTGCAAACTTATCAAAGGTGCAAGAGTATCGTAAATTCGTCGCATCTCTATATTAAATTCCCCTACCATATCATCCACGCTTTCCAGTTCAGCAATGCAGTGCCAGTTGATAAGTGCAAGACATATATCTAATTCATTAGGATCAATAGATTTTATGTCCCTGTAAAAAATTTTTTTTGGCGTAAACTTTTCTTTAATGATAGTGACTTCACAAGATATGAATGAGTGACTGCTTAAAGTGGAAATGTAATCAACCCAGACCTAACAAACACTTGCTTCGGTACAGAACAAATCTAGGAGGGTTTCACTATGATTTGTGAAATGCGTAGGCTCACTAATGTGTTGTGTTAAATTTGAATAGTTTAAGAAATCAATAAGTGAATTATAGTTTGTATTATTTTTATCTAGAAAATTTATATTGAAGTCTCCAACAATGATAAAGTGGTCACGCCATGAAAAAGTGGATAATGATTCGTACAACGCATCAAAAAATGATTGTACGCTTAACCATGGTGGCCTATATGCGGTTCCTATTACAATGTTCTTACCACGGCATTTATAACAAATCCACATCTGCTCAACCACCGGAGAGGGAGGGTGGCTGAGAGTACGAACATTCAGACCTTTCCTGACGTAGAAACCCACCCCGCCCCCGCGTACACGCAACTCAGGTGGCCGCGGTATATGGCGCAAGTTGTATCCTGGTATACTTGGCGCACGTCCCTTCTCACCGGCTCTCAACCAAGTCTCATTAAGCCCTAGAATGTCCACATTATGCCTCTCTACAGCGACTATTAGCTCTTCGTGATTAGTTCCAAGGGAACCCGGGTTTAGGAAACCAATTTTTAAATTTCGTGGCCTTATCATTTTAAAATAAAAAAGCTAATGAAACAGAGACGAATTATCAATAACAAAAAAATAACATCCCATAAACTATTTGATGGCAAGTTACACCTAATGTGCAAAACAATTACTTGTTTATCATATTTACTTGTAACTATTATACATACCGTCTGGTCGCTATGTATTACACTGCTGCAAAAATATGTGCTAAAATCCTTATAATAAATATAAATCAACCTAACATTAATATAATACAAAAGTATTATAGAAACTAATAAATACACCTTTTTATATAATATTTTTATAAAATAAGCTATTAGTAATTTAAAAATATCAATTGCGGCGGCGGCGCCATCAATTGCGGCGGCCCTCCTCTCGTGCATTATAAAAAATGGCACGATTTGTTGTAGTGAGGCGCTCGTTGATATAAAACCGTTTGGGTTCTTTATCTACATCTAAGCCCGATGTATCAGCTCCACGGCGCACGCGCGGCGCGCGCAGTAGTTGATCGCGAATCGTGCGTTGCGCTAGCCGTACTACGATTGGGCGCGGCCGTGACCTTTCGCTGGTGTCATTATAAGCCGATCGCGGGCCTGACCGTTCAACCATAACAATGTCGCGCTCTTCCAATGTGACGCCAATCTTAATCGCAATAAGGCCTACAACATGCTGCAAATTCTCCCCATTTCGTTCAGCGATGCCTGATATCTCAACATCGTTCAATAAACATGACTGCTCGCGCTCATTTAGCTCCGTTTTCAAATTGGCGATGTCCTCCAGCAAGTTACTCTCAGACGCGGACGGTGTATTATTCTCGAGCTGAGCCAGTCGCGCTTCTACATTGTCAACTCGCTTCCCTACTTCGGACAACGCACCCTTCAACGATGCAAACTACTGACGAAACGAAGATATTTCCCGCGTCACGTCCACTAATTCAACCCGACGTTTGATCTGTTGTAAGAGTGAACCGATGACTTCTGTATCCTCGATAGCTGACATTGACGACGAGTGTTCAGTGTTATTTGCCCCTTGCGAGGAAGCCAAGTCAGTATTTAACGCTGGAGAACAAGGCTTCGGCTTGCATCCCTTGCATATTCACTTTGGTATTCTGGCATCGGGACTCGAATTGACGACACAAGCTCGATGGAATTGGCAGGAACAACGTACACACTTCACACTATCGGCAGCAGCTAAAAATTTCCCACAACTACTGCATTTATTTGCCATTTTCGATATAATTATAAAAAGTTAGTGTGAATTACCGTATGTAGGTATACTCGTATATGAGATCAGTGGTGTTTTATTTTATGATATTGATCGTTATAATATAAGGAACAAGTTTATATTTGATTTAATATTAGCGGTAATGAAGTATATTTTAATTAGAATTTTTCTATATTAATTTAAGTCCTAGATATATATATATTTTTTTACCAAAAATATATCGTCCACTTTAGTAATATTATACTGGTTGAGATGCAATAATTTAAAGAAATACATATATTATTATAAATTGTTCGTAGTTTTATTTCATCACTGTACATATGTATATAGTATGTGGGTATACAAAGCAGCTGATTTTGCTGAGTAATGTTTAAAGTTGGTTTTCTATACTCTTGAAACACAAATAACACTTTCACAAAACAACTTTGTAAGTGTTTACTGATTTTAATACTATAATTAGTAAACTTTGGCAAAACTAGAAACGAGTTTTTAGAATTTTAAAGGTAATCGTAATCAAGGCGAACTGTTTGCGACCGCTGTCAGTGTATTAATGGGATTCGAACTTCAAATATAAGAAACTTTTTTGATAATCGTGCTTTAATCCTTAAAATTTTGTATAATTTTGTTAAATTCACGTGGTCAATCGGTAATGATAGGTCTTTAGGGAGTTTTGCTGATATGCAGCTTAGCTCCTGTTGTAATTGCTCAGGTTGGAAGAGATGTACGTCATATTTTCCATGAAATACGTCAGTGATCGTGTTTAAAAGTTCATCCTGAATATGTTTTAAATCATACATGTTTTTAGCGATCATTGCTGAGAGAGTGAACTCGTTGATATAGGAGCTATTTTGAAGCTCTGATTTAAGAATATTTATGGAACCCGCTAAGTCCATAAGTTTTTTATTCACTATTTTGTGATTCTTCTCCATTAGAACTTCCGCCTTCTTGATTAAATTAAATTCAGCTCCAACGACGGAGGTTTGATTTTTCCATAACTGTGCTGAATGGTTTTGATTTTCTCTTATTTTCATAATATCTTGTTCATATCTCTCCGCGAAATCATTGTCCAATATTCCAAACAATGAATGGGCAATGTTACCGACACCATTGATAAGCCCGTGACGAAATCAGCGCGCGTGCGTGGTATTTTGCTGATCTAGCCATAGGTTATTGTAATTCTCTAACTCGGAATAGCGATGATGTAATTGATACAGGACACCGTCGCATGCTGAATGAACACCTATATTCTCGCATATCGCTTGTAGATGTTTTATGTATTTGCTAAAAGCCTACATACCTTCCCAGTATGGGCTGGTGTCGTAATACACAATTAGGCACCACTTATCCTGAACTAAATGCATAGTAGCCATTCTATCGAAGTATAAGCCGCGGTTATTTGATAGCGATGTTGTGTTATACTGTATTATACCTTGTGTGTTTGTTATTAAGGTCATGAAAAATAACATCACACAAGTAGCCACGACTGAAAAATTATATTTTTTCTTTGCATTTCTTGATCTTTTAGGTTTTTCTTCATGACTTTGAGAAGGCGAATTTTCAGTTTTGCTTTGATTTTCTTCTTGTTTGATAGGTAGAATTGATAATTTTATGATAGGTCTCTTCATGTATCCGCTCTTAGTTTTAAGTGTTACAACACGAATGTATCCATCGTTTCCAGGGTGTAGTTCGACTACGCGACCTAAGGCCCACTTCCCTGGCGGAAGGTGGCCGTCATTGATAATGACGATGTCTCCTACTTTGATATTTTCTTGAGGTTGTCGCCATCGGCTGCGTGCTGAAAGACTGGTTAGATATTCTTGTTGCCATCTTCTCCAAATATCTTGAAATATTTTTTGAGTTAAGTGACATCTGGTTCTAAGGTCACTTTCAGTCTCATATATTGATAGTATAGGGCCGCTTGACTAAAAATGCGAAGGCGTCAAATAATTTAAGTCCTCTACGTCTTCTGTCAATGGACACAAAGGTCTTGAGTTTAAACAGGCTTCCAGCTGCGCTAAGAGTGGCGCTCCTCGGCGGGCTGACATTCGTCGTAATGCTGCTAAAAATGCTGAGCTCGTCAGATTGGACACTAACTCCAGATGAACCGCCTTCGTTGCCATGCAGGTAAATACTGCTATGTAACCTTTGGTGGTTTTAATACCACGGCCTAAATATGCTTTTATAAACACCTGACCAGTATAGTCCACTGCCACATGATAAAATGGCCTTGAAGGATTTGTTCTTGCTGATGGAAGATCGCCCATAATCTGACAGTGCTTGCTCGGTTCTTGTCGTCGGCACTGAATACAATAACGTAACCTCTTTTTAACTGCCCGGTTACCACCCACGATCCAATACTTTTGGCGTAAATGAGCTGACGTCAATCTCGCGCCTCCGTGGAACGTCATATTATGTGATTTATCTATAAGTAGTTCGGCTAGGCGACTGTTGCTAGGAATAATGATAGGATTTTTCATATCGGGATCAAGGTTAGCGTGACGTAATCTGCCACCTACTCTTAACAACCCATCTTGATCAATATAAGGATGCCATTCACAGATTTTACTTTTGCTATTTATTTTGTTTCCGGTCGCTAAATCGGCCACTTCCTTAAAGTATATATTTTGCTTACTCTTCTTGATAAACATAGTTGATTGCTTCAGTTCCTTTACTGATAAACAACTGCCATATTTCTCTTTATTTTTATTGATAAATCTTCGAATTCATGCTACGACCAGAACTGCCTTTCTAAATGAACTATAATTTGATAGAATTGTTTCGATGATAGTGCAATTTTGCTGTTGCGTAACTGAATAAACTTGTTTTGATATTTTTAATTCATGATCTGTGGAATATACCATTTTTTTGTTATCATTATTAAATTGTGATAGCCATGTCGGTCCCTGCCACCACAAATTGTGTACCTTTAACTTAGATACCGTTAAACCACGGCTCGCACAGTCAGCCGGGTTTTCCTCTGATTTGACATATCGCCAACAATCTGGCGGCATGATAGGCGTGATTTCCTTAACTCGGTTGGCGACAAACGTTTTCCATCTCGCAGGATCTCCATTAATCCGTCCTAGTACCACCTTTGAATCAACCCAGCCATATATTATGATATTAAGACCTTGAAGACATTTTATGACCTTACTCATAATCCTTGATAAAAGCAATGCTCCACTAAGTTCTAATCTGGGTAATGTAATGCTCTTACTGGTTGGCACGAGTCTTGTTTTGCTAGCTAATAAAAGATTCGATGACTTCTCCTCCTTATGAAGGCGACAGTAAATAACACATGCATACGCTTTCAGTGACGAATCACAGAACCCATGTACTTCGATACTATCGCCCGTGTGCGTACGCATCCATCTCGGTATTTCTAAATTCTTAATATTAATCATATCGTCACGAATTTTTATCCATTCGGAGTATATGTGATCCGGTACTCGACCATCCCACTTGATATCTGCTGCCCATAATTGCTGAAAAATTATTTTTAATTTTGTTAATATAGGTGCTAGCCATCCTAAGGGGTCAAATAAGTTTGATATGTCTGATAGTAGACTTCTTTTTGTGACCTTGTTTGTCATCTCCCTTTGCTCCCATTTAGACTCGAACGTAAACATATCTTCCTGAGGTTTCCAGACTAATCCTAAGGTTTTAGTTTCTTCGGTTGATTTGAAGGAAAATTCATCTTTGCTGTTTTGCTCGGTGTCCACACCTTTCAATAATTCGCTCGTATTAGACTTCCATTTTCGAAGGTGAAAGCCCCACGACTTTAATAATTTTATAAGATCACCTTGCAATTTTTTGGCTGAATCTAAGGTATGGCATCCGTAAACAAGATCATCCATATAAAACGATGTATTTAATACATCTATTGCTTCACTGTTTTGATCATTTGCTTGCTCATCAGTTGCTAATTGTTTGAGGGTCATCATGGCCAAGAAGGGAGAGCATTTTAAACCATATGTAACTCTAGTCATTTGATATTCTTTGATAGGTTCCAAGGTGGAGTCGCGCCAAATTATTTTTAAAAGGTTTTGGTCATCAGGATGAACCCAAATCTGCCTAAACATTTTCTCAATGTCAGCGGTAAAACCAAACTGAAATTGTCGCCACTTGATGATAAGAGACTGTAAATCTTGTTGTAAATTTGGACCACATTCCATGACATCATTTAAACTCTTACCTGATGACGTTTTGCTTGATGCATTAAATACAACTCTAAATTTAGAATTCATTGTGTTATCAGATTGAACAAAATGGTGCGTATTAAAATATTCAATTCTCGAGTTACCGATAACAGGAATCATATGACCTAACGCTCGGAATTCATTTATAAACAATTTATACTGTGTTTCTATATTTGTATGCTTGTTTAATTTATGCTCTAATGATTTAAACTGAGCTATCACTTTGTATTTAGATTCTCCTAATTGATCTTGGAAATTGGGAATCATTGGTAATCGAACTTGATTACTTCCATCCTCGCGACTAGTCGTGGTTAATCTATAGTAGTCCATACAATGCTGGTTTCCTGCTGATAAGGTCGAATCTTCCTTGAAATCTTCAATTTCCCAAAATGTCTTAATTTTTTCTAAATTATTGATAATAACCTTACATTGTAGGGTTTTGACATTTCCTGTTAAAATCCAGCCCAAACGTGTATTCTGAGCCAAGGGTATTGTTGTAATTAAACGACTTTATATTTAATATATATTAGTAATATAGATAGTTGTTATTTTATCCACATTTTATTTATTTAAAATAATATTAAAAACTTAATAATATGCACTAAATTTTTACATACCTGTTAGCTTTAATCCTACAGTTCACATACAATATTTATTCACACAACAAAACTATTGCCAACCATCAAAAAACCTTGCCAATACAACATCTCAAATATGGAGTCTATAAAACACTCAATTGAATTGTTATCTGAGCACTTTAACAATCAAATGACAGAGTTTCAAAAGAGTTTGCAGAATGCATCCATCCCAGCCACTAGGCCCACATCCAACTTGGTCGCACAATTCAACATGTTCCGTTCCTTTGTGTTATCTTCATTGGAGTCACTTCAGTTACAAGTAGATCTTCTCTCAAGGAAATGTGATCAGTTGGATATGAGAAGCCGAAGAAAAATTCTTTTGGTGCATGGTATTCAAGAGTCCAAGAAAGAAAATACTGTTGAAGTTGTAGTCAAGGAACTCTCAAGTCATCTTAAAATGCCAGATCTCTCCGTTGACTCTGTAAGTCGAAGCCACCGCTTAGGATCCAGCGCCACAGAAAAGCCTCGAGCCATACTCTTAAAATTCAGAGAGTCAACTGTACGGAATAGTGTTTGGTTTGCAAAAACCAATCTTAAAAACACCGGAATCACTATTTCTGAATTTTTAACTAAAGAACGTCATAGTGTCTTCATGGCTGCACGGCAAAAGTTTGGTGTGAATAAGTGCTGGACAAAAGATGGCCGTATATTCATTATTGCTCCAAATGGTAATCGTCATCAAATTACTACAATGAGAGAGCTTGAAAATGTTACAAATACCCAGGTTCAAAGGCAATCTTCATCATCTGGAGTGGAAGTGAACCCCAACATAAAGGGTTCGCAAATAGCACAGGCCACCAGATCCAAAAGGATAATTAAAAAGTAAATAATCCGCTCTTTTCTTTATTCGTCGAGGATATATGCAGGTAACATTAACTTCGTATTTAATTATTATAACTTGTTATGTTTTATCACTACGATTCCTTAATTGGTGAGGTACATTCAAATCTTAACTTTTCACTTTTTGTGTTGTTATATTTTTATATTTCAATTTACCTTTCAATCGCTTTATTACATGAAATAAACAAATAATAATAAAGTCTATGTCAGTTGTCAATTGTCATCAATTCAATTCAATTTTTATGGCTTTTAGTTGTGCCAATTAGACACATGTTATTTCGCCAATGTCACGTGGAATGGAGAAAACACGATGGAGATTGATCGGTGGGGTCGAGAATCCAACCTTGACTAAATTTTGAAAACACCCTAAAATAGTGTGAATTTCATTGTTAGTCCTAAAACAACACAAAAAAGAGTTATAGATATAATAAATATATAGTATAAAAATACAACTAATAATAATGGGACAATCACATGTTTTATTTACAACTTAATTTTATTACATTTAATATATTTACACAGAAACGAACATAGTGGACTAAACACAAACATCAATAAACATTCAACATTTATAGGACGGGGGATTTTAGGAGGGAGAACGTCATAGAGGGGATGAAGAAGTCTGGGACAGTTAAACAGGATATGGGATGGGGAACCTTCGTCTAAGCCGCATTCGCACAGTGAGTGGTCACGAACTCTAATTTTAGCCAGGTGACTGGGAGTACATGTATGGCCAAGACGTAGACGACAAATAGTGGAAGTGACCCAGCGGTCAGCACGTCTAAAAAGCAAGAACCAAGGGCGTCTTGGAATGTCAGGTTGCAAAGTAGCATAATATTTACCCTTAACCGATTTTGATGAAATCCAAAAAGATGTCCAAGATTTGGACAAACGAGTATTCGCAACAGCACAGAGATCTTGTGAAGAATTTTTGAAGTGCTCTAAAGAACCAAGCTGAATGGCGGATTTGGCACACGAATCAGCAGTTTCGTTGCCAGGGATTCCGGAATGGCTGGGAATCCAAACTAGCGAGACCTGCAGTCCCTTTTGATGACACAAGAACAAGGCCTCTCTGATCTTTAAGATAACGAAAAACCTCTTTCTACTACGAAATGGGTTTTCCTTGATGGCTAAAAGGCAGCTTAAGGAGTCAGTCAGGATAACAGTCTGTCTTAAGTCATGGGAGTGGGCATATAAAATGGCTTCCAATAAGGCGATCGCCTCACCAGTGAATACTGATGATTCAGGTGGGCATTTAAATTGTAAAATAATTTTGAATTTAGGAATCCAGCAGGCTGCACCAACACAGCCTTCTGGAGATAGTTTAGACGCATCGGTATAAATGAGAAGATGATCTGACCAATTTTCATGAAGTATGCTATTAAAAAGAGACACAGTATCAGGTGAGTCTTTAACGAATCCAAGATTCGTTACAATAGGAGGTTGATGGACAAGGGCCTTATAGGGGATGGAAAAAAGAGGATTTAAAGGTAGTTGAATAAGAGGATTGGGGAGTTTAGTAAAATAAAGGAAACTATTTAAAAGACAGGATGAGGGTTTGCTAGGATTAACAATTTGGGACAATTCATTTAAACGATTCCAAAGAGGATGGGATGACAGCTGTAACATCTTGCTGACGAAACGGTCACACAGATACTGTCTCCTTATTTGCAAGGGAGCATCAACGCATTCAACCTGTAGAGCATTCGTAGGTGTAGATTTCATAGCACCCAGAATGATTCTAAGGCATTTAAATTGAATTTTATTCAGCTTATCAGATGCTGATTTATTTATTGGTTCCAAAACAAATAAGCCATAGTCCATATGGCTACGAACTATGGCATTATATAGGAGTTTAAGTGAATATGGGTGAGCTCCCCACCAAACGCCTGACACCGCACGAAGGACATTAATGCCCTTCTCACATTTTTTAATAACATGCTCTGTATGAGAAACTCCGTTCAGTCGGTTATCGAGTATGACTCCTAAAAATTTAGCCTTATCTACAAAGTTAATACGTTGATCCCCATAAAACAAATCGAAGATAGGAACTATTCTTTTTCTAGAGAATGCAACTGCCTGACTTTTGGCTATCGATAGAGATAGGCCATGATCAGACAGCCACTGGCCAAGATAATGCAAAGCAGAGTTGAGACGAAATGTAATATCTTCTACTGACTTTGATCGATAATAAATTGCAATATCATCAGCATACTGTAAAATGTTGCAAAAATTGTTAACAGATAATTCGAGATCGTGAGTGTAAATGCTGTAAAGCAGAGGACTAAGGACAGAGCCCTGGGGGAGACCTTTCCAGACAAGTCTGGGGGGAAGAGATATGGTTTGATGTTTTACCACTATAGATCTGCAAAAAACAGATTACATATGAAATGAATCATCCTCGGAGGCATACTCAGCTGGTGCAATTTTTGCCTGAGTAATGGGAGAAGAACATTGTCATATGCAGAAGCTACATCCAGGAAAACACCCACAAGGTACTCTCCTTTTATAAAGGCTATTCGAATATCTGTTGAAATAATGCTGAGACTATCGATGGTGCTCAATCCCTTTCGAAAGCCAAATTGAGAGGGTGAGAGTATATTCCTGCTTTCCATTATCCACTCCAGACGGTTCTTTAACAAATGTTCAGTTATTTTTGCTAAAGTGGATGACAATGCTATGGGTCTGTAAGAGTTAGAATCTGAAGGATTCTTGCCAGGTTTCAAAATAGGTATTATTAATTGTGATTTCCAAGAATCTGGAATAACACCTGTCATGTAAAATTGATTAATTATATTTAAAAAGACTTTCTGAGAATTTTCATTTAAGTGTGTGACAAAAGAATAAGGAACACCATCTTCTCCTGGAGAAGAATCTGTGAGACCGGACAGAGCACATTGAAGCTCAGAAAATGAAAATGGGGCATCCATTTTATCTGAAATGGGTGCAGGAAAGGAAGAAAGAAAGTTATCCTGACAAGGTACGAAGGGGGGCGCAAGTTTGTCAGCAAAATTGTTGAGCCATTCTGATGGATTATTGGAGGTAGGATTGTCAGAATTCAGGGAACGACGAAATTTTTTAAGTTTTAACCAAACTAAGTAAGAAGGAGAACGAGGGGAAAGGGATTGACAAAAATCAACCCAACCAAGTTTTTTCTTTTTAGAAACTAGTCTCTTTAATTTAGCGTCTAACCGTTGGTATCTTTGAAAATTCAAAGGAGACATAGACAGACAATATGAATGCTCTGCCTCCGTTCTTTGTGTAGCTAAGCCGGTGCATTCCTCATCCCACCAGGGGGTGGAAAGCACCAACTTTTTAGGAAAATGTTTTTTAGGGAAGTTAAGATCTGCAGCACTTAAAAGAGCCTTAAGGAATGTTTCATAGTAAAAACTGATATTTTCATCGCCTCCAGGCTCAGAAAGAGAGTTCAATATGTCATCAACAGAACTAGCATAGTCTAACCAGTTTGCATTTTTAAGGGAATATTTAAGGAGGGGATTTGGGGTAATAGAAGGAATGGCATTTTGGTTAAAGGAAAGAAGAATAGGGAAATGATCACTGCCAAAAGTGGAAGGCAGGACATTCCAGGAAAGTTGAGAGGCAAGAGAAGGAGAAGATAAGGATAAATCTACTGCAGTCTTAGGGTTCTACGAAGGGTAGACTCGACGTGTCGGCGAACCATCATTAAGGATGCAAAGATTGACATCATCAACAATATCCACCAACAAGTGAGCAAACCCATCACTATAATGACAGCCCCATGCAGTATGATGGGCGTTGAAGTCACCCATCACAAGGATAGGATGAGGAAGTAAAGATAGGATAGAGTGAAGTTCAGGGATAAAAGTAGAGGATGGATGGGGAATATACAGAGAAAGAAAGGAAATGTTAAGGGATTTAACAGCAACAGCACTAAAATGCTGGCTGGGGGGGAGAGGAATTTGAGAGAAAGGAATGGAATGACGGATAAAAAGGGCACTACCTGCATACCCATCACTTCTGTCATCCCTCAAACAGGAAAAACCGGGAACCCGAAACCGAGAACCAGGAATTAACCATGTTTCAGAGATGGCAATAATGGAGGGACTATACAGGTTGATAAGGGAGAGTAATTCATGTTTTTTAGGACGGATGCTTTTACAGTTCCACTGAAGGAATCTAGTTGGAGCCATTTTTAAGGACGAGAAGCAATTGGGACAGGTTATCGGCAACGTTGGACGGTAAAGGAACATCGCTACATGCTGTAACAATGTTGAGGATCATTTGTGAAAGGAGTTCTAGAAGGTTTGTAGTATGGTTGGTAGGAATAGGATCCACATTGCTGTTCAGGGCACAACCATTGGGAGTGGAAGAGGGGCAGTTACCGACTATGGCTTGGTGGGCTTGTTTATCAAACCCTTTACCAAGGGGGGCTCTGGGACGGACGGATCTAACTACAGTTTGACGGTAGGATTGGGTGGATTTATTTGGAGAGGGAATGGTTTTAGAAGGACTGGAGTTAACATAAATGGGTGGGGAAAACATCTCTTTAGCAATCTCTGCATAGGATCTTCGGACTGGTGGGAATCTTGCGGATGCTTCAATATAAGAGACATTATCGGATGCCATGACCAACTTGATTGAGTGCTGTCGCGAATATTCAGGGCAATCTTTATCAGAGGCAAAATGTTTGCCGGAGCAATACAGACATGTGGCATTTTCCTTGATGACATTACATGTCTCACCAGTATGCTGTTGGGAGCATTTAAAACATCTTGGTTTCGATCTGCATTGAGTTTTTATATGACCATAGCGGCAACAGCTTAGACACATAATAGTAGGTAAATTGTAGGTCTCTACAGGAAGGGAAGTGTGATAGGAGTAAACTTTAGGAGGCAGAATTTGCCCCCTAAAAGTTACAACAATGGATTGGGTACCCAAGTGACGACTCCCTAATTAGAAACTTTGCGATTCAAACGTCTCGCTTTCAAAACTTCACCACATCCAGAAGGAATTTCTAACGAGTCGACGAATTCCTCCATCGACCATTCCACAGGAACTCCTTTAACTAAACCCATTCTTGTAACATTGTAAGTTGGGATAATAACTTTATATTTACATAGGCCTAAAATGGGATTATCTAAGAAGTCATTTGCTGCTTGCCACGATAAAAACTCAACAGATATTTTGTTTCGGCCTATGTTCTTCACTCCATCATTTATAATTGAGCTGATTTTATGCTTGTGTAAAAATTGCCCAAATGTAATAGCCCGCACAGTAGTTCCTGCAGATGGGTCTGCGACTTCCCGTGATACATGGACGATGAAGGGACCTTTGTCGTCACTAGAGTACTTTTTAGGACCTTCTGAGAAACAGGGATGAACATATATTGACTGGATCGATGGAGTTGCGGTAGATGGGTGGACTATGGTTTTCTTCGCTGACGAATCAATCACAGCACTTTCGTTAGGACGTTTACGAGATTCAGGCAGAGAATTAGAGGGGGACGGGTCACACACAACAGATGAGCCTCCAGGATCGGGAGGTTCGGGAGGCCGATCGACATCCATTTTAACTTAAAAACTAGTATCTAAATATATTATCTAATATAGAACAAAAACTACAATTTACACACTAATTACGTATGCTACAGCCGGAGGTTTGAAAATAAGTACGAAGTATACTTATTAAAATAGATTTAATGTAATAGATTTTACATTAGTTTTTACTTATTCTATTTATAAAACTAAATTAATATAAAGTATGTACTAAAAGTTCGATGTAGGAACCAATAGTGTGGGAAAGGCATCGGTTTTCTATATTCCTTAAAACATGGTCAGCAAATTGTTACGGAGCGCCTGTCACACCGACGCGTTAAATATGATACGAAGCGGTCCTCTTGTTACACCGCATGTAACACCTCCCCCCGCAGATTAGCAACTATTCTTGGAGAGACAGAGTTGCTGAGATATTGCTGTGGTCAACTTTTATTTCGTGGGGATTAATCTTGTTCTCGTTTTCAGTTTCTACATTGGTTCCTGCAGAATTCACATTTTTCAGCCAGAGTCGTCTACTCGCCAATCCAATACCAAGTATACTTGCACCGAATAGAATTATGTATACTGGAATAGTTGTATGATATATGCTATTATCAGTAACGTTATTCAATTTTATTTGAGTTTGCGAGGATATTCCTGAATTAATCGTATGAAGTTTTTGGAGATTAATTGAGTTAAGGACAATAGGCGAAATGGGGACACCTTCTTGATTGTTGAGAGCAGGTATCTGTATTATCTTTATAGCATATCCCTTTATCAAATCGTTCGTGTTGGAGATGGTGAACTTTGGTGTTTTTAGGTAACAATTAACCGGTATGACGGCGAAGAAGCTCCCTTGAAGAGTCTTAAATAGTTCTTGATTACAGGAAATCTTGACTTTTGTCGGAGTAGGAAAACTTAACGTATAGTGCTTTTCATCAAGTTGTTCCATAGCTTCATTATTTAGGATGATTTCTGTCCGTTTGCAGCTCGAATCCATTTCTTGATTTTCGATTATACGGCGGATACAGTCAGTTTTATCTCGAGTCTCGTAGCTGTTGATATTTCGTTCACAAAGGTACATCGAGTTAATCTTCGGGCATTCTGCCTCTATGTACAAAGAATTCTCGCTAGAAATTGCTATAAAGGGTAGGTAAGGGATAAGGACTTGGTTATATTTATTAGGGGTGATTGAGAGTCGGTAAAAGTCATAGGGTAGGGGTACAGCAATCGGTACTTTTAAAACTATAATTATTCGATTTCCAACATAAAAATAACCTAATTTAATTATATCATAATAATTTCTAATTTCTAAGCCTAAGATTTCTTCCTTAGAATATAAAGTCTCGAGTTTCTTAATTATTTTCTTAAGATCTAAAAGACTTATTATAGAATGTGGAGTGCTCGAAGCACGTCTAAAAGCTAAAGAATTCTCTATTTTATGAAGTTCCTCAGACAAACTATCTATATTATCAGTTAAAATCATAAGATATTGAGCCATATGGGCATACATTTCTGTATTATCAACTTTATTTAAAATATTATTTAGAACTTTAGTTATATTCTCCTGATTTTGCACTATACTATCAAGTATTTTAGAGTTATGTAAAGACCATTCTTTAGTTAACGTAATATGTTCATTAATTTTTGACTCTAAATCAACTTCGTTTTTCTCAAGGATTTTTATTGCGTTATCATATTTAATTGCATCCGTGTAATCTAAATTTCCAGAAATACTTTTGATTACAGATCCAAGACCGTCAATGAGTCCTCTTTTAACACGATTATGCTCGAATGTTTGCAAAAAGTTAATTATTCTTTCTAATTTAGTATTAAGGTAAACAAGGTGAGGTTCATAGAGAGATGAATCTGTGTTACTGTAACGCAGTCTATTATCTGATATCTGAGATTTGACAAGTAATGTATGATTCTTAATATTATCGAGATCTATATAACTTAAAAATGAATGATAATGGGATATGATTCTAGTGTCGCCAAGTTTGAAAGGAAGTATTCCGGGACCGCATTCCAAGGAATCAATCATTACTTCTTGTCCTTGAATCGGTTGGAACTGAATCACTAGCAGAATCCTGTAACAAACGAGCATTTTTAGGTACCCGTTTTAAGCGGGACTTAGGTACGGGGCCTTTTTTCTTTTTAGTATATATATGTATTGGTAAATCTGCTAAAACTTTATCTTGCGTAAAACGAGGTGCTAGTTTCTGCCTATTAGCCAAAGGATTCCTAATAAAAATTTCTTGGTTAGGAACGTATTCGCATTCTGGTTCGCGGTTTTTATTAGCATTCTGAATTATTCCAGTGCGTTGTTGTAAAGCATTTTCGTTAATAATTTCAAATACCTTTAACATTTTTTTGCGATGATCTTCGATATACTGTTGTAATAAATGTGCTGTTACATTTATATCTAAAGGGTCACGTGGATCTAAATGGCCAGTAATTATATCGATCGGCCTACATTTTGTAAAACTATGTATAGAATTGTTATAGCCTAATACAGCATATGCCATTAGATTTGTTACCGGTTCTGTTCGACGTTCTAATTTTAAAATTCTTAAATGTTCGAGTAATGTAGAGTGAAGTCGCTCAACCATACCATTTTCATTAGGGGTGTTTGGACAAGTTTTATGATGATGAATTTTGTGAACTCTAGCAAATTCTAAAAATAACTGATTATTAAATTCTGAACCATTATCTGTTATAATTGTTAAAGGTATTCCATGATGAGTAGAGAACAGTAACAAGGATTGGACCACACTTACAGCCGTTGCATCTCGAAGAAAATATGCTTGTGCATATTTTGAGAATGCATCGATTATAGTTAGATATTTATTTGAATCAACAGTAAGCAAGTCTAAATGTACGACTTCAAAAGGTTTTGTTGGTGGAGGTACAATTTGGAACTGTGGTCTAACAGGATTACGGTCGTATTTGGCTTGACCACATATATTACACTCGTTAATATACTTAGTTATCTGTTCTCTCATTTTAGGCCAGTAATACCTTTGCGATAGTGATAAATAACATTCATTGATTCCTCTATGGTTAGTCTTACCTATGTGATAATTTTTTATTATCTCTTGTTGCTTTAAATAGTCTTTAACATTTTCTAATTCCCTTTTTGTAAGAACTAAATTGAATTTCGAACTTTTGAGATTTCTCTGTAAAATAGGTATAATGGAATACAATTCTAATGTGGGATTAATCAAAATTCCAGTCTTTATTTTTGGATTGATACATTCTTTAAGAGCATCCATAACGTCGTTTTCTAGATTAGATTTAGAAATTTGAATACAAGTTCTAGTATAGGTTTCAAAAGGTTTAGATACATTAGGTCTATTTTTTATATCATTTACTACATTAAATATAATCTGTTGATGGAATTTATTAAGAGGATCGTCGGTAATAGGCACCTCTAGAATAGGATTTTCCGTGTTACTATGGACACTATCAGTTCTAGAATTAGTACTATCAATACTAGTATCAGCAGTTATGATTCTAGAGTCAGCACTTTCAGTTCGTGAGTCTGAGCTTGTTTTTTGTGATGTGTTAACTATGATCGAACGAATTTCATCATTATGGATTTCAACGCGAGATAAAGCATCGGCATTGGTATTAATTTTGCCTTGCTTGTATTGAACTGTGAAATCAAACTCACTTAATCTTAATTTCCAACGGGTTAAACGAGAAATAGGTTCTTTGATATTCATTACCCATTGCAAAGGACGGTGATCGGTAATTATTTTAAATTTTCTTCCAAAAAGGTAAGGTCTGAAATATTTTGTTCCCCATACAATTGCTAATAATTCCTTCTCTATGGTACTATAATTTATTTCACTGGAGTTAAGTGTACGCGAAGCATATGCTATTGGTCGGTCAGAACCTAAAGGCCCTTGTGAAAGAACGGCTCCAATTGCCAAATTTGAGGCGTCTGTTGTTAATAAGAATTCTTTAGAAAAATCTGGATATTGTAAAATCGGGTCGTTAACTAAAAGAGTTTTACATTTTTCAAAACATTCTATGTAATTTTTGTCAAGTGTAATTTTGGAACCTTTCTTTAAACATTGGGTCATAGGCTTGGTTATTTTAGCAAAATCTGGTATGAATTTTCTATAATAACCAAGTAATCCTAGAAATCTTTTAATTTCTGTTTGAGTTTTGGGCAACGGATATTTTTGAATGGCCGATATTTTCTCCGGGTTTGGTTTGATTCCATCCTTGCTAATGACTTGCTATGCCCCAGATATGCAGTTTCTAGCTTTAAGAACTCGGATTTATCCATTTGTATTTTAAAATTGGATTCGCGTAATTTTTGAAAGACTTTACCTAAATTTATCATGTGTTCCTGAAGGGACGTACTAAAAACGATTATATCATCTAAGTAAACTAAGCAAATAGTATTTTGAAGATCTCTTAAAACATTGTCCATCACTCTTTGAAAGGTGGATGGGCTGTTTTTAAGACCCATGGGCATTCTGAGGAATTCAAAATGACCACGTTCTACATTAAATGCTGTTTTCTGTATATCTGAGGGTTCCATTTCAATTTGATAAAACCCACTAGCAAGGTCCAGAGTGGTAAAATATTGGCATTTACCTAACTTATCTAATACATCTGTAATGTTTGGTATGGGATATTTGTCGTCAATGGTTTTTTCATTAACCTTTCGAAAATCTACTACTATTCGCCACTTTTTTTTACCTGATGCATCATCTTTTTTGGGAACTACCCAAATGGGCGAGCTCCAGGCAGAGTTCGAAGGCCTAATGATGCCCTATTCTAGCATTTTTGATATTTGTTCTTGTACTTCTTGTCTATGAATATATGGATATCGGTAGCTTTTAGTATAAACTGGCTCCTCATCGGTAGTTTTAATTGAATGTTTTATCTTATTTGTAAAAGTTAACGGTTCTCCTTCTATATAAAATATATCCGCATATTGTGAACATAATAACTCTAAATTAATACGTTCCTCAGCATTAAGATGATCAGTACGTAAACGAGAAAGTACATCTTTAACACGATTAGGCGAATGTTCGGTGCGCTTGCACTGAATATTGAATACGTTTGCACTTACTGGTCGATCCATAGAAAAAACTAAGTCATGACGAGTAGGGTTTGTTACTTGTAAAATACCGCGATTATTTTTTACGGTAGTGATGCAACTATCTATTAGGCAATTAGAAATTTTTTGCTCAGGAATTAAAACGTCTCCCTGATGATGATTAATAGGCACCTTAACCAATTTTGATGAATTTGCCGGAATAATGTCTTCATATAGATTAGAATTCCGTGAATCATACATAGACAATCGATTTTGTGAATTTCGAGTTACTAAACTTTTAATTTTTAAAACTATATTGGATTCAAATTTTTCTAATAAATCGTAACCTATAAGACCATCGAAGTAATCATGAAATTTATATACGAATAACGTTATGTCATCGGTTTCATTAAATTCCTTAAAACATGGTATCGTAATAGAAAAATCATTTCGAATTTTAGCATATATATTTGTTACTTCGAATGGGTCGTAATTAGGAGTAATATGTGAATAAAATCGATGCACGGCTTCAGGACTTATAAAGGACTGATTAGCTCCTGTATCTATTAACAATCTAAGAGGCGGATTTGATATAGTTATATATGGTAAGTGTCGTTGTGTCTGTAAGTTAAGTTCTATCCTAATGTGTCTGACTTGGGGTCTTCCCGAAAATTTTGAGTTTCAATTGGGGTGGAATCGACAGTACTAGTGTCTGGTTCTTCTACTGTATAAGTATCTGACAATTGAGGTTGTTCGTAATAGTATTCTCTATGGTCAGGGTAGTCCAAATAATATTCGTTTTCGTAATATTTGTCATAAGGGTCACATGAATCATTAAAATTAAGTTCCCTAGTTTTAAAATAATTTGATGGTGGTGGGTTACCTAATTTGGACCAATCCCAAGGTTGACGGTTCGACATTGGTTTTGTTACATAATGACTCACACCGCTCATGGGTTGTGGATTAATATTATTTGATCGATTTTTCGGTGGGGATATATTACACACATTAGTTTGAGGCTTGTAATTCGGTGATCGTGCGTCGAATCCTTGTTGGGTTCTACCAGGACTACGGAATTGTGGTCCTTGAGGTCTGAATATTGGTACAGGCTGCTGTTGAGAGTAATATTGTCTTGATATACTTGGACTATTAAAGTATTTCGGTGAACATCCAAAATTATCAAAGTGTCGTGAAGCTGGCATCGCATATGGCATAAGGCCAGAAAAATTTTTAGAAAATGCACCTACCTGATGATGAGACTGCGACCTCCTCTCGGGAACATTTTCGTTACGTTGCTGTAAATATAATGTGTTAATCTCTTCATGAACGAACTCTAAAGCTTTTTCAATTGTGTCAGGTCGCATGCACCGTATTTTAGAACCCAATGGATCTCGAAGTCCACGCAAAAAAGATAGTAACGTTAATTTCTTATACAAAGAACGTTTAGACTCTATAGTACTAGGTACGGTTTCATGCAAACTGACATATGTCATAACAGTGCTAAATAAATTTTGACATTTTTCGTAATATTCTTGAGGTGTATTAGAACCTTGAGTTAGTAGAGCCAAATCGTTATATAAAGAGGTCTCATCTCGTTGATCTGCAAAATTATTTATTAAAGCGCTACGAATACCTGCCCAATTTTCGGGGATACCATTTGAGTTAATCATACGAGCCGCAGGCCCGGTTACTTTATTTAATATACAATTAATTGACGCCAAATTTTTTAACTGGTCTTCTGGCTTATCAGACATAAGGTCATTAACTAACTGATCGCATATCCTAATAAATCGGGTTAATATATTCGGATTCCCGTCAAATTCCGGGATTAAGCGAAGAGCTTTATATATATACTCTAAATCTGCCATCTTGTCTGAGTTATTAATATCTATACTATCACTATTATTTATATCTCTATTACAGTCTAAAATTTGATGTCTTTTTGTAACTAACCTAGAGGTCCGAGATTGCCGTGGATGGAAAATCTTGGAAAATTATTAGGATAAACTTAAGGATAAAGGGAAAGCAACTTCAGAAAGATTCTAAAGTACTTTTTAAATATTCGTACCTTTTTCTGTATCGATTTCTTGATACTCCTCCTGCTGCACCACGGTGTAGATTCGAGATAGCCGATGTCCTTGATTGATTCACTGACTTTAATTTCGGCTATCCTACCGACTGCGCCAATTACGTATGCTACAGCCGGAGGTTTGAAAATAAGTACGAAGTATACTTATTAAAATAGATTTAATGTAATAGATTTTACATTAGTTTTTACTTATTCTATTTATAAAACTAAATTAACATAAAGTATGTACTAAAAGTTCGATGTAGGAACCAATAGTGTGGGAAAGGCATCGGTTTTCTATATTCCTTAAAACATGGTCAGCAAATTGTTACGGAGCGCCTGTCACACCGACGCGTTAAATATGATACGAAGCGGTCCTCTTGTTACACCGCATGTAACACACTTACCGCAACCAATACTGTTAGTAAATACGATAAACAATAAAAACAAACTATTTTCACAGTGAATACACAAAAAAAAACGAAAAAGAAACGGCTAAATCTCTCTAACACGTGTGTCAACCAGAGCCAACGCAAGCGAAAAAAACGTCAATTGTCATCACTTATTGACAAATTGACATTTAATAATAGATAACATAATTAATTGTCATTGACATTGTCATTGTTTGTCTATAATTGATTATTTATAGTAGTAATTTAAAATGTTTTTTAAATAATATTTGTTTATTTCGTCACTTATGTTCTTTTTTCTTTTTTTTTGTGGGAAGTGTGGTGTAGAATGTTAGATACTTCATTAAATATAGATACAAATAAAATTGTGTGTGATCTGCATATAATCATTGACAAAAGTGATTTTGAATGAGCCTATTAGTAGATAGTTTTGTTTTTTTTTTCGTTTTATTTTTATTTTATTTTATTTTTTTAAGCATTTATATAGTTATTGTTAGATTAAAATTAAAGTAGTATTGTAATATTTTTAAACAATAAAATTACAATATGTAATTTTCTTCTTTTCGTTAGTATACTAGGCATAGATTATTATTAGATACTAGCTGACCCGGCAAACGTTGTTTTGCCACGATTGATCAGTTTTCGACCGGAGAGGAAAAATGATTAAATTACTAAAATGGCTATTAAAAAATAAGGGTTGATCGTAGAAGGGTGAAAATTGAGGATTGTATGTATTTTTGTATGTTGTATCATAAAAAAAGAGAAATTAAAAATTTTGTCTAAAAAATAAAAATAAAAATTTAGGGGTGGACTACCCCTAACATTTAGGGGGATGAAAAATAGATGTTGGCCGATTCTCATAGATACCGGATAAGCACAAAAAATTTCATCAAAATCGGTCAAGCCGTTTCGGAGGAGTATGGCAACGAAAACTGTGACACGAGAATTTTATATATTAGATTGTATTGCTTACTTTACCAATATACAGCGTGTTCTAAAAACTGTGTCCTCCCTTAAAGGCATGTATACATATAAGTATAAGCTTATTATTAAAAATAGTATAACTTTAAAAATATCAAGCAGAGGTCAGTTACAGTGCATAGGCTAAATAAGTTTTAAATCGACATTATTTGAAAAAACGCTTCAAACATCTGACCCATAAATAACCAGCTTACCTTAACCCTTTAAATACCGACTTAAAATTTACTTTAAACACTACTTTTAAAAAATCTGCTAAAAAGTGTTCCCGAATAATATGATACATTTACTTTTATTTGTTTTTATGTTTTATTCTTGTTATTCCTCAATACTATGATGCATATTGTTTTAGAACATATTTATTTTTTATTTTGTAAATAACTTAAGGATATTCTTTTAAATGGTTGTAATATGAGTACTTTCAGTAATAGTTCATAAAATTCAATATGCTATGTTAGTTTTATTTATTTACTTAGTTTATTATTTTCTTAGTTTTGTCATATTAAATATTACCTATAAATTTTTATATGCAAAAAAGTACGCGTTATTAAACGGTTAAAGCGCCGTATAGTAGCGCCGGCGCACGCGCGGCCATTCATCGCAGGCGCCGGGGCGCCGGCGTGGCGCGACGCGTCTTTTGTTAGTTTTTCGAATAGAGATTTGCAAGTTTAATAATTAGGTATATCGATAAATATTCTATCGATATTTTCAATATTGCTATAAATAGTTATGCTTTTCACATTAAAATAATTTCATTTAAAATAACTTTTATTAATAATAAATATTATTAATCAATATTATAATTTGGAACTTCTTCAGGTAAATTAACTATGCTGTATTATTAGGATAAATCGTTAATCTACTTCTGTTAAAAATGGTGTTTTACAATCAAAAATAATATTAATGTTTGATATATCAAAATAATAAGTATCGAAATAATATGAATATTAAATATTTATTTATTGTTATGATTATTTAAATATCGATAATTTTATTTATCGATATTTTTTATTCGAGCCTATGCCGCCCTTTTAATAAAAAAAAAATTAGTTAGTTCCTCGTGAAAATTTCTTCCGAGTGGATTACTTTTTGGTTACGGTTTTATAAAATTGTGTTGTTTTATAAAATGTACTCCAACCAGGAATATTTTAATATGTTAATGTGTCTAGGGAAATGCGATTGTCATTATGCGGAATCGCGTAGACTTTATGACGAACTGTTTGCTTCTCCAAGAAACATACCATTACCGTCACTTAAGGCATTTCAGCGTCTTCATATACGCATGTACAATTTCGGAAATGTCGATGGCCGTGAACAACAACGTGCTAATGCGGGAAGGCCGAGGGTTAATAATGACGATCTAGAGGAACACATATTAGATGTTTTTCGACAGGACCCTACGCAAAGCGCACGCACGCGCTCGGTGTGACATCAACTCGGTGTCAACCATACGCGTGTATGGAAAGTTTTAAAGGAAAATGGCCAGCACCCGTACCATTATCATCGAGTACAGTTACTAATTCCTACCGACTTCGAGCCTAGAATGGCATTCTGCAGATGGATTTTAAACGACAACGATGAAGACAGTGAATTCTCGAGCCGTATACTTTTTAGTGACGAGTGTACTTTTGCTAGAACAGGCGTATTGAACACGCACAACGAACATGTATGGTCAGTCACCAACCCACATGTTACTAAACCTAGCCATTTCCAACATCGATGGAACCATCAAACAATATGCTGGTGGCAGGAGACGTGAATTCGTGGAGCCACTGGTGGGGCAGTAAATCGGAAGACCACCGCGGCGCGGAATACTACGCCTTCCTTACAGAGATGAACCCCCATGTTCTGAACACGGGCGAGGTACCAACTTTTGAAACCTACAGAGGTGACAGATTGTGCTCGAGTCACGTAGATGTAACGGCATGTAGCCAGTCTATGATCGGTAGAATGGAGAAATGGAGAGTGGAAAGAAGCTTGATAACATCAGACCATAACGCTATCACCTTCGCACTGCGTCTTGAGAAGGCTCTAGAACCCCTTAAGCCTATCTCAACTCGCATATATAACACCAAGAAGGCAAAATGGTCAGACTTCACCACTAACTTCAAGGCCAGACTTGACGATCATAACATCACGCCCGAGCGCATCTCGAACCTCTCGACCCCGGAGGAACTGGAGGAGACGTTAACCATCTACACGTCCATCATCCACGGAGCGTGCGAATAAGCGATTCCCAAAGCGAAGGCGTGGAAAGGTACACCAAGACCACCTTGGTACTCAAACGCCCTGGAAGAATTAAGAAAGGACGTCATGAGGAAAAAACGCCGAATCCGAAATGCAGCACCCAGTAGGCGACAATTCACTGTCAATGAGTACGTACAGGCTAGAGATATTGAAATGAAACTATTTTAAACGGATTTAAATCGCGTATATTAATTATTTTTATCATCCCGATGTTTCGAGCACTTTGCAGCGTTCGTGGTCACGGGTAGACTAAGGTGACATTTGTCTATTTGAGATTTTAGAAAATATTATTTACAACTACCGCCAACGGTTTCTTAAATGATATCTTGAATAACGTTCCGGTTGCACGCAGAAGGCACTAACTGTATCTTTTGGTCTGGCAGTCTGTTGGACTTGGGATTTTAAATTTTTAATAAGTGGATCCCAGGTTAATAACTAAACATCAAGAAAAGTTAAATCTGGATAAAAAATCACTCATGCCTACATGTGCTAAGCCCCCAAAATTGTATGGGTTACCTAAAATACACAAAACTGGTGCTCCGTTGCGTCCTATTGTAAGCCAAATCGATACACCAACATATAGATTGGCTCAACACATAGCAAGGATATTATCACCACTCCGAGGACACACGGAAGCTTATGTGAAGGATTCTTACCAGTTTGTTGGTGAAATCAAAGATCTCAAATTAGCCAACAATGAGACAATGGTTAGTTTTGATGTCCAGTCATTGTTTACCAACCTACCCATACAAGACTGCATCGAAATTGTCAAGAGGAAGCTACAAACAAAAAACATGCCTATTGAGTATGCAGAGCTGTTACATCACTGCCTGACATCTGGATATTTATTGTGGAATGATGAATTCTATGTGCAAGTCGACGGAGTTGCAATGGGTTCTCCAGTATCCCCCGTGGTCGCCGATTTATTCATGGAAGACCTGGAGGAGCGGGCTCTTCACTCCGGACCAATCACACCTCGGTTTTACAAGCGGTACGTAGATGACACTTTCACAATATTACCTAGTGATATGACGTCTGCATTTTTACAACATCTTAATTCTATTAATAATAACATTCAATTTACTATGGAATTAGAGGCAAATAATGTTTTAGCTTTTCTTGACATTCTTATTATCAAGAATCCTGACAACACATTAAGTCACACAGTTTATAGGAAACCCACACACACTAATAAATACCTCAATGGTGACTCACACCACCACCCTAGCCAGTTAGCTACCGTTGGCAAATCTTTGTTTCAGAGAGCCCACCATCTCTGCGATGCTGAACACCTAGAGGACGAGCTACACCACGTCAAGCTTGCACTCCACCAGAACAAGCTGCCCGTGCCTCGCCAGCATCGTAGAAGCCGTATCAAGCCACCCACAGTTGAGCGACAACCTGCATTTCTACCATATGTGAAGGGAGTTACAGACAGAATTGGCAACATCTTGAAGCGAGCTTCGATTAAAACTATCTACAAGCCTCATAAGAAAGTGAGCCAGTTCTTGAGACCTATCAAGAGTAATATTCCTTTACAGACTGCGGGTGTATACAAACTCGAATGTGAGTGTGGTTTATCTTACATAGGCCAAACAAAAAGAAGCATCGGTACTAGGGTCAAGGAACACATAGGAGATGTCAAGAATAGGCGTTCTTCAAAGTCTGCAGTTTGTGAACATGCCTTGGATAAACCTAACCATTTTATCCGATTTGATAAACCACAGATCCTCGCTAGAGAACACAGATTCATTCCTAGAATGATACGCGAGGCTATTGAAATTCAAAAACATCCGAACTTCAATAGAGAAGATGGTTGGAGACTTTCAAACACCTGGGATCCACTTATTAAAAATTTAAAATCCCAAGTCCAACAGACTGCCAGACCAAAAGATACAGTTAGTGCCTTCTGCGTGCAACCGGAACGTTATTCAAGATATCATTTAAGAAACCGTTGGCGGTAGTTGTAAATAATATTTTCTAAAATCTCAAATAGACAAATGTCACCTTAGTCTACCCGTGACCACGAACGCTGCAAAGTGCTCGAAACGTCGGGATGATAAAAATAATTAATATACGCGATTTAAATCCGTTTAAAATAGTTTCATTTCAATGAATAATAATCGCGAAAATCTAAGACAACGATAGGCTAGAGATACTTACCAAATTAGAGCGACAGAGGCAGCTACCCAAAACTGGAAGGAGTTTTGCACAACCCAAGATCGCGAAAGTGTCTGGGACGGTATCTACAGAGTCATAAGGAAAACAACAAGCAGACAGGACGATATGCTGTTGAGAAACACAGCTGGCGAAACGCTAACACCAGATCAGTCAGCTGAACTCTTAGCAGCAACGTTCTACCCTGATGTCTCTGTGCATACCGAAACTGATCAACAACAGCAGATCAGGTATTTTACCGAAGGCAAAACTCCAGCCGAGATTGAAGACCTGTCGGACGATGACCCGCTATTTACGGCCGCGGAGCTGTAGATGGTTCTCATGAGCCTAAACCCGAAGAAAGCTCCAGGCCCTGATGGTCTGACGTCCGACATTTGCACAGCAGCGATAAACTGCAACAGGGAGGTGTTCACGGCGATAGCCAATAAGTGTCTTTCGCTGTTGTACTTTCCAAAGCAGTGGAAACTAGCCCATGTGTGCATACTTCGCAAACCAGGAAAAGAAGATTATACCCACCCAAAGTCATACCGACCCATAGGCCTACTATCTATCCTTGGGAAGATAGTAGAAAAGCTCCTGGTGGGTAGAATCCAGTGGCGCCTCTTACCAACACTCCATCCTAGTCAGTACGGATTCATGCCACAGCGTGGAACCGAGGACGCCCTCTACGACCTCGTCGAACACATAAGGTCAGAGGTGAAGTCGAGAAAGATCGTGCTACTGGTCTCTCTTGGCATAGAGGGGGCCTTCGATAACGCATGGTGGCCGGCCCTTAAAAAACAGCTGGTACGGAAAAATTTCCCGAGGAACCTCTATGCCCTTGTGGCGTCCTACTTGCAGGACCGGAAGGTCAAAGTGAATTACGCAAGAGCATCCATAGAAAAGGAGACTACGAAAGGTTGCGTCCAAGGATCCATAGGTGGACCGACTTTCTGGAACCTGATCTTGGACTCACTCTTGCAAAAGATGGCCACGCTAGGCGTATACTACCAAGCGTTCGCAGATGATGTGGTCCTCGTTTTTTCGAGCAACCGAACTAGTGACTTACAGACACCAGCTGAATCCACCTTAGATGTCGTACAAGAATGGGGTGCCGAGAAAAAATTGAGCTTCGCCGCGCATAAAACCAACGCGATGGTGATTACGAAGAAGCTCAAATATGACAACCCCATGATCCACATGTCCGGCACTCAGCTGCATCTGGTGACGGAAATAAAGTTGCTAGGTCTCATCATAGACTCCAAACTCACTTTCAATGCACATGTGTCTGCAACCTGTAGGAAAGCAGCAGACATTTATAAACAACTAGCATGTGCGGCGAGGGTGACATGGGGTCTGAACAGAGACATCGTGAGGACCATCTATGTGGCGGTGATAGAGCCTATCGTTTTGTATGCAGCAAGCGCATGGTCCCCAGCAGTTGAGAAATTGATGATAAGAAATCAATTAGACTCTCTGCAAAGGGGCTTCGCCCAAAAAATTTGCAAGGCATACAGGACGGTGTCCCTGACATCGGCACTCATCCTGTCGGGCCAACTTCCACTGGACCTTCACGTTCAAGAGGCCGCCACACTATTTAAAATAAAGAAGGGATATAGCGTGGACCTAATACCGCCAGGTAGAAAAATAGAGCGCAGGGTGGGACCCTTACAGAATCCCCACCCATCACAACTCATACAAACAGAGTATGTGCGCCTAGAGAACCTGGATCCAGAAACGCTTGAGGAACACCACATAGTCGGACCCCAAATATTCACCGACGGCAGCAAGATTGAGGGGAAAGTCGGAGCTGCCCTAACGTGGTGGAATGAAGGCAGGGAATCCAGGTACTCGACATTTCGACTCGAGCAACACAATACTGTCTTCCAATCGGAGATATACGCGCTCTTCAGGGCGGTTAAAATGGTGCGCCAATCGAAAGCGGGCTCGACCAACATCTTGAGCGACTCTAGATCCTCGCTCGATCTATTGAAGAGTCCCTCGGTTACGCACCCTTTGGCCCTAGAAATGAAGAGATACGTCAGAGAAATCCAGGAGGAGGGCAGGACTGTGAAGTTCTTCTGGCTGAGGGCCCACGTAGGAACCCCGGGCAACGAAAGAGCGGACGAACTAGCCAAGAAAGCGGCCCTGACGAAGAAGACGGCCCCTGACTACGATAAAGTCTCGTTGTCTTAGATTTTCGCGATTATTATTCATTGAAATGAAACTATTTTAAACGGATTTAAATCGCGTATATTAATTATTTTTATCATCCCGACGTTTCGAGCACTTTGCAGCGTTCGTGGTCACGGGTAGACTAAGGTGACATTTGTCTATTTGAGATTTGAGAAAAATATTATTTACAACTACCGCCAACGGTTTCTTAAATGATATCTTGAATAACGTTCCGGTTGCACGCAGAAGGCACTAACTGTATCTTTTGGTCTGGCAGTCTGTTGGACTTGGGATTTTAAATTTTTAATGAGCGGATCCCAGGTGTTTGAAAGTCTCCAACCATCTTCTCTATTGAAGTTCGGATGTTTTTGAATTTCAATAGCCTCGCGTATCATTCTAGGAATGAATCTGTGTTCTCTAGCGAGGATCTGTGGTTTATCAAATCGGATAAAATGGTTAGGTTTATCCAAGGCATGTTCACAAACTGCAGACTTTGAAGAACGCCTATTCTTGACATCTCCTATGTGTTCCTTGACCCTAGTACCGATGCTTCTTTTTGTTTGGCCTATGTAAGATAAACCACACTCACATTCGAGTTTGTATACTCCCGCAGTCTGTAAAGGAATATTACTCTTGATAGGTCTCAAGAACTGGCTCACTTTCTTATGAGGCTTGTAGATAGTTTTAATCGAAGCTCGCTTCAAGATGTTGCCAATTCTGTCTGTAACTCCCTTCACATATGGTAGAAATGCAGGTTGTCGCTCAACTGTGGGTGGCTTGATACGGCTTCTACGATGCTTCTTCTTGAGACCTATCAAGAGTAATATTCCTTTACAGACTGCGGGAGTATACAAACTCGAATGTGAGTGTGGTTTATCTTACATAGGCCAAACAAAAAGAAGCATCGGTACTAGGGTCAAGGAACACATAGGAGATGTCAAGAATAGGCGTTCTTCAAAGTCTGCAGTTTGTGAACATGCCTTGGATAAACCTAACCATTTTATCCGATTTGATAAACCACAGATCCTCGCTAGAGAACACAGATTCATTCCTAGAATGATACGCGAGGCTATTGAAATTCAAAAACATCCGAACTTCAATAGAGAAGATGGTTGGAGACTTTCAAACACCTGGGATCCGCTCATTAAAAATTTAAAATCCCAAGTCCAACAGACTGCCAGACCAAAAGATACAGTTAGTGCCTTCTGCGTGCAACCGGAACGTTATTCAAGATATCATTTAAGAAACCGTTGGCGGTAGTTGTAAATAATATTTTTCTCAAATCTCAAATAGACAAATGTCACCTTAGTCTACCCGTGACCACGAACGCTGCAAAGTGCTCGAAACGTCGGGATGATAAAAATAATTAATATACGCGATTTAAATCCGTTTAAAATAGTTTCATTTCAATGAATAATAATCGCGAAAATCTAAGACAACGATATGTGAACCAGTACGGACTGGAAATATCAAATAAAATTCGCCGGTTGGAGTATTTGAAAACGAAACATGCAAGATACGTAACGTCCATTAACTTCCTTAAAAGATGCCGTGACAATAATTTAATTCCGGTTTGTGTAAGGATCGCGCCTAAGAAGGACATAAAGCATGGTGATAAAATACTTAACCAGGCAAGTAAGAAACTGTTATTACAACTAATCCGGGAACATCGGTTTGAAGCGCGACGGTTAAACGACCAAATTGACAGCTTAAGTAAAGAACTTGAGTTAAGTTTATCAAAAACAGATTGGCAAAAATGCTACGATTTTACTAATAAACGAGCCGCTATAAAATATAATAATCTAAAATTAAAACAGATAAATAAGTTTGAAAAACTTAGCGGAGTGAAATCGAATTCGAATAAATTTAACAATGGCAACACCGGGGAAATTAAAAACCAACCTGCGCGTACGTCACTTGTCAATCTGTCAAAACAAACTTTAGATAAATCAACCATTACGGTATTAAATAAAGGCTTAAATTTTGCACCGGCTCCATCCAAAATACCGTTTGAAGACATTATTTGCCACGTAGAGGAGTGTCTTTTTAAGAATAATGTCACGAAGGAAGACTCGGAAGCAATTCGACAGGACATTTCGAGTGTTTTACGTCGAAGCCGGCCACCGAAAAGAAACCTTACTCGTGATGAATCTATTGCACTGAAGAACTTACGCAATAATAAAGACATTACAGTCCTCCGGGCAGATAAGGGAAACGCGACCGTTGTGATGGATACGTGTGATTATAACCAGAAAATTACCGCGATCTTATCGGATGAAAAAACTTATAAAAAAGTAACAAAAGACCCTACTAATACTATTCTCAAAAAGACATCCGCGTTAATAACTAAACATCAAGAAAAGTTAAATCTGGATAAAAAATCACTCGTGCCTACATGTGCTAAGCCCCCAAAATTGTATGGGTTACCTAAAATACACAAAACTGGTGCTCCGTTGCGTCCTATTGTAAGCCAAATCGATACACCAACATATAGATTGGCTCAACACATAGCAAGGATATTATCACCACTCCGAGGACACACGGAAGCTTATGTGAAGGATTCTTACCAGTTTGTTGGTGAAATCAAAGATCTCAAATTAGCCAACAATGAGACAATGGTTAGTTTTGATGTCCAGTCATTGTTTACCAACCTACCCATACAAGACTGCATCGAAATTGTCAAGAGGAAGCTACAAACAAAAAACATGCCTATTGAGTATGCAGAGCTGTTACATCACTGCCTGACATCTGGATATTTATTGTGGAATGATGAATTCTATGTGCAAGTCGACGGAGTTGCAATGGGTTCTCCAGTATCCCCCGTGGTCGCCGATTTATTCATGGAAGACCTGGAGGAGAGGGCTCTTCACTCCGGACCAATCACACCTCGGTTTTACAAGCGGTACGTAGATGACACTTTCACAATATTACCTAGTGATATGACGTCTGCATTTTTACAACATCTTAATTCTATTAATAATAACATTCAATTTACTATGGAATTAGAGGCAAATAATGTTTTAGCTTTTCTTGACATTCTTATTATCAAGAATCCTGACAACACATTAAGTCACACAGTTTATAGGAAACCCACACACACTAATAAATACCTCAATGGTGACTCACACCACCACCCTAGTCAGTTAGCTACCGTTGGCAAATCTTTGTTTCAGAGAGCCCACCATCTCTGCGATGCTGAACACCTAGAGGACGAGCTACACCACGTCAAGCTTGCACTCCACCAGAACAAGCTGCCCGTGCCTCGCCAGCATCGTAGAAGCCGTATCAAGCCACCCACAGTTGAGCGACAACCTGCATTTCTACCATATGTGAAGGGAGTTACAGACAGAATTGGCAACATCTTGAAGCGAGCTTCGATTAAAACTATCTACAAGCCTCATAAGAAAGTGAGCCAGTTCTTGAGACCTATCAAGAGTAATATTCCTTTACAGACTGCGGGAGTATACAAACTCGAATGTGAGTGTGGTTTATCTTACATAGGCCAAACAAAAAGAAGCATCGGTACTAGGGTCAAGGAACACATAGGAGATGTCAAGAATAGGCGTTCTTCAAAGTCTGCAGTTTGTGAACATGCCTTGGATAAACCTAACCATTTTATCCGATTTGATAAACCACAGATCCTCGCTAGAGAACACAGATTCATTCCTAGAATGATACGCGAGGCTATTGAAATTCAAAAACATCCGAACTTCAATAGAGAAGATGGTTGGAGACTTTCAAACACCTGGGATCCGCTCATTAAAAATTTAAAATCCCAAGTCCAACAGACTGCCAGACCAAAAGATACAGTTAGTGCCTTCTGCGTGCAACCGGAACGTTATTCAAGATATCATTTAAGAAACCGTTGGCGGTAGTTGTAAATAATATTTTTCTCAAATCTCAAATAGACAAATGTCACCTTAGTCTACCCGTGACCACGAACGCTGCAAAGTGCTCGAAACGTCGGGATGATAAAAATAATTAATATACGCGATTTAAATCCGTTTAAAATAGTTTCATTTCAATGAATAATAATCGCGAAAATCTAAGACAACGATATGTGAACCAGTACGGACTGGAAATATCAAATAAAATTCGCCGGTTGGAGTATTTGAAAACGAAACATGCAAGATACGTAACGTCCATTAACTTCCTTAAAAGATGCCGTGACAATAATTTAATTCCGGTTTGTGTAAGGATCGCGCCTAAGAAGGACATAAAGCATGGTGATAAAATACTTAACCAGGCAAGTAAGAAACTGTTATTACAACTAATCCGGGAACATCGGTTTGAAGCGCGACGGTTAAACGACCAAATTGACAGCTTAAGTAAAGAACTTGAGTTAAGTTTATCAAAAACAGATTGGCAAAAATGCTACGATTTTACTAATAAACGAGCCGCTATAAAATATAATAATCTAAAATTAAAACAGATAAATAAGTTTGAAAAACTTAGCGGAGTGAAATCGAATTCGAATAAATTTAACAATGGCAACACCGGGGAAATTAAAAACCAACCTGCGCGTACGTCACTTGTCAATCTGTCAAAACAAACTTTAGATAAATCAACCATTACGGTATTAAATAAAGGCTTAAATTTTGCACCGGCTCCATCCAAAATACCGTTTGAAGACATTATTTGCCACGTAGAGGAGTGTCTTTTTAAGAATAATGTCACGAAGGAAGACTCGGAAGCAATTCGACAGGACATTTCGAGTGTTTTACGTCGAAGCCGGCCACCGAAAAGAAACCTTACTCGTGATGAATCTATTGCACTGAAGAACTTACGCAATAATAAAGACATTACAGTCCTCCGGGCAGATAAGGGAAACGCGACCGTTGTGATGGATACGTGTGATTATAACCAGAAAATTACCGCGATCTTATCGGATGAAAAAACTTATAAAAAAGTAACAAAAGACCCTACTAATACTATTCTCAAAAAGACATCCGCGTTAATAACTAAACATCAAGAAAAGTTAAATCTGGATAAAAAATCACTCGTGCCTACATGTGCTAAGCCCCCAAAATTGTATGGGTTACCTAAAATACACAAAACTGGTGCTCCGTTGCGTCCTATTGTAAGCCAAATCGATACACCAACATATAGATTGGCTCAACACATAGCAAGGATATTATCACCACTCCGAGGACACACGGAAGCTTATGTGAAGGATTCTTACCAGTTTGTTGGTGAAATCAAAGATCTCAAATTAGCCAACAATGAGACAATGGTTAGTTTTGATGTCCAGTCATTGTTTACCAACCTACCCATACAAGACTGCATCGAAATTGTCAAGAGGAAGCTACAAACAAAAAACATGCCTATTGAGTATGCAGAGCTGTTACATCACTGCCTGACATCTGGATATTTATTGTGGAATGATGAATTCTATGTGCAAGTCGACGGAGTTGCAATGGGTTCTCCAGTATCCCCCGTGGTCGCCGATTTATTCATGGAAGACCTGGAGGAGAGGGCTCTTCACTCCGGACCAATCACACCTCGGTTTTACAAGCGGTACGTAGATGACACTTTCACAATATTACCTAGTGATATGACGTCTGCATTTTTACAACATCTTAATTCTATTAATAATAACATTCAATTTACTATGGAATTAGAGGCAAATAATGTTTTAGCTTTTCTTGACATTCTTATTATCAAGAATCCTGACAACACATTAAGTCACACAGTTTATAGGAAACCCACACACACTAATAAATACCTCAATGGTGACTCACACCACCACCCTAGTCAGTTAGCTACCGTTGGCAAATCTTTGTTTCAGAGAGCCCACCATCTCTGCGATGCTGAACACCTAGAGGACGAGCTACACCACGTCAAGCTTGCACTCCACCAGAACAAGCTGCCCGTGCCTCGCCAGCATCGTAGAAGCCGTATCAAGCCACCCACAGTTGAGCGACAACCTGCATTTCTACCATATGTGAAGGGAGTTACAGACAGAATTGGCAACATCTTGAAGCGAGCTTCGATTAAAACTATCTACAAGCCTCATAAGAAAGTGAGCCAGTTCTTGAGACCTATCAAGAGTAATATTCCTTTACAGACTGCGGGAGTATACAAACTCGAATGTGAGTGTGGTTTATCTTACATAGGCCAAACAAAAAGAAGCATCGGTACTAGGGTCAAGGAACACATAGGAGATGTCAAGAATAGGCGTTCTTCAAAGTCTGCAGTTTGTGAACATGCCTTGGATAAACCTAACCATTTTATCCGATTTGATAAACCACAGATCCTCGCTAGAGAACACAGATTCATTCCTAGAATGATACGCGAGGCTATTGAAATTCAAAAACATCCGAACTTCAATAGAGAAGATGGTTGGAGACTTTCAAACACCTGGGATCCGCTCATTAAAAATTTAAAATCCCAAGTCCAACAGACTGCCAGACCAAAAGATACAGTTAGTGCCTTCTGCGTGCAACCGGAACGTTATTCAAGATATCATTTAAGAAACCGTTGGCGGTAGTTGTAAATAATATTTTTCTCAAATCTCAAATAGACAAATGTCACCTTAGTCTACCCGTGACCACGAACGCTGCAAAGTGCTCGAAACGTCGGGATGATAAAAATAATTAATATACGCGATTTAAATCCGTTTAAAATAGTTTCATTTCTACGATAAAGTCCCTATATCGTACGTCAAACGGCGGATACGCGAGGAGACTGTTAAAAGGTGGCAGTTGCGCTACGACTTCTCCACAACTGGTTCGGTCACAAAGGTATTTTTACTTGACGTCAAGACTGCAAAGAGCATAGTTGCGAAAACGGCACTAACACCGGCCGACATCCAAGCTCTAACCGGCCATGGTGGCTTCGCGGCGTATCTCCACCGATTCCATCTGAAAGACAGCCCCTCGTGCGTCTGCGATCCCGAATGCGAGGAAACGATATTCCATATTCTTCTGGATTGCCCAAGATTTAGCCACGACAGACTGGAGCTGGAAATCCAGCTACAACTCAACATTAACCAGTCTGCACTCCACACCATCTTGGAGGAAGAGGCTACAAGAACACCTTTCCTCGCATTCGCGAGAAAGGCCGTCCAAACGGCCGCAACAACAAACGGTTCGACCGCGGTACCAGCTATTGTCCCAGCAATAAACACAGCAACCACAACCCATCAACTACTTCCACTAACACACACTCACGCAATGGCACATTCAACAACACAAACAGCACCAGCCTCAATAACACCGGAAAACCAGCCCAGCCCAAGAAACACATAGCAAGCCATCCGAGCCACTATGCGGAACTTATTCAGAGGGAGAGCTCCACCAACTTCGCCTCGACTAGGCACCCATTGCACCGCGTTTCCAAGCGTGCTGAAAATGCAAGGAACCGTAGGCGTGCCGAGTCTAAGATTGAGAGGCGTGGCTCTCTTTATGGACAACGATGCCGAAAATATAGGCATCGGGTTCTGCCGTCTGGAGAGTTCAGACCGAATGAGGATCTCGCCGGGGCTCGCCTTGCTAATAAAAGGCAGCACAAACAAAACGAGCAAAAAGCGCAATAAGATCGACACGCTAACGGATCAAATGTCGGTGACCAAACCTACCGATGGGTGCGATTCAGGAACAAATTGATCGCCCTGTTCGAATGGGGTGAGGAAACCTCCTTTGCCCAGGCATGCTCAGTGCTGTCCATACTTGGCGAGGGGAGCCACGACGGAATTCCACGCAAAATAAGCGTGGATGCTGCGGTCGTCGGCTTTGAAAAAGGCGACGTAGCAGATCGCTACGGATGCCTATTAGCCTCCAAAATACACGAACTAATCGTGTACGAGGCAAGAGGGGAAGATCTAAGCTACTTAAAAGCTAGGGTCGAATCATCCGCTCCCTCTCCAAAGTCGACTCCAGCAGAACCCCCACCGAGCGGTTCTGAACGTCTACAGACCAAAATAGCAGCGCAAAGGACGGCAGCGAGCCCAGAAGCCCGGGAAGATCTCGACGGAAAGAACACAACGCTGAGGGCGTGGAGCAAAACAATCCATCCATTAGTCTCGCCCAAGAAGTGGTCCTCTTCGTCTTCCCACCCTGATCCCGAATCATTAGCTAGAACCGACAGACAGGCGCGTGCAGTAAGGAAATTTTTCAGTACACCTTACGAAACGCAATCTTTGGTGCCTAGCGTCTGTCGGACACGAGCCGATAAGGGACAGGTAAATCCACCCATTCTGCGGCAAGCGTCTAGCCCACTTAACCATGCGATTAATGCGTTTATCGAGTTCCAGGCAATCGTAACAGCGACTAGAGAAGTCAACATTGCCAAATGCAAAAAGATCCTGCACACCTACCAGCGAGGCAACGACAAGCTGCTGGAGGTGGAACTCGGTGAAGCAGAGGCGGCCGTCTACGACAACGACACGCTCCAAGTCAAGAAAGGAAACATGTCGGGGTGGTACATGGCCGCTTATAACGCCACAGGAGGCTTCGTGGGCTTAGCTGAAGCAGAGGGACACAAAGACGGACCTCCGAAATATCTAACACCTGAGGGAGACCCGATCGTGGTGGTGGCCAGATGTACAAGAATCATGCTGGACGACAGGATACTCGACAATGCTAAAGCAATCTCCGAGTTCCCCAGCGTCGACACAGCATTTGACAACTGGCAACTACCGAGATTCGAATGGATTGACGGGGTACCAGGATGCGGCAAGACGACTTATGTCATCGGGATCTTCGATGAGACCAAAGACGTAGTAGCCACAACCACAATTGAAGCCGCGAAAGACCTTAGGGCGAAGCTGGCGCACCGCTTTGGCGAGAGGGCCAAATTAAAGGTGCGTACTATGGCCTCCATTCTGGTCAACGGGTTCAGAGAGAATGAAAACTACAATCGATTGATCGTAGATGAAGCTCTCATGAACCACTTTGGAGCCATAGTAATGGCGGCACGATTGTCGAGAGTGGCAGACATAGTCCTTATCGGAGACGTGAACCAGCTGCCCTACATCGATAGAGAAAATCTATTCGATGTAAGGTATTGCCGGCCAGACATGGTGACAAACATCACCCGAGAGTTGTGTTGCACGCACCGGAACCCCATGGACGTTGCATACGCCCTCAGCGAAGTGTACAACTCCATTTATTCTTCCCAGTCCACCGTACACTCCTTAAGCATGGAGAGGTTTACAGGCGCCCGAATACCGACCGCTCAACACGGAACCCTATACTTGGTCCATACACAGGAAGAAAAGAAAATCCTGCTGGACCAAGGATATGGATTCAACGGATGGACTCAATGGATACTCAACGAAGACCATCGTAGAGCATAGCCTCAAAATGTCGATGCGAAAGCGTGACACGAAAGTTATTGAGGCTATGCTTGAAAGAATTCGGAGTGGGGCAGGTTCCGAGTAATTGAATTTGTATTATAAAAGTAACATAATCTATATCTAATGACAATAAAATATAGATAGGGAAAAAAAAGCATGTACACAAACCTAAATATCTAGAAAAAAAAAAAAAAAAAAAAACCAAAAGTCAGGTATGGACTTACGTCCTTAGAGACACTAAAATAGTCCTAAGAACTAGTTATAAGACATTGTTTATAGTAAGATTTACAATTGTACGCCCACTATAATAAAAATAAATAAATCTGTCAAAAAAGGCATGGGCAATTGCGAGCCCATGGATGTAGTTTTATTACAAAAAAAAAAAAACATCGATGGAAAATTAATGTTTGGGCCGGTATTATTGGTGACAAAATAATTGGCCCTCTTTTTTTACCCCAGTCTATGAGTGGTGACAGTTATCTTTCCTTTCTGCGAGAATAACTAAGCCAGGAGCTTGATAATTTAATCTTAGATCTTTTACGCCGTATGTGGTTTCAATATGATGGTGCGCCACCACACTTTTCCCGCGCCGTGAGAAACTATTTGAATACGGAATTCGGTGAACGTTGGATTGGTCGCAGTGGACCAATTAATTGGCCTGCGCGGTCACCGGACCTAACGCTATTGGATTTTTTTTTATGGGGTACTATAAAGCAGTCTGTATTCAAAAAGAAGTGCGATACTGAGGCTGAAATGCGTTCACGAATCATCAAAGCTTTCGAAGAAATAAAATCAAATACACCTGTCTTACAAAATGTACGTGCTAACTTTATTTCCCGATGCCGTAAATGCATAGAAGTACAAGGCGGGCATATTGAGCAACACATTAATGGCCGTCAAGTAGATGTTATTATTAACTAAGTATTATTATTTTAAATTGATTTGTAACATAGTGAAACGTATCGATATTTGAAAAAAAGCGGTATCAGTGAATCGTGAAAGTGATTAAACAATCAAAATAATGTGAATGTACGTTCGAGTTCGTCACTAGTAGCGCAGCAGGTGTGATGGCGACATGGAGTCTCATCGTGTTATACCAGTGCGTACAAACATTTTGTTACTCTACATATAATAATCATTTAATATTTAATTTTATTATTTTGATTGAAGAGTTTGTAAATGTAAGTTGTTTGATTGTGTTACATTTTCGATACTGATAACGCAGTTAAGGGGGTTGACACAATTTTTCATACACACTGTATATTGCATATATTATTTTATTGTGCAATGATGTTTTATAATTGCAGTTGTATTGGTACAACAATATTACTGTACAACAGTTCCAATTATATAAGACTTGATAGGTGATAAAATTGATGAATTTGATCCATAGTTATATAACATCATTAGTGCTTTGTACTTCAGTTTAATTTGCTGATAGATGATTGTATGTAATTTTATGTGTTTTCTTACAATTTGCTGACGGGGTAAAAATATTTTATTAGTTTTAATATTATATTTAGTTTAATGTATCTGTATAGTATTATATTATTATATTAGTCTTATTTTATAAATATATTTTATTTATCTTATATTATTATCATCTATTTTTATTAACATGAGCCAAATACAAATTCTAAATAATAGTGTTATATCTGATAATGATAGCGTTTATGATTCAGTTTCGGCAGATTCGGATGACAGCTTCCACAGTACTGCTGTACCTTTAAGTTCACTTCTGGAATCCAATTTCTCCTCAGTTCCCAAAAACTTCAATGTAGTCCATTTAAATGCCCAAAGCATCCCTTCTCATTATCCTAATCTCCTTTCGTTTTTTTGACTCCAAAAACATTCATGCAATTCTTGTTTCTGAATCCTTCCTTAAGCCTTCTCTTCCTTCGACCTCTTACACTATTCCAGGTTTCCATCTCATACGAAACGACCGTACGAATAAGAGAGCTGGCGGGGTCGCTGTATACCTCCGCAGTCATATACCTTTTACCATATTAGATAAATCACCCTCTGAATACTCAGAAACTGCTGAACATATTTTTATAGAACTGTTGTTTGGTAGTTTAAAAGTATTATTAGGAGTTTTTTATACTCCATCTTTGCACATTAATTATTTCCAAACTTTTGAAACTCTAGTGGAGAAATATGTATCTGCAGTGGATCATACAATAATATTGGGTGATTTTAATACTTGTATCATAAAGAATGATGTTCGTGCAAAAAGACTGAGTAATATTATTAACAGCTCAAATCTTCATCTACTTCCTACCAATGCTACACATTTCTTCCGAAATTGCGTCCCATCCCAATTAGACGTAATGATTGTTTCCTCTCCTAATCATGTCCATTTTCATGGCCAATTTCCAGCTGAAGCCTTTTCCTATCACGATCTTATTTTCCTTTCATATAAAGTCCGACCCCCGAAAGTTAAGCCCACGGTTGTTATGCGACGAAGCTTTAAAAATTTTGACAATAGTAGTTTCATGCACGACCTCAGTAATTTAGATTGGGATAGTGTTTTTGCTGCTTCCACGGTAGATTCTAAGCTTAGTATCTTTAATTCTTTGCTCATAGAGCTTTATTTATTTATTTATTTATTTATTTATTTATTTAATATTTGGGAAACAAACAGATATATAATATAATCAAATTACATAATACAGTTTAAATATTACATTATCCAGCAAAGTTTCCACCGATTGATAAAACATAAAATGCACTCAAATATTTTAACACAATAAGAAAAAAAAATATTTGACAATATTAAGAGTATATAGTTAAGTTAATTTAAGAAGGTTACAAACATTATCTTTAAATTTAATCAAAGATAAATGAAATATATCAATGTTCCCAAAATGCTTATTATATTCGCGACAAGCTCTGATTAGAAAACAGTTAGCATTATGTGATGAATGACAAGTGGGAGTATAAAAACATAACGGCTGACGAACGTTGGATCGTGGGCAGTTCAGAGACATCTTGCTTAGTAGAAAAGGGGAATCAACAATATTATTAATAATTTTATATAAGAAAACTTGGTCTCTCATAGATCGGCGTTTTGAGAGAGCTAATAAAGGTTCATGGGTAGAATCTCTAGATTTAAAAGACAAATATTTTAAAAATTTGATTTGGATCTTCTCAATTTCATTTACATGAATATTGTAATGAGGATTCCATACCGTAGATGCATACTCGAGTATAGAACGCACGTAAGCATTATAAAGCAGGTTAATAGTAGAAGTATTTTTAAATTCAGATCCTGTTCTCATGATAAATCCTAGCATGCGATAGGCTTTTGATGAGATTCTTCTAATATGAGAACCAAAAGAAAGCTTGCTATCCAGTATCACGCCTAAGTCTCTCACCTCGGTCTTCCTTGATATGTCGTTATTATTGACAGTATATTTATAAAGCAAAGTTTTACGCTTACGAGAAAAAAAAATTATAGCACATTTGTTTATGTTAAGATAAAGAGAATTTAATTTGCAGTATGTCTCTAACCTATTTAAGTCAGATTGTAGATCATGACAATCATCTAAAGATTTAATAGATTTGAAAATTTTTGTGTCATCAGCATATAAAAGAAAATCTGAAGACACAAATACATTATTTATGTCATTTATAAATATATTGAACAGTAAAGGACCGAGGTGAGAGCCTTGAGGAACACCTGAACTTATAGGTATAAAAGATGACAAATAACCCTTAATAGAGACAGCCTGACTACGGTTGCGTAGATATGAGTCCAACCATCTGAGCAGGTCGCCGTGTATACCGAAACTTTCAAGTTTGTAAATAAGTATATTGTGAGACACTTTATCGAAGGCTTTACAGTAATCGGTATACACGACATCCACCTGATGTCCTTGATCCATGGAATTGGAAACCCGATGCAAGAATTCACATAAATTTGTTTCCGTCGACCTTTTATTGATGAAACCATGTTGCTCATTTATTAAGTAAGGACGTATAATAGGGAACATTGTATCGTAAATTATTTTCTCAAACAACTTCGCAATGCAGCAAAGTTTGGAAATGGGCCTATAATTTTTTATATCATGTTTGTTACCGGATTTTAAAATAGGTACAATGTAAGATTTTTTCCATAAAGTTGGTAAACATCCGGTACGGAGAGACATGTTAAATAATAAAAATATCGGTAACGCTAATGCATTGCGAAATTGTTTAAGAAAACAGGGAGGTAAAGCATCGGGGCCGGTACCTTTGCGTGTATCGAGGTTTTTAAGATAATTCTTGACAATTGGTATTGAGAGTTCAATAGAGTGTAGATCCACGAAAGATCGACCCCTCGGTGCCAATGAAACTGAACCTCCTTCCGGTTCAAACACAGATTGGAAATAACTATTAAACATGTTGCTTATCTCCTCGCCATCAGATGATGATGTGTCCCCAAGAGTCATAATGTTTGGTAAGTCGTTAGGACCTTCCTTTTTTGATTTTAAGAAGGACCAGAAATATTTGCTGTTACGCTTAATTACCCATTCCGCGCGATCAATGTAAGCATTATAACAGTCGATTTCGACTATTCTCTGTCTATCTCTCAGAAGCAAAAATGTGTCATAATCCTTTAATCTAGAGTAAGTTTTCCATTTTCTATGATATTTTAATTTTTCATTAATTATTTTTATTAAAGGTTTGGTGTACCAAACAGGATATTTGTGTGAGACATTGACTATTCTGCATGGTATATGTTGATCGATAATACTAAAAACAATATTATAAAAAGTAGCCGTAGCAGATTCAATATCAAGATTTGAAAAACGAAATTCCCAATCAATTTCATTAAGAGACTTGTTAATTGCCTCATTATTGGCTTTATGAAAAAGACGGATTGAATGGGGAGAGTGACGCATTAATTTGGCATGTACTTGCAATGAAGTTATTTCTAGAGCCGGGTGGAATTTGTCTTCATCGAGTAGGGGAAATGGACATTTAGAAACATTACAGTTTCGATTACAAAAAACTAAGTCTAATAAACGATCAGTACAGTTTCGAGTGACATTATACTGCTTTAAATTTGAAAATGACAGAAAATTGTGTAATGTAGTAACGAATGAGTCTCCGAGAGAATCGGACAACTCCATATAATGTTCGACCTGTATCCATTGCCCATTGCTTACATTAAAATCGCCCAGAATTAAATAAAAATCGTTAGGTTTATCAAAAAGTAATTTAGAGATTAAATCAAAAAAGTAATTTTCGGACTCTACTTGCTGCGGGCAGTGAGGAAAGTAACAACAGTAAATGTTTAGCAAGCGTGATTGTTGAAGACGAATAGTGACAACTATGGCTTCAGCTGCAAATTGATCAAAATTGATTTTTTCAAAACTGTGTACTTCAAGCTCACGACGTAAAGCAACTAGCACTCCGCCGCCCATTTTATCACCACGACCCTCATAGTTGCGGTCGCAACGATATACAATATAACGATAGTCAAAAAGTTCAGAACTAAGCACCGAATCCAAAAGCCAGGTTTCACTCAAACAGATAATGTCAAAATCGTTAAGAAGCAAACTTTTATAGAATAAGTTTGTTTTGGTGCGCAACCCACGAACATTCTGATAGTAAATTTTTAAATTATTATGATCCAACACGGTGACCGAAGATTATAAGCATAATTAATATTCACGAATATAAAAATAATAATAAAAATGTACAAACACTTGTCAAGAAAATAAACTTTGGTAATCGTCAGTTTGTAAAAAAGTCGCAGTAATAAAGCATTTAGGGAAATTGTTTTTAAATAAGATAAATTAATTAAGATTGAACATAGAAAAAAGAAACAGCTATTTATGTATGCGATAAGTAAAACAAAAAATGACAATTGAAACATAATAACGCCTATTTGATTTTTTTTAAATCATTGACATTCGCAATATGAATAACAGGGCTGGTGTCACCTTTTCTAACCATAATTGAGCAATTTTTTACCCAAACATATTTATATTTTTGCTCTTTAGATAAAGTTTTAGCACGCTGTAGGAGCATTTTATTAAATTTAGTTAGATGGTCATTAAAATAAATACGAGAGTCATTTTTAGCAAAGCCCAGATCACTACACATTAACTTTAACTTTTTCAGGCAAGCCAAAAAATCGTCTTTTCTATATCGCGCTTGCAAACGGATAACTATGGGTTTGGGTTTATTGACTTGACTATTAGATGCCACACGTGTTACAAAATCGATATCCGAGGGCTTTAAGTCAAAACTAGCCTTAACTGCAATTTCCTCTGTGAGGCGAAGAAGGTTTTCGCCCTTCTTTTCTGGAATACCACAGATTTCGATGTTAGAGCGTCTCGCCCACTGATCCTTTGTATTTATATCCATTTCTATTTTTTCGGATACAGACTTTAAGTGTTCAACACTGGTAACTAAAGCATCAAAGGCCTTAAACTTTGTCTCCATTTGAAATATTTTATCATTAATTTTATTGTACTCGTCGTTGATAAAACCCATAGCTATTTTGATATCCTGTATTTCTTGTCTCAGTGAGGTGATTTCTTTAGAGATGCTGCTCAAATCCAGTTTCATTGCACTAAATTCCGATTTAATAATATTCTGTATATCCAGAGATAGGGACTGCCCGAACTGATCTTGTTTCGGCCGAACACGCAGGGTTATATTGTCGTCGGCCGAATCCTCTCTACTATCGCTGACGTCGCGAGCATTGCTACGAACAGGTGTATTATCTTTATTACGATAGTTCGGAACGCGGCATTTTTGTGAGCAATCGGGGCAAATCCATGATGATTTAAGATCGGATGACAATTTTTTGTTCTCTTTTTGAGGAAAAATACAGCGGTAGTGAAAAGAAATCTGACAGAGTTTACAGTTCAGTATGCTGGCTTGATCTGCTTCGGTAGAAGTACAACATCCAAATTTATTCATATTTAATGCTTAATAGGCGAAAGATAAAAGTAATATGAAATAAAATCTTCTTTATATTATAATAAAAAAAAAGGAAAAAAAAATCCTTTTTGTCGGGAAGCGATCTCGTGCCCGTCTCGTCTCAACTGTTTAAAATAACCATGTGTAATGAAGCGCCAACGCATATGTATCACATATGGTAAAAATAAGTCTCAGTAGAGTATGGAGTGTTTTAGAATATTGCAAAGCAGGTAAAGTGAATACAATAATATTACAAGCACCGACAACTTGGGTTTATATTGTTAAATGTTCACCAGAAATACTATGATTCACTTTTATACACTTTCAAAACGTTCAAACTCTTCACTTTAATAAGTACCAATTTAATATGATACACGCGCAGACACTTAAGTATTTAAATTGAAGTCTTTAGTTGAAGAATTACTGTCAATTAACACTTTTTCCTTGAGAACACATAGTTTTCAATTTTCCTCGAATAGAGAGATCCACTTAAAGAGAGGACGAGATAACGTTTCTTGATAAACTTTGAACTATCACGAATTGAATTAGGATAAATAATTATGGCAAACAAACTAGTAAATAAATATAAACAAATTAAATTGACGGAGTTGATGTTAACGAGTGCAGTAGTGACCTCTGTATGATATTCATGCGCCATTGAGACCTATTAAACTTAAGCATCTACCAGCTCCTTGGTTGACTCATGATATCAAAGCTCTTATGTGTAAACGAAATTCAGCCAAAGGTAAGTACAAATCTAATCCATCAGAACATAATTTACTTAGATATAAGCGTTTACGTAATAAATGTAGTAAAGTATGCAGAGATGCGCAACGTAGTTACATACATAATTCGTTAGAGGGTAAAGATTGGCTTGGAGATTTCTACAATCTATGGGAATAGGAAAACAAAATAGAAATGTTAGTTTAAATGTTTACATTAATAATCTTAATACATATTTCACACCAGTCACTATGGATGATACAAACAGAATCAGTACAGTCAATTCCCTGAAGCATCAACCTATTTCCAATAGCAATCCTTTCCGCTTTTGTTATATTTCTGGTGACGATATCAGAAAGAACATTACAGCTATCAAGTCGGATGCTATTGGCGGTGATTGTGTAAGTCGTAAGATGATATTATTATCGTTAGATATCATTCTTCCCATCCTTGACCACATATTCAATTATTCCCTGTCTTCTAGTACTTTTCCTGAAGATTGGCGGATAGTTCATGTCCTTCCACTTCCCAAAATACCTAACCCGACAACCTATTCACACTATCGTCCCATTTCTATTCTTCCATTCCTTTCTAAAGTTCTTGAACGTATTGTGCACCAACAACTCTCCGATCTTTTAAACAAAAATAAGATATTAAGTCCATTTCAATCTGGTTTTAGACCTGTGCACAGTACAACAACAGCACTCATCAAAGTATGTGATGACATTAGATATGGCATGGATCTAAAGCAAGTGACTTTCTTAGTTCTTCTAGATTTCTCCAATGCATTTAATACTGTAGACTTTGAAATCTTACTTGCTATTCTTGAGCGGTTAAATATTTCGTCTAATGTCATCAATTGGTTTAAATCTTACTTATATAATCGCCGTCAGTGTGTCCGATATGATGGTAAACTTTCCGCAACTTGTCACATTAAAGCTGGAGTCCCGCAGGGAGGATTACTATCTCCTCTAATTTTCTCAATTTTCATCAACACTGTAACCGATTTACTTACGATACCTTATCATCTTTATGCAGACGATCTCCAAGTTTATTTATCATCTTCTATTGAAGACGCTGTCAATGCCATTGAACGAATTAATCACAATCTTCAAACTATAAACTCATGGAGTAAGTCTTATGGTTTACACTTAAATTTTTCTAAATCACAACTCATTATTTGTGGTAACAAGCATCAACTATCTTTAATAAATAATTTACAGCTGCCTCCAATAACTACTGATGGGGTTTGTTTGAATTATACTGATAAGGTTAAAAATCTCGGTGTCATTTTGGATAGCTCACTCATCTGGGCAGCGCAGGTATCGAACGTTAGGCGAAAAATTTTTGCTACTATAGGTACTGTTAAGCGCTGGAAAACTCTGTTGCCTATAAAAACAAAAATCAGTTTAGTTAACTCGCTGTTAATTCCCATCCTCGATTATGCTGATGCTTGTTACATAAATCCTACACAAGAACTGTTGGATAAATTGGAGCGCTTACAAAATCTATGCATTAGGTACGTGTTTGGTTTGAAGAAATTTGACCATATCTCTCAATACCGCACTAAGCTTCAGTGGCTAACTGTTCGACATCGTAGAAATTTCCACGCTCTTTGCACTCTCTATACCATTCTTTTCCATCCCCACACTCCTCACTTAAAGAGCGGAATGATTTGCCGTATACTATTCGGCATTCAGAAACTGTCAACATTTTCGAAAATAGACTGAAACGTTATTACTTGGCTCTGCAAAATGAACATGCAGATGATATTATATATATTTAAGTTGTGATTATATATATATATATAATCACTAAATATATATATATAAGGAGTTCGACTCTATACTGCGGTCCTTCAGATGGGAGGTTCGATAAGTGTAACTCATCACATTCCGCATAAAAAAAAATTCCCAAAAATAGTTTTTAAACATTTAAAATATTTAAATATTCGAGCTCCACTGTTCGTGCGCACGCATTACACTATCTAAGGCGCGCGCCGCACAACTTCGGTTTAAACTTACCTCGTAATGAGTAAAAGTGGTCGAGTCCATAGCACCTATCAATACGCAATCCATAAGTTGCATATAAGGTTTGATACTCATGTTTCGAGTCATCCATTTAGTTTATCGTAATACTTTAATTTTCTTTTACACAACAACAGCACTTAACTCACTGTATCACTTAACAAAACCTTTAAAAACATAAACACTTTCTGGTGAACACACGAGTGTAAACGCGCGCGAAAGATAATTTAACAAAATAGCTAGGCGGGTCACTGATCTCAGTCAGCTGTGGTTAGGTCATTGACCTACGGTACCTACCAAATACGTCTAATTACCTCAGGTATGATTCGAATTTACCGTCACACTTGATCAGGCTTCGGACTGGCAAAGTAATTGTAACAACATCTCGTAAATAAACTTAATGGAATTTATCCCAACGGTTACCTAAGCGAAAGATTTCAAAAATTAATCACGTAACATTAAAATCAAAATGTGTCAAAACAATCTGGCGTGTTTAAAAATTAGAATCATCTCTGTTTACCAAAGTCATTTAATATTTCAGTAACAAACAGACGAGCGTATAAATAAGAATTATTAAAAACTGTGTTGCGACATTTCGCTAACATAACATTTTTTAATACCTTAAACAAGCCTACTTAAAAACAAAAAAAAGAAAATTAATCATTCTTCTAATAATTATTAAACAAGTACATAAATATCACACGCGATCACAATCACTAGACACTCAAAACTAAATAAAAATAGATCATCTGTCTATGGCATCACGAAGTATCCTTCGAAACAAATAAACAAAATAAATCAAATTAGGTAACACCAATTGAATATTTTATTCACAATTTTTATCAAAGCATAATTTTGATGTCATTTGTTATACCCACTATATTAATATTTTGTACGATATTTGTCATAGCCTATACGTGTTTATAAAAATCGTAATTTATAATAACATATTTTCACTATTTTCACGAATTTAAAGTCAATTAAAACATTAGAAATCAACGACTTTGTCACAACAATTCGGCATGTTTAAAAATTTAAATAATCCCTATTTACAGTAATATCTCTTTTTAAAAAACTATTATGATTATTTGAGTTATAAAATTGAATTAATAGAAATTAGACAGTATGATGACAACGAGTATAATATTAAACAAGTGTATAACCTAACCTACACACTTAACAAATGAAAAAAAAAACAAAGCAATATCAACTTGTAGTTGCGCGAGCAATTCATTGTAACGCAATTTCTAAGGGCTAACGAAATACTAATAATTCTAATAACCACGCCGACGCGCGACGTGCAATCCCGGGACTCTTGCGCAGCGGCGATGGCCGTACCGCCCGTACCCCGCGCCCCACTTCCCATATCTCTGTTATTTTTTTATACGTGCCAAAACAGAACAATAAAATTATTTTTGTTTAGCAAATTAGAATAATATTTCTAGCTACCTAAAACAGATTTTTTTTTATATGCATTCCACACTTTCGTATAAAATATGATTAATTTTCTTACTAAACTGTTTTATTTTCGTACTTTTATAATATTTCAACATTGTATTACACATTTATTTATAAATAATAAAATGACGATGTTTTATCGTTTTATTATTTAACCGTATTATTGAACCGTGAAATAGCGCCATCGGACGTTTATAAGATTGTTTTCATAATACTCATATTAGGCACATACAACAACATCAACACTAATATTTATTATTGTCGAGTATTAATCAAATAAAATTTCAAATTCAATTTTACTTATGGAATAACTTTAATTTACTAAAACACAATAAAACATTCTGATGAATGAACTCTTAAAATTTTATAAGAAGGATAAAATACGTAAGTGCTTAAGTAGAAAAATTATTTGTCTTATAATAGATTCTTGTTATTATTAAAAAGTTGTAAATAATAATAATTAAAAACCAAATAATTTTAGTTCATAAAAAATTGTTACGTAAATTTAGTGTATTCAATCCTATTATCTTTCTTTAAAGTTGTATTGGTTAATAATATGTTATTACATTATTAGTAGATAATAATAAGTCAAATATCGACTTATTATTTTAATTGTATTTTTTTAATTGCGAAAATCACGGCTAATAGTAGTGACCTTGAAACTTGATGCTTCGACCTCACATTAAGCGACATTAAAGGACACTTTCCGTGACATGACCTTTAAAGAGAATAAGAGAATGTAAGATACAGATAAATTGTAAATTAATTCAATTCGAGACTTTATAGTACCTACCTCTTTCCACGTTCAATAACTAGTAAATGAAGTAGGTAATATTTTTTTTTAACAAACCTAACCCATAGTTCATTCAGTTTTCGCTGAAGTACGGTTTCATCATTTTTTTATAAAGAAAGCTAATATGTGGTCGATGATAAGGGTTTAGTAACAAAAACAAACAATTTAGAATTCAATAACTAAAATAATACGTAAGTTGCAGAGGTCATGCGAAAAATGAGAATTCATAATATTGTGTAAACTAGCGAAGTTCAATAATATTAATGTACTAAGGTATTTTTAAATAATAATTTTGAAAAAACGAATTACATGTTTAACACTCCGCCGTACTACTGTTGAGTAATATTTTATTTATTTTTACGTAATACGTAATTCTGTATTTTATAATTATGTATTAAATATTTTTAAATAATGATAATTCGTTTTAAGTTATCAGTTTCGCCGCTAGCGCGGCCTTGTCCTTCGAGTCTTCGTTGAGTATCTTCGTCTCACTCCCACTTGCATTTCTCCTTGTTTTTTTAACTTTAGTTGCAAAAAACTTCCGGTATCTCCAGACGTTAGAAATTACGCGTGTTCAATTTTTAGTTTCGAATGTGTAAAAACAGTGAATTAATGACAATAATTGTGTTATTAGAAGTACAAAAATGTTTAAACAATGATTACTGTGAAAGATATCGTAATAAATATGTTTAATAGATACTGTGAAAAATAGTTCAGTGTTATAAAAATATCTATTCACCTAAGGATACTTGGTGAGCTATTTTTTTAAAATATTTTGTGTACGTTTCAGATGTATAGTGATCAACCGATCACGTGTGACACCATTTACTTTTATTAGAAAAGTATATCATTACTTTTTTTGTTATTTGAATAGGCTTGTTTAAGGTATAAAAATTATGATTGTTATTTAAGATAGCTTATGAAAGATTAGTTGTGATAGACTATAAATACAATAGTAGAACATTTTTTTAATCTAATAATTATTAAAAAATAGTATTTTAATACTTAATTAGGTAAAGGATTATGTTGTTACTTGAAATATTTTCTTACTAATATTATAAACGTGAAATGTGTATGTATGTATCGATGTTTATTCTTTCACGCAAAAAGTTTTTAATGAATTTTAATGAATCTTTACAATAATAAAGCTTCTACATCAAAATAACACATAGACTACCTATTCTATCTACTTTTATCAACATACCACGCGAGTGTAGCAGGCGGAGGCTAGTATAATAATTATTATAAATAGAGATGAGTCCAATTTTTAAACACACCTAATTGTTGTGATAGTATATTTATTTAAATGCTATGATCAATTGCCTGCTAATACCTGCCTTGACGTTATTCAGTGTTGTTATATGTTTTTATGAATTTCATTAAGTTAAATAACATGATGTCACAATTAATTTGCCAATCGCAAGCCTGGTGAAGTTTGACGGAAAATTCGAATCATACTTAGGTAAAGTTAAGTAATGTCGTAGTTGTACGTAGTTTGGTAGGTCCATACAGCTGACTTTTGCCAGTGACTTACCTAGTGATTTTGTTCGCTTATCTTTCGCACACAATTTGACTCGTGGTTTGTGTGTACACTCGAAAGTGTTTGTTTTCTATCTTAAATGGTACGTTGAGACTCGAATACTTAGTAATGCCATAGACAGATGATCTGTTTTTATTTAGTTTTGAGTGTCTAGTGATTGTGATCGCGTGTGATATTTATGTACTTGTTTAATAATTATTAGAAGAATGATTAATTTTCTTTTTTTGTTTTTAAGTAGGCTTGTTTAAGGTATTAAAAAATGTTATGTTAGCGAAATGTCGCAACACAGTTTATAATAATCCTTATTTATACGCTCGTCAGTTTGTTACTAAAATATTAAATGACTTTAGTAAACAGAGATGATTCTAATTTTTAAACACGCCAAATTGTTTTGACACATTTTGATTTTAATGTTACGTGATTAATTTTTGAAATCCTTCGCTTAGGTAACCGTTGGGATAAATTCCATTAAGTTTATTTACGAGATGTTGTTACATATACTTTGCCAGTCCGAAGCCTGATCAAGTGTGATGGTAAATTCGAATCATACCTGAGGTAATTAGACGTATTAGGTAGGTACCGTAAGTCAATGACCTAACCACAGCTGACTGAGATCAGCTATTTTGTTAAATTATCTTTCGCGCGCGTTTACACTCGTGTGTCCACCAGAAAGTGTTTATGTTTTTAAAGGTTTTGTTAAGTGATACAGTGAGTTAAGTGCGGTTGTTGTGTAAAAGAAAATTAAAGTATTACGATAAACTAAATGGATGACTCGAAACATGAGTATCAAACCTTATATGCAACTTACGGATTGCGTATTGGTAGGTGCTATGGACTCGACCACAGATACCCTATAGACAGACAGACAGACAGACGGACAGACGGACAGACGGACAGACGGACAGACGGACAGACGGACAGACGGACAGACGGACAGACGGACAGACGGACAGACGGACAGACGGACAGACGGACAGACAGACGGACAACAAAGTGATCCTATAAGGGTTCCGTTTTTCCTTTTAAGGTACGGAACCCTAAAAAAGAAAATTAATCCTTCTTCTAATAATTATTAAACAAGTACATAAATATCACACGCGATCACAATCACTAGACACTCAAAACTAAATCAAAACAGATCATCTGTCTATGGCATCACGAAGTATCCTTCGAAACAAATAAACAAAATAAATCAAATTAGGTACCACCAATTGAATATTTTATTCACAATTTTTATTAAAGCATAATTTTGATGTCATTTGTTATACCCTCTATATTAATATTTTGCACGATATTTGTCATAGCCTATACGTGTGTATAAAAATCGTAATTTATAATAACATATTTTCACTATTTTCACGAATTTAAAGTCAAACATTAGAAATCAACGACTTTGTCACAACAATTCGGCATGTTTAAAAATTTAAATAATCCCTATTTACAGTAATATCTCTTTTTAAAAAACTATTATGATTATTTGAGTTTATAAAATTGAATTAATAGAAATTAGACAGTATGATGACAACGAGTATAATATTAAACAAGTGTATAACCTAACCTACACACTTAACAAATGAAAAAAAAAACAAAGCAATATCAACTTGTAGTTGCGCGAGCAATTCATTGTAACGCAATTTCTAAGGGCTAACGAAATACTAATAATTCTAATAACCACGCCGACGCGCGACGTGCGATCCCGGGACCTCTCTGTCCCACCCCCTGCACCCGGCCTAACGATGAAGGAGAAAGACTCTTGCGCAGCGGCGATGGCCGTACCGCCCGTACCCCGCGCCCCACTTCCCATATCTCTGTTATTTTTTTATACGTGCCAAAACAGAACAATAAAATTATTTTTGTTTAGCAAATTAGAATAATATTCCTAGCTACCTAAAACAGATTTTTTTTATATGCATTCCACACCGTCATTTTATTATTTAACCGTATTATTGAACCGTGAAATAGCGCCATCGGACGTTTATAACATTGTTTTCATAATACTCATATTAGGTACATACAACAACATCAACACTAATATTTATTATTGTCGTGTATTAATCAAATTAAATTTCAAATTCAATTTTACTTACGGAATAACTTTAATTTACTAAAACACAATAAAACATTCTGATGAATGAACTCTTAAAACTTTATAAATGGATAAAATACGTAAGTGCTTAAGTAGAAAAATTATTTGTCTTGTAATAGATTCTTGTTATTATTAAAAAGTTGTAAATAATAATAATTAAAAACAAAATAATTTTAGTTCATAAAAAAATGTTACGTAAATTAAGTGTATTTAATCCTATTATCTTTCTTTGAAGTTGTATTGTTAATAATATGTTATTACATTATTAGTAGAAAATAATAAGTCAAATATCGACTTATTATTTTAATTGTATTTTTTTAATTGCGAAAATCATGGCTAATAGTAGTGACCTTGAAACTGGATGCTTCGACCTCACATTAAGCAACTTTAAAGGACACTTTCCGTGACTTGACCTTTAAAGAGAATAAGAGAATGTAAGATACAGAGAGTACTTACCTCTTTCCACGTTCAGTAACTAGTAAATGAAGTAGGTAATATTTTTTTTAACAAACCTAACCCATAGTTCATTCAGTTTTCGCTGAAGTACGGTTTCATCATTTTTTTATAAAGAAAGCTAATATGTGGTCGATGATAAGGGTTTAGTAACAAAAACAAACAATTTAGAATTCAATAACTAAAATAATACGTAAGTTGCAGAGGTCATGCGAAAAATGAGAATTCATAATATTGTGTAAACTAGCGAAGTTCAATAATATTAATGTACTAAGGTATTTTTAAATAATAATTTTGAAAAAACGAATTACATGTTTAACACTCCGCCGTACTACTGTTGAGTAATATTTTATTTATTTTTACGTAATACGTAATTCTGTATTTTATAATTATGTATTAAATATTTTTAAATAATGATAATTCGTTTTAAGTTATCTATCAGTTTCGCCGCTAGCGCGCCTTGTCCTTCGATTCTTCGTTGAGTATCTTCGTCTCACTCCCACTTGCATTTCTCCTTGTTTTTTTTAACTTTAGTTGCAAAAAACTTCCGGTATCTCCAGACGTTAGAAATTACGCGCGTTAAATTTTTAGTTTCGAATGTGTAAAAACAGTGAATTAATGACAATAATTGTGTTATTAGAAGTACAAAAATGTTTAAACAATGATTACTGTGAAAGATATCGTAATAAATATGTTTAATAGATACTGTGAAAAATAGTTCAGTGTTATAAAAATATCTATTCACCTAAGGATACTTGGTGAGCTATTTTTTTTTATATTTTGTGTACGTTTCAGATGTATAGTGATCAATCGATCACGTGTGACACCATTTAATTTTATTAGAAAAGTATTTCATGCTTTTTTAGAGTTCCGTACCTTAAAAGGAAAAACGGAACCGTTATAGGATCACTTTGTTGTCCGTCTGTCTGTCTGTCTGTCTGTCTGTCTGTCGGGATGTCAACCCTTTTTTCTCAGAAATTCATAGACGTATCATGTTGAAATTAATATCATATACTCAAGTCTACGATGACATGCGGCCGTAAAAATATTAAAGTTCTAAGTCAACGCAATCAAAAGATAATGTAAAATATGTCGTATATTTTGACCATTTTAGCGTTTTCGCAAGGGAATCAAAACCTACAGGGTACTTCCCATTGACCTAGCACGATGAAATTTGGCAAGAAGTAAAATCTTATGGTACAAATAAAGGAAAAAATCTGAAAACTGTAAATTTTTGTATGTATGTTTGTCTGTTTGTAAGTTTGTCTTTCAACCTTTTTCTCAGAAACGCGTGAAGATAACAAATTTTTATCAACGTCAAGTACTCAGAGTTGTAATTACTAAGAGCTGTGAAAAAATCAAACTTCTAAGTTTACGCAATCAAAAGATACGGTCATTTATATCACATATTTTAATTGATAGCGTTTTTAACGTTTTCGCAATGGAATCAAAACCTATAGGGTACTTCCCATTGACCAAGCATTATGAAATTTGGCCAGGAGCAAGGTCCTTTAGTATACATAAAGGAAAAAATCCGAAAACTGTAAATTTCTGTTCGTGTGTCTGTCAGTCTGTACGTCTGTCTTTCAACCTTTTTCTCAGGAACGTGTAAATGTATCAAGTTGTAAATTGATCAAGCGGAAAATATATTAATCTTAGAATTAAAATTATATGTACTTATAACAAATTAACATAGAAGTTGACCATGGTCAAAAAAACAATTTTACAAACACTGAGAAGAAATTTGTATCAATACGAAAACATTAAAAAGCAGCAAATCTTTATAAACAACGCAATGCAATCTATATATCGCAGCTAACAAAATGATAGCGCGATGCAGCGTACAGCTAATGCCATCTGTTACAACATTATGACATTAACTGTGATATAATTCTGCTCGATTAATAAAAATTTTTATTTTAATTATTATTTAAACGCGCTAAAAATTATAAAATAAACTTTTCATTTAAAAGTTTTATCGTGGATTTATAACGTCATTACGTAATTAACATTTAATATAAGAGCTTCACGCGATTTGATTTAAGTACTCGTATTGACTTAGTACGAAAATTTTAAAATTAAATTCAAACAGATCGAGTTATTTTATTTACTTTTTTATCTACACATATAAGTGTTCTGGTTATTAGTAATATAATTAGTTATTTATAAATAAACAATTTGTTTTGTTCGAATTAAGGACTACTTATTTTCGTCTTGGCAACACTAATATATATTTTGATATTTTGATTGATAATGTAAATCTAAATATTTTACGAACGTAGTGCAGAGGTAGTGGAGTGTAGTAGAATATAAATAAAAATAAAACGAGAATAAAATATAATATAATTATGTTGTTAATGTCAAAGTCAACAAGTTAGTTCATTGAAATTGTCAAGAGATGGCGCTGGGTTAATCCTGAATCGCGCTATAACTTTGCTTTTTTGAAAGTATAAGGTGTATTAGTACTTAAAATAAAATTTTGTGTTTCCATGGATTGCATCCATGATTGTGTTTTAAATTAAAGTGCTCCTAAGTAGTTTCAAAATAGTTTTTGGGACGTGATCCATATTTACATAATATTTGATTATATTTAAGCGACTTCTAAAAAAGGAGTGTTTTCAATTCGACCTTGTATTTAATTTTTTTTTATGTTTGTTCGCCGATTACGCCGCCATTTGTGTACCGATTTTCAAATTTTTTTTTTGTTTGAAAAGGTATACTTCCAAGGTGGTCCCATTGTCTTCAGGTCAGAATCAGATAATGGGATCCTGGAGAAATTGAGGGAACTCCTCAAATATTATAGGCAAGCCTATACCGATTTAGGTATTTTTGATAGTAACTTATGTTGGAACTGATGACCACAAATGGCGTAGATGGGTTAGTCTTATATAGATTTCTATAAGTTTGTACGGAACCCTCGGTGCGCGAGTCCTACTCGTACTTGACCAGTTATTTATTATTTGAATAGGCTTGTTTAAGGTATAAAAATTATGATTGTTATTTAAGATAGCTTATGAAAGATTAGTTGTGATAGACTATAAATACAATAGTAGAACATTTTTTAAATCTAATAATTATTAAAAAATAGTATTTTAATACTTAATTAGGTAAAGGATTATGTTGTTACTTGAAATATTTTCTTACTAATATTATAAACGTGAAATGTGTATGTATGTATCGATGTTTGTTATTCTTTCACGCTAAAAGTACTAAATGGATTTTAATGAATCTTTACAATAATAAAGCTTCTACATCAAAATAACACATAGACTACCTATTCTATGTACTTTTATCAACATACCATGCGAGTGTAGCAGGCGGAGGCTAGTATAATAATTATTATAAATAGAGATGAGTCCAATTTTTAAACACACCTAATTGTTGTGATAGATTATTTATTTAAATGCTATGATCAATTTCTAATACCTGCCTTGACGTTATTCAGTTTTGTTATATGTTTTTATGAATTTCATTAAGTTAATTAACATGATGTCACAATTAATTTGCCAATCTCAAGCCTGGTGAAGTTTGACGGAAAATTCGAATCATACTTAGGTAAAGTTAAGTAATGTCGTAGTTGTTGTAGAGGTCTGTGACTTACCTAGTGATTTTGTTCCCTTATCTTTCGCACACAATTTGACTCGCGGTTTGTGTGTACACTAGAAAGTGTTTTTTTCTATCTTAAATGGTACGTTGAGACTCGAATACTTCGTAATGCCATAGACAGATGATCTGTTTTTATTTAGTTTTGAGTGTCTAGTAATTGTGATCGCGTGTGATATTTATGTACTTGTTTAATAAATATTAAAAGAATGATTAATTTTCTTTTTTTTGTTTTTAAGTAGGCTTGTTTAAGGTATTAAAAAAATGTTATGTTAGCGAAATGTCGCAACACAGTTATTAATAATTCTTATTTATACGCTCGTCAGTTTGTTGCTGAAATATTAAATGACAAAGTCAGTCAATAAACAGAGATGATTCTAATTTTTAAACACGCCAAATTGTTTTGACACATTTTGATTTTAATGTTACGTGATTAATTTTTGAAATCCTTCGCTTACGTAACTGTTGGGATAAATTCAATTAAGTTTATTTACGAGATGTTGTTACAATTACTTTGCCAGTCCGAAGCCTGATCAAGTGTGACGGTAAATTTGAATCATACCTGAGGTAATTAGACATATTAGGTAGGTACCGTAGGTCAATGACCTAATCACAGCTGACTGAGATCAGTGACCCGCCTAGCTATTTTGTTAAATTATCTTTCGCGCGCGTTTACACTCGTGTGTCCACCAGAAAGTGTTTATGTTTTTAAAGGATTTGTTAAGTGATACAGTGAGTTAAGTGCGGTTGTTGTGTAAAAGAAAATTTAAGTATTACGATACACTAAATGGATGACTCGAAACATGAGTATCAAACCTTATATGCAACTTACGGATTGCGTATTGGTTGGTGCTATGGACTCGACCACTTTTACTCATTACGAGGTAAGTGTAAACCGAAGTTGTGCGGCGCGCGCCTTAGATAGTGTAATGCGTGCGCACGAACAGCGGAGCTCGAATATTTAAATATTATAAATGTTTAAAAACTATTTTTGGGATTTTTTTTTTATGCGGAATGTGATGAGTTACACTTGAAGGACCGCAGTATGGAGTCGAACTCCTTATATATATATATATATATATATATATATATATATATATATATATATATATATATGTATATCCTGATATCAGTGTATCCCACTGTATGTATGTATGTGAAAACCCACTTACAACCAATAGTCTTCACTCCATCTGGCTTCTTCACCAACTCCCATGTTTCATTCTTATTGTGTGCTTGCAACTCTTTTGCTATAGACTTTTTCCACTTATCTTTATCCAGTGATGACAGAGCCTCCCGGTAAGACATTGGTGCTTCATTTTCTTCGAATTCTCCACCTTGACAGAGGTAAGTATTAGATTCATAGTTTCTGTTTTCTACTTTCTTTCTAAGAGTTATATTACTAGGTCCACTTATATTTATTTCCTTTTTAGGTACATACCTGGGATCATCATCGGAGAAGAATGTTTGTTCATCATAATCATCGGATAATGTTATAGATGAGTTATTTAACTCTCTTTTGCTTTGATTCATTACCTTAACAGATTCATTAATGTTCTTAGTGTCATCAGCACATATTTTAACATTATTTGTATTTTCTGTTAGGGGAACCAAAGAATACTTTCTTTGTACAGAATTTTCCAGAAATACAACATCTCTACTGATAAGAATTTTTCGTGTTTTAGTATCTAATAGTCTGTAACCTTTAGTGACTTCTGAGTAGCCAATAAAAATCATTTTACTTGCCTTAGGATCCATTTTTTTACGTTTAGCATCTGGAACATGAACCATGACTTTGCATTCAAAAATTCTAAGGTGTTTCAAATTTGGCTTCTTCCCGGACCATAATTCCTCAGGTGTAGCATATGAAATGGATCTTGTTGGACAGCGGTTTGTTATGTACGCAGCTGTCGCCACTGCTTCAGCCCAGTAGTATTTCTGTAAATTAGCATTAAGCAACATACAGCGAGCTCTCTCCACCAATGTTCGGTTCATACGCTCCGCTAACCCATTTTGTTGTGGGGTATATGGATTAGAAGTTTCATGTACAATGCCACAATTTTGCATATATTTAATAAACTCATTACTTAGATACTCTCTTCCATTATCAGTTCTTAATCTCTTTATTTTACATTCAAGTTGATTTTCCACAAATGCTTTAAATTCTTTAAATTTACTGAACACTTTCTGACTTGTTTTTAAGTAAGTAAATAAATACTTTCCTTGTATAGTCATCCACAAATGTGAGGAAATATTGCGCTCCTCCAACTGATTTCACCTTCAGTGGCCCACAGATATCAGAATGTATAAGTTCTAGAACTTTCTTAGCACGAGAACCTTCCTTGGGAAACGGCAGCCGAGACTGTTTTCCTTGTTGACAAAATTCACATATCATATCCAGCTTATTGTCGGTAAGCTTGACACCTTCTGTACATTTGGAGAGTTTATTCAGATCAGTCATATTGAGATGAGCCATCCTTTGATGCCAGTTTGTCCTTTACTATTACATATAGGCAGATCTATTTTTCCACAGCTCTTCACCTTAAGCATTTTATCATTAGCAATACGGATGCTTGTAATCGGAGGTGATGATTCATCATATAGCCAGTCCTGCCTCATCGTCATATGCATAGATGCTCCTGAATCAACAAACCAGCTATTACAGTCATTTGCTGCAGTGGATGCCGAGAACACAGCGACATATCCAGTTTCTTTGCCTGCCTCTTTGCCTTGGTCCTTTTTCTTTGTTCTGCAATTTTTACTTATGTGACCATACCTGTTGCACTTGAAACAACGTGGACCTTTATTAGACTTCGGAGAATAATCAGATTCTTTTTGTTTATATTTACTTGGCTTACTTGCATACAATGCAACTGACTCGGAGCTCTTTATTTCTTGTAAGAGCTTAGTCTTCACAGAGTTTGCTGTAATCGGCACACCAGAACTTTCGAGGGCCATAATAATTGGCTTGTAGACTTCGGGTAATCCCGCAAGGAGCAAAGTACCCAGCAATTCGTCATTGATGTCAAATGGTATGTTTCGAAGTTTATGTGTTGTACTTGTTATTCTGTTAACGTAATCTTCAACATTTTGACAATTATCTAATGTTGTTGTAATCATATCTCTTAATAAGCCCACGCGTCTTGTCAACCCTTTGTCGTCGAAAGCTTTTTGTAAATTGGTCCACACTTCTTTTGCCGTTTTTACCTCTTGTATATGTATGTAATTTACTGAGTCAAACGACAAAATAATTTTTGCTTTTGCTTTCAGGTCTAGTTTTGAATCAACAGGTTTGCCTTCATTTTCGATGCAGCACCACAGGTCTTCATGTTGTAAATACGTCATCACGGCAAACCTCCATGTATTGTAATTATCTCGACCAATTAACTTTTCGATAAGAGCCATTGCATTTGAAGACATTTTGTACGATTTTTTTTTTACACAAACCACGCGGCTTTTAGGTTAGGTCGTGTCAGTTTTGATGACCGGCGACTTTTTTATCGTTATTTCACTGATATTACTTTTACTGATAATTATTACAAACAGATTACAGGTTCTGGGCCCATAACCTGTTGTAATTAAACGACTTTATATTTAATTACTTAGTTTTATTTAAACAGAATAATCCACGTTACAGCAGAGATTGCGCAGAGAGATCAACCAGTTGACAAGTGACATCTGTCATTATGTATTTAGTAAGAACGTGCCAATTTCAAATTACTACAACAGGTATGTTGTCATCCGGTCTACAGATTCCTTCTAATAAAATCAATGAATAAATATCGTCTCCAAAAAGTATATCGACTGGTCTGCTAATATAAAATTCGGGATCTGCTAAGTTGATATTTTCTAGATGAGTCCAAGACGGCTTTGGAAATGTATAATTCGGCAGATTCTTGATTAGATTTTTCATGATATAACCTTCCGTCTCAAATTCAAAATCGCTGGTTTTTGATCCACACTTGATAGATATGAGTCCTTTGCAGTTACTCGCCTTAGTGCCCACTCCTGATATCACCCCGTGGCACTTTAACCTGGGTTGCCTTAATATTTGAGCAGCAGGTTCTGTAATAAGCGAGGTTTGTGTCTTGGTCTATAAGGACCCGCATGTTGACTAAAGTCCCATCATATTTTCGTACTTTAATAATTGCTGTAGCTAAAAAGATTTCTGGCATGTCACGTTGCACCGAAACATGCGAGTTGCTTTGCATTTTTTGCGAGGAGTCAGATTTCGAACCATTTCCGCTAGAAGTTGCTTTGGCAGCATTAAAGTTATTTGTTTGACCCGATGGCTTATATTGCTTCATGCAAAATTGTGTTATGCGCCGCGTTGCATTCCAAGCATCGTTTTTCTGAAATACATAGCTTACCGTTATGCGAATAAAGACAGTTTTCGCATACATTATATTTTGATACAGTTCGGCGTTTTAGGTATGGTGTCATATTTAAAAATGCTTTACAATAATAAAGGCAATGTTCATTACTTTTGCAAATTGCGCATTTATAAAATTTTGTGAAATTATTGTTTTTATTATTAGGATTTTGCGAAATTAACCTATTGTTCGCCGGAAAAGACTGTTTATGGAATTTTTTATTCAATTTGTTGGACTGATGCGGCAAATAATTATTTGTATGATGTGTCGTTTTATTGGTATGATATTTTCAGGCTTCTTGCGTGAAGATTCCAAACTTGTAAAAGCACTTTCTAAAAATGATATGAATTCTTGCAAACTTGGCAGTTCCCGGGGATTTTTGCATGAAGTTATATAATTATTATGAGTTTCTGCATCGAGTTTTTGTGATAGGAGGTGTACGAGCAATGGATTCCAGGACTCCACGTTGATACCTAAATTTTTGATAGCATTTAGCGTCTCCAATGTGGTGTCATGAATGTGGTTTAATGATATTTGCTGTACCACTGGAATATTTAATAAGATATCAATATGCGAGCGGAAAATTGAGCGTTTATTATTATATCGATTGTTTAAGATGTCCCAACTGATAGTATAGTTATCGGAAGTGATAGGCAAATGCTGTATAAGTCTTTCCGCCTCGCCTCTGACCTTTGTTTTTAGGAATTGCATGTTCTGTGCGTTCGACAATGATGGATTCCCATGTATTGTTTCAATAAAGAGATCTTTGAACGAGCTCCACTGATGATAATTCCCATTAAATGTCGGTATTTCTACATGAGGTGTTAATTGATCCTTATGCGAAACTAACCATAACTTTCTATTGATAGATTTATTGATGTCGTTATATTTTGATTCATAATTTAAGAAGGCAGCTTCATATGTTAAGTTTCTACCGCCTAATTCACTGTCTAACTCCCAATGTAATGCGTTAATATTAGACGTGATTATATTGTGCGTAGAATGTGATCGAATTCTCATTTTTCTGATATTGCTTCTAAATTAATATTTGATAGAGTATGCTCGAGTGCTTTAAATTGCTACTTTGCTTACGCAACATCTCGTCAGTTTTGCTGTTCGTCCCTTGGCACTGCAACATTGATATTTGAGGGGACGGTTGTCGAGATGGTCTTGGATTGCTTATTAACGTCGCCGGCTTGAGGATAGGCGTGGACGGTCCTCTTGGATCCTCTTGGACCTGATAATTCTTAAAAGCGGCTCTGATATTTTCATATTTCTCCTTCACTAATGAATGTTGCTCACTTGTGAAGTAAGAATGAGACTTCGTAAACTCGATTTTACCGAGCATTGAGTGATTTTCCTGAAATTCCTGCCAATACTTATCAATCGTCTCTACTCGTTTCCTAATATAGTCCGATGTCTTTCTCTCGGCACTATCTTTTTTAAAATTGGTGTACATTTGCACCATGGCATCAAAAATTTGCTGTTGGGTGGCCAAAATATCCTCCATGGTAGACATTTTATATTTTTATGCAGAAAGATATAAAATGGAAAGATCTTACTTGATAATTTGTTACTCGATGGTTGCTGTTCTGTCCTTACTGCTGTTCTGCTGCTGAGCGCCCAATATTAGGATGTTGATATCACCTAAACTGTCACTGCTGAACTGTTCCACTTATAGTCAATGTTTATAGCACTGGTTCTTTCACACGTATGATCCTGCTTAGACTCACACGCACGAAGTTCTAAGGATCGAAGGACCAAAAAAGGTAATGTACGGGCTGATACGTGCCCTATACACCCTTGGTTGATAGTTGATAATTGATATAAGTTGATATGCTTGATAATTAATAGAAGTTGATATATTTGATAACTTTATTTGATAAAATGATAAATTGCTAATGATATAATGATATTGAGACCCGCGAGCACACGCGGCTGCTCGTTGCGGACTGAGTTATAAAATACATATAATTCGCCGCTTTAGCGCGATTTGCTGACGCTACAAATCAGCGTGTTAACCCGTACAGTCAGATCATCTTCTCATTTATACCGATGCATCTAAACTCTCTCCGGAAGGCTGTGTTAGTGCAGCCTGCTGGATTCCTAAATTCAAAATTATTTTATAATTCAAATGCCCACCTGAATCATCAGTATTCACTGGTGAGGCTGAATTGACTGATTACGAAGTAAATACAACACTAAACTCAGTTAAATTATTCATTTAAATTATGTATTATAAAATACATTTGAGTTCTAATTATTATTATTAAAACTTAAATTAGTGACTTTTGCTATAATGTTACGTCTAAACTTCATAGACACTCAATGACAAATTTAAAGAATATGAAAAAATATGTTAAATAATTATAATTTTCAATAATTCAACGCAAATAACTAGTGTAATCAAATATATAACTGTTAAATATTGTGCGTGAGTGTTTGTGGCGAGTAAATATAACGTACGCAATCCATACAACACGTTAAGGGACTACCTGCTGCAGCTGTCAAACTGCAACGGCCGCAACTTTAAATTTCTTCGTGAACACGGGGAGTATTTGTATTTTATTCTAACATTTAATCTGTTTTCTCTTAAGACACAACACTATACAAAGCTCACATATTGTGAGCAACGTCTCTCCTCACACTTGGCTTCGTTACCGCCTCACTTTGCTTGACAAGTTGGAAGTAAAGTTGAAGACAAAAAACATTAGCCACAGACAGTTTTTACACACTTATAATACACATAATACATCTCTTTATACCGTTAGGTAACTCCAAAATTATAATTTTGAATAATTCACATAGTTTACATTTAAACCAACACATTATTTCATTTTATTCCATTTGTCACAATTTACTTTAATAACTTGAAGTAATATAGTGTAGACTAGGAATATATGATTAATATAATTATTAATAAGTTCAATAGTATAACTACAATTTGATTTGTAGAACATCAAACTAGTTTTTAATTTTAATCATCCAATAACACAAATCTTGTCTCTCTTTGCTTAAAAATTCAGAAGTAAAGTTGTAGACAAATCACAATTAATACTAAATTAATATTAAACTAAGTAAAATATTAGGTTATATACACAACTATTTTTTAATTGATTTAGTACTTTTTAAAAATTAATAATCTTTTTATACACATGATACAATTTTTACATATAAATACATTATAACTATTAAATATTACATTATTAACACACTTTAATTTTTACAGTTTCACATTATTATGGAACGCATTGTCATGACCCGCAAAGCCACCACAAAGGACATGGAGATTAAATTAAAGTTAACGCTTCAGGAGTTGCAATCTGCCAAGGACTTTTGCGATACACTTCTTAAAGAAAGGGAAGAATGTGAAGAAGAAATTGCAAAAACGATAAAGAAAAATTCAGACTTAAAGACTGAGCTCGCTGAACTTCACTGTAAATACTTGGACATTGAAATACAGCGTGATCAACTGTATAACATTGTGACCTCTTTCAACCAGTGCAGTGATGAACATGAGAGGGCTCTAGACCGTATCTCAAACCTGGAAGTTAATCTCCATGAGGCCAGGAAATCAATCTCAGCATATGAGAAATTAAAAGACAATATGGCTCTGACCTTGCATGAAGAAATAGTTAAGTGTGGTTCGGGTTCAAATGAACAAGTAGTTACAGACCTAACTAATAATAAGTCAATACAGAAAGAAATTCCTACATTTAATACACAAAAAAAGTTAAAAAAATATATAAAAGTTAATAAATTTATTAAAAAAACAAATAAAATCATAAAAAATAGGCATAGTTCCCTTAGAATTAATAAATTGAAACAGGAATGTTCATTTTTAAAAAATAATTTAAAATCTTATACTAAAAAATTGCAATTAAATAGAATAACATATGATAGTGACACACAGCAACTGCAATTTAAAATTGAAAATTTAAAACAGTCGTTAAAATCAATAAGCGACTTGTATGAGACTTCAAAGTTAAAAATGCAGGAACATTCAGCATTATTTGATTTATGCAACAATATTACAGAATCACAAAAGTCTGTCAGTTCTTGTGACACCAAGCAGCAACAGTGTGACACTACCATTGAGCATAAAAATAGGATATCACATAAAAATATAAATAAATCATTAAATAATTATAATATAGTCATGGTATCCGATAAGCTGGGTCAGAATTTTGGCTCCTTGCTTAATAATGAAATAAATAATGTTTATAACTTATGTTCACCCGGGGCAACTTACCAACATCATGTAAAAAATATTAATTCAATGAACCTGGACAAAAATTCAATAGTTATTATTATGCATGGAGACAGTTTGTCTATAAATAAAGTAGATTTAATAAAATGTATAGAAAAATTATTTTATATACAGAATAAAACAAAATGTAAGTTTATGATAAGTGCATTTCCATATTCAAATAATTTGACAGATGCACAGAATAAACACATATATAATTTGAACATATGTTTATATAATTTAATTCATTATTATACTTATAGTGACAATTTCATTTTATTTGACATAAATAAATTCAATTATAAATTTAAGTTGACAAAGGATACTATGTTCCTGCCATTAAAATATAAAAGACATATTGTTAATTTATTAGTATATAATGTAAAAAATTCATTTATAGAAAATACTGTCACAGTTAATTATAATTTAAATAATAATAGTAACATTAAAAACATTAATTTAAACTAAATAAAAAGACAAAGCCTAAGCCCTCCTATTTAAATATTGTACATCAAAATATACAGGGTATAGGGTGCAAGGAGCACGAAATTGAATTATTTTCAGAATATGATAAAATCCATATATTTTGTATTACAGAACATTGGCTCCAATGTAATGACATATTTAATATTAAAAATTTTATCATGTCAAGTTCGTTCGTAAGAGGGAATGCCATTCGTGGAGGTTCATTAATATTAGTTCGTAAAGATATAGCATGTAAATCTCGTCAAGATATTGTGGCTCTCTCTATCGAGCGAACTGTGGAATTGTCCTGTGTGGAATTTCAGCAGTACATTGTAGTTTGCGTATACCGCCCCCCTATAGGAGATTTTAGTTTGTTTGAGTCAACTATGGAGGATATTTTAGGAAAGTTATGTAAAGGTAATAAATATATAGTTGTATGTGGTGATTTCAATGTAGATTTGTTAAAGACCACGACAACCAGTACACGACTGATTAACTTATTTAAATCGTTTAATTTAACATACAGATATTGTGAACCAACTCGAATTACTAGTATGTCTTCTACCTGCATTGATAATATCTTTTGTCATTGTGAAATTTATGTAAAGTCAATTATTAATAACTTAACATCTGACCACTGTGGACAAAAATTTTCACTTCAAGATAGGGTTATTTTAAATAAAAGAAAAATAATATGTAGACCAATAACTATTAAAAAATTAAATTCTCTTAAAGATATTATGGCGTCCAAAATAAGTAAATTAGATATGACTGCAGATGATCCAGATGTACTTTATGATTCGGTTTTTAAATTAATTTTAAATGAATTTAATAATATTTTCAAAATGAAGACATTTTATAATAATGTAAACTTGAAATTTAGAGACTGGGCTACTCCTGGCATTTATAAAAGTAGAAATAAATTATATGAATTATACAGTGTGAAGCGGTGGTATCATGAGGAACATTTTGTAGAATATGTAAAAAAGTATTCAAAAACTTTTAAGGCGGTGTGCATTTCTGCTAAGTCAAATCATATCAAAGGAAAAATTTTTAATTCGGAAGATAAAATTAAAGCTACTTGGGACGTTATTAATAGTTTATGTGGTAAATCTAACAAGCAGATTTTGCCAATTGAATTGAATGTAGAGAATAAACTCGTTAATTCAGAATTAGAAGTTGTAAATATATTCGAACAATTTTTTGATAAAATACCTACAGATATAACATCTCAGTTAAATTCGTCTTCATTAACTGCTTCTACATTGTTAGCAAATAATGTACCCGAATATGATATCGAATTCTCTTTTAAACAAATTACATCACTAGATATTGTAAAAACATTTAATACTCTAAAAATGAAGAAAACAAATGATCTATGGGGTATCTCGGTTTAAGTAATTAGTAGTATCATCCGAGACATTGCTCCCTATTTAGCTTGTATATTTAACAAATGTCTTAACACGGGTTCATTTCCAGATTTATTAAAATGTAGTAAAGTTTTACCACTTTTTAAAAAGGGAAGCAAATGTGATCCTGGTAGAGACCTATTTCTATATTACTTTCCCTAAGTAAAATATTTGAAAAACTAATTTTAAATCAACTCCTTGTTTATTTTAATGTAAACAATATTTTTCATGGTGAACAATACGGTTTCACTAAAGGTCAAACACATATATGATGCGTGGGAGAAATCACAGAATGCTATTGGTGTATTCTGTGATTTATCTAAGGCATTTGACTGCGTGGAGCATGAAACGCTTTTATATAAACTTAAATATTACGGTGTGAAAGGCAAAGCTCTTGATCTCATTGCTTCATACTTGACACAGAGACTTCAACATGTTACTATAAATGGAATAAAGTCTTCTGGATCTGTCCTAAAGATGGGTGTTCCACAGGGGTCAATTCTGGGTCCTTTTCTATTTTTATTATATATCAATGATCTTCCGTTTTATGTTAAAAGTATTTGTGACATTGTATTGTTTGCTGATGATACTTCGCTTATTTTTAAAGTTGACAGAAATAAAACTAATAATGACGATGTAAACAATGCATTGTCACTGATACAATATTGGTTTACATCTAATAATCTGGTCTTAAATGCTAAGAAAACGAAATGTGTAATATTTACCTTGCCTAATGTTAAACAGCGAACTTATAGTTTAATATTAAATAATGAGATCCTTGATGTTACTGATACAACGGTGTTTTTAGGAATAACTTTGGATATAAAACTTCAGTGGAGCTCCCATTTGTTATCTCTTACGGGGAGACTCAGCTTCGCATCGTACGCGGTTAGAAAAGTTCGTCAACTAACCGATGTTGATACAGCTCGATTAGTATATTTTGGTTATTTTCATAGTATCATGTCTTATGGATTGATGCTATGGGGTAGTGCTACAGATATTAATACTGTATTTATCTTACAAAAAAGAGCTGTTCGTGGTATTTATAATCTAGGAGCTCGAGACTCCCTTCGGGATATTTTTAGTAAAGTAGGTATACTTACTGTTGCGTCACAATACATTTATAACAATATAGTATACATTCATAAAAATATTTATTATTTTGAAAGAAATAGAGATAAACATAATATTAACACGAGAAAGAAAGATAAACTTATAACACCTTGTTTTCGACTTCACAAAGTAAATGTTTCCTTTCTGGGGCAAGGTATTCGTTTTTATAATAAAATCCCCCAGAAATATTTGCAGTTTTCCATAAATAGATTTAAATCATATGTTAAAAAGTCTCTAATAGCTAAAGCATATTACTCTATACAAGATTACGTTGACGATAAAGATGCGTGGGCTTAGTATATGCTGAATTTCGTACAGGATAAATGGTCAATTTGTAATCAAAAACTGTGTTGTGATGTATTGACAATATTTTAAAAGAGTAACTATCGAGTTTCTTGCCGGTTCTTCTCGGTAGAATCTACGTTCCGAACCGGTGGTAGCTTCATTATTTGATGTAATTTTTTTTTTTGTTTTTTCATGTATTGACGATTCAAAAGTGCTCGTGAGAGCCTACTTGAATAAAGTATTTTTGATTTGATTTGAAACTTTTTTTATTAATTTTCTTAATAGTCTATAAATTAAAGGAAACTAATTGACCAAAGTGGTCTAAGCTCAACTTAGTTATAATTGAATTTGATATTGGTTTAAAATTAGAAAATATATTGTCAATAAATACACTTGGCCGAGGTAGAAGTAATTCTGGTTGGCTCTAAGAATAAGTTAGTTAAGTTATATTTTACAAGAATCTAAATCTAATAGCTGTAGTGGAATGTTCTAATAAATTAATATTAACATATCATAATATATTTATTAGACTCATATAATTGTAATAATAATTTTTCTAATATATTTTCGAATAATTCATATAACACATCTGTATATTCTTACAACAATAAAACGCTCAAGCTCAGCACAGGCCATCTCAATAGTACGCTCAACAGAGAGGCTCACTACATCGTTACGTTTATTAAATTTAAAATTGTTACTTATAAGAATCAGCGAGCCACCTCATTTCGCTTTTTAGGGTTCCAAACCTTAAAAGGAAAAACGGAACCCTTATAGGATCACTTTGTTGTCCGTCTGTCTGTCCGTCCGTCTGTCTGTCTGTCCGTCCGTCCGTCCGTCCGTCCGTCTGTCTGTCTGTCTGTCATGTCAAATGCATGGACGTATCAAGTTGAAATTAATATCATATACTCAAGTCTACGATGACATGCGGCCGTGAAAAAATTAAAGTTATAAGTCAGCGCAATCAAAAGATAATGGAAAATATGTCGTATATTTTGACCATTTTAGCGTTTTTGCAAGGGAATCAAAACCTATAGGGTACTTCACATTGTCCTAGCATTATGAAATTTGACCAGGAGCAAGGTCTTTTAGTATACATAAAGGAAAAAATGAAAACTGTAAATTTCTGTTCGTGTGTCTGTCAGTCTGTACGTTTGTCTTTCAACCTTTTTCTCAGCGTAAATGTATCAAGTTGTAAATTGATCAAGCGGAAAATATACAAATCTTAGAATTAAAATTTTATGTACTTGTAACAAATTAACATAGAAGTTAACCATGGTTTTCGCTTGCGTTGGCTCTGGTTGACACACGTGTTAGAGAGATTTAGCCGTTTCTTTTTCGTTTTTTTTTTGTGTATTCACTGTGAAAATAGTTTGTTTTTATTGTTTATCGTATTTACTAACAGTATTGGTTGCGGTAAGTGTGTAAATTGTAGTTTTTGTTCTATTTTAGATAATATATTTAGATACTAGTTTTTAAGTTAAAATGGATGTCGATCGGCCTCCCGAACCTCCCGATCCTGGAGGCTCATCTGTTGTGTGTGACCCGTCCCCCTCTAATTCTCTGCCTGAATCTCGTAAACGTCCTAACGAAAGTGCTGTGATTGATTCGTCAGCGAAGAAAACCATAGTCCACCCATCTACCGCAACTCCATCGATCCAGTCAATATATGTTCATCCCTGTTTCTCAGAAGGTCCTAAAAAGTACTCTAGTGACGACAAAGGTCCCTTCATCGTCCATGTATCACGGGAAGTCGCAGACCCATCTGCAGGAACTACTGTGCGGGCTATTACATTTGGGCAATTTTTACACAAGCATAAAATCAGCTCAATTATAAATGATGGAGTGAAGAACATAGGCCGAAACAAAATATCTGTTGAGTTTTTATCGTGGCAAGCAGCAAATGACTTCTTAGATAATCCCATTTTAGGCCTATGTAAATATAAAGTTATTATCCCAACTTACAATGTTACAAGAATGGGTTTAGTTAAAGGAGTTCCTGTGGAATGGTCGATGGAGGAATTCGTCGACTCGTTAGAAATTCCTTCTGGATGTGGTGAAGTTTTGAAAGCGAGACGTTTGAATCGCAAAGTTTCTAATTAGGGAGTCGTCACTTGGGTACCCAATCCATTGTTGTAACTTTTAGGGGGCAAATTCTGCCTCCTAAAGTTTACTCCTATCACACTTCCCTTCCTGTAGAGACCTACAATTTACCTACTATTATGTGTCTAAGCTGTTGCCGCTATGGTCATATAAAAACTCAATGCAGATCGAAACCAAGATGTTTTAAATGCTCCCAACAGCATACTGGTAAGACATGTAATGTCATCAAGGAAAATGCCACATGTCTGTATTGCTCCGGCAAACATTTTGCCTCTGATAAAGATTGCCCTGAATATTCGCGACAGCACTCAATCAAGTTGGTCATGGCATCCGATAATGTCTCTTATATTGAAGCATCCGCAAGATTCCCACCAGTCCGAAGATCCTATGCAGAGATTGCTAAAGAGATGTTTTCCCCACCCATTTATGTTAACTCCAGTCCTTCTAAAACCATTCCCTCTCCAAATAAATCCACCCAATCCTACCGTCAAACTGTAGTTAGATCCGTCCGTCCCAGAGCCCCCCTTGGTAAAGGGTTTGATAAACAAGCCCACCAAGCCATAGTCGGTAACTGCCCCTCTTCCACTCCCAATGGTTGTGCCCTGAACAGCAATGTGGATCCTATTCCTACCAACCATACTACAAACCTTCTAGAACTCCTTTCACAAATGATCCTCAACATTGTTACAGCATGTAGCGATGTTCCTTTACCGTCCAACGTTGCCGATAACCTGTCCCAATTGCTTCTCGTCCTTAAAAATGGCTCCAACTAGATTCCTTCAGTGGAACTGTAAAAGCATCCGTCCTAAAAAACATGAATTACTCTCCCTTATCAACCTGTATAGTCCCTCCATTATTGCCATCTCTGAAACATGGTTAATTCCTGGTTCTCGGTTTCGGGTTCCCGGTTTTTCCTGTTTGAGGGATGACAGAAGTGATGGGTATGCAGGTAGTGCCCTTTTTATCCGTCATTCCATTCCTTTCTCTCAAATTCCTCTCCCCCCCAGCCAGCATTTTAGTGCTGTTGCTGTTAAATCCCTTAACATTTCCTTTCTTTCTCTGTATATTCCCCATCCATCCTCTACTTTTATCCCTGAACTTCACTCTATCCTATCTTTACTTCCTCATCCTATCCTTGTGATGGGTGACTTCAACGCCCATCATACTGCATGGGGCTGTCATTATAGTGATGGGTTTGCTCACTTGTTGGTGGATATTGTTGATGATGTCAATCTTTGCATCCTTAATGATGGTTCGCCGACACGTCGAGTCTACCCTTCGCAGAACCCTAAGACTGCAGTAGATTTATCCTTATCTTCTCCTTCTCTTGCCTCTCAACTTTCCTGGAATGTCCTGCCTTCCACTTTTGGCAGTGATCATTTCCCTATTCTTCTTTCCTTTAACCAAAATGCCATTCCTTCTATTACCCCAAATCCCCTCCTTAAATATTCCCTTAAAAATGCAAACTGGTTAGACTATGCTAGTTCTGTTGATGACATATTGAACTCTCTTTCTGAGCCTGGAGGCGATGAAAATATCAGTTTTTACTATGAAACATTCCTTAAGGCTCTTTTAAGTGCTGCAGATCTTAACTTCCCTAAAAAACATTTTCCTAAAAAGTTGGTGCTTTCCACCCCCTGGTGGGATGAGGAATGCACCCGCTTAGCTACACAAAGAACGGAGGCAGAGCATTCATATTCTCTGTCTATGTCTCCTTTGAATTTTCAAAGTTACCAACGGTTAGACGCTAAATTAAAGAGACTAGTTTCTAAAAAGAAAAAACTTGGTTGGGTTGATTTTTGTCAATCCCTTTCCCCTCGTTCTCCTTCTTACTTAGTTTGGTTAAAACTTAAAAAATTTCGTCGTTCCCTGAATTCTGACAATCCTACCTCCAATAATCCATCAGAATGGCTCAACAATTTTGCTGACAAACTTGCGCCCCCCTTCGTACCTTGTCAGGATAACTTTCTTTCTTCCTTTCCTGCACCCATTTCAGATGAAATGGATGCCCCATTTTCATTTTCTGAGCTTCAATGTGCTCTGTCCGGTCTCACAGATTCTTCTCCAGGAGAAGATGGTGTTCCTTATTCTTTTGTCACACACTTAAATGAAAATTCTCAGAAAGTCTTTTTAAATATAATTAATCAATTTTACATGACAGGTGTTATTCCAGATTCTTGGAAATCACAATTAATAATACCTATTTTGAAACCTGGCAAGAATCCTTCAGATTCTAACTCTTACAGACCCATAGCATTGTCATCCACTTTAGCAAAAATAACTGAACATTTGTTAAAGAACCGTCTGGAGTGGATAATGGAAAGCAGGAATATAATCTCACCCTCTCAATTTGGCTTTCGAAAGGGATTGAGCACCATCGATAGTCTCAGCATTATTTCAACAGATATTCGAATAGCCTTTATAAAAGGAGAGTACCTTGTGGGTGTTTTCCTGGATGTAGCTTCTGCATATGACAATGTTCTTCTCCCATTACTCAGGCAAAAATTGCACCAGCTGAGTATGCCTCCGAGGATGATTCATTTCATATGTAATCTGCTTTTTTGCAGATCTATAGTGGTAAAACATCAAACCATATCTCTTCCCCCCAGACTTGTCTGGAAAGGTCTCCCCCAGGGCTCTGTCCTTAGTCCTCTGCTTTACAGCATTTACACTCACGATCTCGAATTATCTGTTAAAAATTTTTGCAACATTTTACAGTATGCTGATGATATTGCAATTTATTATCGATCAAAGTCAGTAGAAGATATTACATTTCGTCTCAACTCTGCTTTGCATTATCTTGGCCAGAGGCTGTCTGATCATGGCCTATCTCTATCGATAGCCAAAAGTCAGGCAGTTGCATTCTCTAGAAAAAGAATAGTTCCTATCTTCGATTTGTTTTATGGGGATCAACGTATTAACTTTGTAGATAAGGCTAAATTTTTAGGAGTCATACTCGATAACCGACTGAACGGAGTTTCTCATACAGAGCATGTTATTAAAAAATGTGAGAAGGGCATTAATGTCCTTCGTGCGGTGTCAGGCGTTTGGTGGGGAGCTCACCCATATTCACTTAAACTCCTATATAATGCCATAGTTCGTAGCCATATGGACTATGGCTTATTTGTTTTGGAACCAATAAATAAATCAGCATCTGATAAGCTGAAAAAAATTCAATTTAAATGCCTTAGAATCATTCTGGGTGCTATGAAATCTACACCTACGAATGCTCTACAGGTTGAATGCGTTGATGCTCCCTTGCAAATAAGGAGACAGTATCTGTGTGACCGTTTCGTCAGCAAGATGTTACAGCTGTCATCCCATCCTCTTTGGAATCGTTTAAATGAATTGTCCCAAATTGTTAATCCTAGCAAACCCTCATCCTGTCTTTTAAATAGTTTCCTTTATTTTACTAAACTCCCCAATCCTCTTATTCAACTACCTTTAAATCCTCTTTTTTCCATCCCCTATAAGGCCCTTGTCCATCAACCTCCTGTTGTAACGAATCTTGGATTCGTTAAAGACTCACCTGATACTGTGTCTCTTTTTAATAGCATACTTCATGAAAATTGGTCAGATCATCTTCTCATTTATACCGATGCGTCTAAACTATCTCCAGAAGGCTGTGTTGGTGCAGCCTGCTGGATTCCTAAATTCAAAATTATTTTACAATTTAAATGCCCACCTGAATCATCAGTATTCACTGGTGAGGCGATCGCCTTATTGGAAGCCATTTTATATGCCCACTCCCATGACTTAAGACAGACTGTTATCCTGACTGACTCCTTAAGCTGCCTTTTAGCCATCAAGGAAAACCCATTTCGTAGTAGAAAGAGGTTTTTCGTTATCTTAAAGATCAGAGAGGCCTTGTTCTTGTGTCATCAAAAGGGACTGCAGGTCTCGCTAGTTTGGATTCCCAGCCATTCCGGAATCCCTGGCAACGAAACTGCTGATTCGTGTGCCAAATCCGCCATTCAGCTTGGTTCTTTAGAGCACTTCAAAAATTCTTCACAAGATCTCTGTGCTGTTGCGAATACTCGTTTGTTCAAATCTTGGACATCTTTTTGGATTTCATCAAAATCGGTTAAGGGTTAATATTATGCTACTTTGCAACCTGACATTCCAAGACGCCCTTGGTTCTTGCTTTTTAGACGTGCTGACCGCTGGGTCACTTCCACTATTTGTCGTCTACGTCTTGGCCATACATGTACTCCCAGTCACCTGGCTAAAATTAGAGTTCGTGACCACTCACTGTGCGAATGCGGTTTAGACGAAGGTTCCCCATCCCATATCCTGTTTAACTGTCCCAGACTTCTTCATCCCCTCTATGACGTTCTCCCTCCTAAAATCCCCCGTCCTATAAATGTTGAATGTTTATTGATGTTTGTGTTTAGTCCACTGTGTTCGTTTCTGTGTAAATATATTAAATGTAATAAAATTAAGTTGTAAATAAAACATGTGATTGTCCCATTATTATTAGTTGTATTTTTATACTATATATTTATTATATTTATAACTCTTTTTTGTGTTGTTTTAGGACTAACAATGAAATTCACACTATTTTAGGGTGTTTTCAAAATTTAGTCAAGGTTGGATTCTCGACCCCACCGATCAATCTCCATCGTGTTTTCTCCATTCCACGTGACATTGGCAAAATAACATGTGTCTAATTGGCACAACTAAAAGCCATAAACCAAAGAATTGAATTGAATTGAAGTTAACCATGGTCAAAAAAACAATTTTACAAACACTGAGGAGAAATTTGTAAGAAAACGAAAACATGAGGGCAGCAAACCTTTATTAACAACGCAATGCAATCTATATATCGCAGCTAACAAAACGATAGCGCGATTTAGGGTACAGCCAGCGCCATCTCTTGACAATATTATTACCTATGATAAAATTCTGCTCGATTGATAAAATTTTGAAATAATGTGACCAGAGGTAACATCATTTTAAAATTTAAAATTTTAGTTAAAACATATAAATATGTAATCTTATTGTTTTCATGAAAAAGTTAGTTAAAATTATTCTAAATATGAAAATAAAGATATAATAAATTAAAAATATTATTTAAACGCGCTAAAAATAATAAAATAAACTATTCCTTTCAAAGTTTTATAATCAATTATAGTTATAGTTAATTTTATCGTCATTACATAATTTACATTAAATACAAAAGCTTCACGCGATTTGATTTAAGTGCTCGTATTAACTTAGTTCTATATATAGTATATAAACTAGTAAAGCCAATTGAGTGAGGGCGGCTCTGTGACGTGTGTAACATTGAATCCTCGAAACTAAATAAGTAGAAATAGTATTAACGATTTGTTGGATATAAAAAGTGCATAAATGCAAAAAAATAGTACCGATTTGCGTGTGGAAGTATAACGGAAAACAAAGGAATTATCTATTACAAATCTTTTAGATTGCGTCTTCAGTGAGACTGTTAAAGCTTCGACCGGAAGAACCAAAAAACGGATAAACAGCAGTGATTACAATTACTACGGTGAAAATAAAACAATAAATAAACAAGAACAAGAAATAAAAAAGTGTAGTGTTAAAAATATTAAAGTTTTTAACTGTACAAAAGTTAATAAAAACAAGTGAAGGTGGAAGAAAAATAAAATTGGCTTACGGAATAAAGTGCAAACCAAAATATTAAACAAGACTATGATATAGACATATTTCATGTCACAAAGCAAAGAAGTTACTGGTCTAATGGACAAAACACTAACTCGTCTATCGGATGATTCCAGTTCAAACCCTTTTTAATTTTTTTTTTACTTTTATCTAAAATTTTATTTTTGTTAGTAGACTTGTTATTTGCACGCCATGGAAACAAAAATGGAAGAGCAATTTCAATTTTTTTTCAATAAAATAAAAGTCGAGATGGATAAACAAACAAATTCAATAACAAATACTGTGTTGAAACAAATGGATGAAAAGTTAAAACCCTTAATGGAAGAAAACAACAAACTTAAAGAAAAAGTAATAGTGCTCGAGAAGAAAATTGAGACTTTTGAAAGAGAAAAGAAGAAAAATAATATATTGTTATTTGGATTTGAGGAAAAAGAAAAAAGCTCAATAGATCTGCTAATGTCAGTTAAGGATTTAATTAAAAAAGATTTACATATTTCTATTGAGACGCACGACATTACGAAAATACAGCGCATTGGTATTAAAAGTAATGACAAAACAAGGCCGATATTAATCTCCTTTATGAATTATTGGAAAAAGACTGAGATTCTGAGAAGTAGAGCAAATATATTAAAGAAGATTTTCCCAAAGATGTTCTAGAAGTAAGAAGATCGTTACAATTGAAGGTTAAGGATGAAAGGGAAAAATAATGATAAGCTAGTTATTAAAAAGGACAACCCAAATAATGAAAAAAGAAAAAGAGAACAATCTACTTCACCAGCAACACAAATATATCCGAAAAAAACCATTCACACAATAAAAACAAATAGAACCAATGCGTTTGATTTATTAAGATCGAGATCAAATTCATGCTCCTCATCTATTTCAACTACAATTAAAAAGGATTAGCAAATAAATATCAGCAACCAAAATCAAATCAACCCCAAGCCGGCAGGTCACCGAGGGGTTGCAAGACCACCACCCTCTAGGAACACCCAATCAATAAAAAACAACAAACAAAATAAATTATATATTGCAACATTGAACGTAAGAACATTAATGGTAGATAACAGACGTATTGAACTGGAACAGGCATTAGAAAATATCAAATGGGATATAATAGGACTTTCCGAAGTAAGAAAAAATGGAGAAAAGATTAAAGAATACAGTGACTATATGTTATATTACAAAGGCGAAAAGAAGGATTATATGTGTGTGTGGGGTTTTTAGTAAAAAAATATCTGAAGGCACTTATTTTAGAAATGATCGGGCTTTCAGATAGAATAGCAATCTTAAATTTAAGATTCCCAGGAGATAAATATATTTGGTCAATTTTACAAGTATATGCACCCACAGAACAAGCTACATTAACAGAAAAAGAAACATTCTATCAGAAACTAACGGAAACCATGAAAAATATCGAAAGAAACGTACTAATTATAGGGGATTTCAATGGTCAAGTGGGAAGTAAATTAAGTAAAGAAGAATTTACCATAGGAGACTATGGCACTGGGACCAGAAATGAAAACGGACAAATATTAATAGATTTTTGTTCAGAGCATAACTTAAAAATAATGAACACCTTCTTCAAAAAACGACCTACAAAAAAGTGGACTTGGATTTCCCCTAACGGCAAAGATAAGAATGAAATCGATTTTATTATTTCAAACAAACCCAAAAAATATTTAATAATGTCAGTACAATCAACAACCTTAATTTCAATACCGATAACAGAATGCTAAGAGGAATTATATCGTGCAAAATCGAGAAAAGGTCAAGACAAATCATGATATTAACCAAACGTAAACTTAACTTACCTGTACCTGAAAATTGCTTAGACAAATTGAGCGAATCATTGCAGGATATAAAGAAACTCAAGACAGCTTGTGATAAATACAATTTCCTAGAAGAAAAACTACAACAAGTAAGTGAACTTAGCAATGGGAGGGAATCAAAGGATAAAATAGGACAAGAAGCCGCAATTTTAATTAGGCAAAGAAAAGATTTTTTAAAGAATAGAAAAGAACACCGGAAGGATATAGCAGACATAAGCAAGAAAATTATAGCAACAATTAGAGATTATAGGAAAAAACAGAGAATATACACCATAAAAGATCATATAGAGAAAACAGGTGGAGTCAGAAAAGCTTTAAAACAATTAAAGGAACATACATCTTGGATTCCAAATATGAAACAAAAAATAGGCAATAATAGACAACACGTTACGTCCCAAAGATGTCAAATAGCACAAATAGCCACAGATTTTTACAAGAATTTATACAAAGACACAATTGTTTTACTAAACTCAGAACGGAGTAAAGAAAGCGACCTATATGATGAAATCATACCGCACATATTAAAAAGCGAAGTAAGAAAAGCGATACAGTCCCAAAAATCAGGAAAATCCCCAGGGGAGGACAATATATCAAACGAGCTATCAAAAAGTACCCTAGATGTGATACTCGAACCTCTAACATACATATTCAACGAAATATTGGAAACTCAACAAATTCCAGCACAATGGACAAAATCTACCATAATATTACTACACAAAAAAGGTGACAAAAATATGATCGGTAACTACAGACCTATAAGTCTCATGTCTAACTTGTACAAAGTATTCTCAAAGGTTCTACTAGGACGATTGACAAAACGCTTAGATGAAAATCAACCCATAGAACAGGCTGGATTTCGTAGTAATTTCTCAACGATAGATGACATACATGTAGTAAAGCAAATAATTGAAAAGTGTAACGAATATAGTCAACCCTATTACTTGTCATATGTAGATTACAACAAAGCCTTCGATTCGCTGAACCACAACTACATTTGGAAAACCCTCGAAAATCAAGGAATAGAAAATAAATACATAGCAATTTTAAAACAAATTTATAGAAACCATACTGCCAAAGTACAATTAGAAAGCAAAGGAGAGGAGTTTGCTATTCAGAAAGGCGTCAGACAAGGAGATCCCCTTTCACCGAAACTGTTTACGGCGGTTTTAGAAAACATTTTCAGACAACTAGATTGGAATGATTTTGGAATAAATATAAATGGCATTAATCTAAACCATCTTAGGTTTGCGGACGATATCGTGTTATCTTCCCAAGATCCCAAGACACTTCAAATAATGCTAATACAACTAGAATCAGAAAGTAAAATGGCAGATCTATCAATGAACTTAAATAAAACAAAAATCATGACCAAAAGAGAAAAAATTACAATATCAATAGCAGATCACGAAATTGAATATGTGGACGAATACATATATCTTGGACAAGTAATCGCAACAAAAGGAATGCATCAAAAAGACGTAAACAGAAGAACATCAAACACATGGAAACGTTATTGGTCACTAAAAGACGTAATGAAGAATAAATCCATACCGATTTCAAACAAAGCCAAAGTATTTAATACCTGCATACTCCCATGCCTCACATATGGTTGTCAAACATGGCCTTCAACATCCAAAGTAAATAATATGATCCAAGTATTCCAAAGAGGGATGGAAAGGAGTATGTTGAACCTAACTATTTTCGTGGAATGCCCAAACCCTGTTACAGTTATGAGATTGGGTAAATATTCACCTAATAAAAGCAGACCTTTGAAAATATGTTTTGAAAAAAAGGAAACAGCAAAATATATACTAAAAAATAAAAATAAACATACTTTAAATAATATTCGCATTTACGCCGACCAAACTGCATGTCAACAACAGTACATGAAATCATTAAAAGATGAATTGATATCCAGAGAACAACAAGGAGAAAAGGATCTTATTATTAAATATATCAACGATGTTCCGAAAATTATTAAGTCTACCTCAAAAAACTCCTCGCACCTGGCCTCAAATCTAAAAAAATAAATAGTGACTCTAACGAAGAACCAAATATTAGCTACCAGAAACTGAATTGTTACGAAGACATCATTAAAACTCAATCATCACTTAAATTTTTATACACAAATATAAGAAGTTTAGTTAAAAATGATAAATTAGATGAATTAAAGTGCATACTACAATCAATAGAAAGTACTATCCATGTAATACTGCTCACCGAAACATGGATAAAATCTGACTTAGAAGCTAATTTACTACAGATCCCGAACTATACGCATATATATAACTACAGAAAAGGACGGATTGGAGGTGGTGTATCCGTATATGTACATAATTGCCTCAAAAATGAAGTTGTTGAAATAACTACTATTGACTATAATGAATACCTTTGGATACATCTAAAAAAATATGCGATAACAGTTGGACTTATATACAAACCACCTAGTACAAATACAAACGACTTCATAGACACTTACCGTAATCAATTAGAAAAAATCAAAAAGAAAAGATGCTTAATTTTTGGAGATTTTAATATCAACTTGTTAAGTGTTGACCGATACACGAACAACTATAAGAGTATGTTAAATGAAGCTGGATATCAAATCCTTAACAATCTTAGCGAAGACTATTGTACGCGAGAAACTAATTCTACGAAATCCACAATCGACCATGTTTCGACAAATATTCAAGATGCTTATTTCCATATAGCTGTCCTTGACACACCTCTATCTGACCATAAACAAATTTATTTAGACATTAAGCATACTAAAATGTACAAGAAAAGAGAAAGATACGAGTTCCTAGTAACTGATTTTAATTTACTACGCAAGTCAATGGAAATATCTGCAATCCCAAATGAAAAATATGAGTACGAAAAATTGGAAAATTTTATAAAAACAAAGATCAAACTAAGTAATAGTACAAAAATAAAAATTAAAAAAAAAACCGAGAGATGACTGGATAAATAAAACAGTACTAAATAGCTTACATAATCGTAATATGGCCTGGTACCTGCATAAAGCTAATCCTACAAATACTGAAACGGAAGAAACTTTTAAAGCCAAAAGGTACGAAGCTTTTAAAATTAAACGAAACGCCAAAATTAATTTTTATACTACCGCTTTTAAAAAATGTAAAAAACGACCTAAAAAAATGTGGGACTTGATAAACAACCTACTTGGTAACAAAGTCAAAATAATTCCAGCAACACCCACTCTTATGCAAGGGTCGTCTACAGTAAAAGACCCTTATGAAGTTTGTCAATTATTTAACGACTTTTTTTCTACAGTTGGTTCAGATTTAGCAAATAAAATACCACAGCCGTATCATCAAAATCTCATCCACAGCTCTCAACATTCACCTAATAATACCATTCACACATTAACACCAACTACAAAACAAGAGGTGAGTGAAATAATTGATAAAATGGACTCAAACACAAGCAAAGGTATCGATGATATTGGGGTAAAAGATCTAAAATGCATAAAAAAATATATTTTAGACAATCTTACAAATTGCCTAAATAACTGTCTTGCGCAAGGTAAATTCCCAGAAAGCTTAAAAATCGCTAAAGTTACGCCAATCTATAAATCCGGAATTAAAACGGATCCTGGGAACTATAGGCCGATATCTGTTTTACCAGTCCTATCAAAAATTTTAGAGAAAATAATATACATTCGACTTAATAATTACCTCGTTAAACGTAACTTCTTTTTTGCACAACAATATGGCTTTCGTTCGAAATCGAATACACTATCTGCAACCATAGATCTTGTTACTAAAATTAAAAATGCATTGGATTGCAAACAAATTGCCCTAGGAATCTTTAAAGATCTAAAAAAGGCTTTCGACACAGTTAGCCATACTCTTTTACTAAGTAAACTACAAGAGGAAGGAATTGCTGGGTCAGTATTCCTAATTCTTCAATCATATTTACACAATCGTAAGCAAATAGTAAAAATTGGAAATTTTCAAAGTAAAACTGCGACTTTAACATTGCCATATGTTCACCACACCACAACCACACCACACGGCTCCATTTTAGGGCCGTTATTATTTTTAATTTACATAAATAGCATTAGTAGTGTCGGCGTATCTGGAGATATAACTCTTTATGCGGATGACACTTGCTTATTTTATTTTGGTGATGATATTAAAAATTTACTTAAGATGGCCCAACATGACTTAAACGCCATTAGCATATGGTTTCTTTCTAATTTATTAACTGTAAATATTAAAAAGACGTCATATATGATCTTTGCGCCAAAAAATAAACACATACCTAATCACGACCAACTGACCATTTTTAATGAAGCCTTAAAAAAATCAGATTATGAAAAATATTTGGGACTTATTTTGGATAGCAAGTTAACCTGGCAGAATCACATTGACCATCTCAAAACTAAAATATCGCCTTTGTTAGGAGCATTACGTAAAATATCTGTCTGTATACCAAATACAATACGTCCTATTATATATAACGCATTAGTAAAACCATACATTGAATATCTCATCGAAATCTGGGGAACAGCCGCCAAGTCTAATATAAAACCCTTACAAATTGTACAAAATAAAATAATTAAAACACTTTATAAATACGATTATCTGACACCGACCACCGAATTAAATAAAAAAAACTAAAATTCTTAATATTAGTCAACTGTACACTCTAAAAACTTGCATATTAATTAGAAAAATAATAACAAATAATACACACAGTCAATTACACTTTTCCAAAAAAACACATACATATCATACTAGACGACGCAATAAACTTGAATTACCAAAAATTAGAACCAACTATGGAAAGAAAAACTTATTATTCGAAGGAGTACAAATGTATAATAGATTATCTGATTTAATAATAAATAGCGAAAGTCTTCCTATATTTAAAAAAACGCCTGATGAAATATGTACAAACTAGTTTGTAAAATTTATTAATGTATTTTATTATTATTTGCTAATTATGTGATTAATGTAACCTCTACCTTTAACGTCATGTTTGTAAACCTACCGCCAAACTATTTCATTATTGTATACATTCAAAACGCAGACTCTTTTTACATGTACCTACTTAAATAATTTGTAATTTCTTATTGTTAAGTGAACTTTGTGTTCTTTATAAGAAATAAATGTCTTTAAACCGAACGTTAAAAGACAAACGGAAGTCTATAGAAGTTAGAAAAAATCACGAAAGTTGAGGATGTCGAAAAACATATGGACAGGACATATGATGCGAACACCAACGGACAGATGGACTAAACGTGTAACAGAATGGTATCCAAGAAACGGGAAAAGACAAAGAGGAAGACCAAGAGATGGAAAGACGATTTATTAGAGAAATGGAGAAGAATGTCTCTAGATAGAAATTAATGGAGAGAACTAGAGGAGGCCTATGTCAATAGACAACCTGACTACAAGGTTGCTGATAGTAATAGTAATAAAAATTAGGTAAAAAAAAATTAAGATTGTATTTTAGAAATAGTACTTATCTAGATTAGGTATAAGTTTAAAGATAGATAGATGTAAATGTAATATTAATATCATGTAATTGTAAAACTATTAATATTAAGTTTAAAACCTGTGGTCAGTGGAATAAAGGCTATTTGTATTTTTATTTTATTTATTTATTTTATTTTATTATTAACTTAGTTCGAAATGTTTTAAATTAAATTCAATCAGTTCGAGTTAATTAATTTACTTTTTTATCTACACATGTAAGTCTTCTGGTTGTTAGTAATATAATTAGTTATTTATAAATAAACAAGTAGATTTATTCGAATTAAGGACTACTTATTTTCGTCTTGGCAACACTAATATATATTTTGATTGATAATGTAAATCTAAATATTTTAAGAACGTAGTGCTGGGGAAGTGGAGTGTAGTAGAATATAAATAAAAATAAAACGAGTATACAATATAATATAATTGTTGTTAATGTCAAAGTCAACAAGTTATTTCATGCAAATTGTCAAGAGATGGCGCTGGGTGTATCCTGAATCGCGCTATAACTTTGCTTTTTTGAAAGTATAAGGTGTTTAGTACTTATTGAATAATTATGTTTCCATGATTTGCACCTATTATCTTCTTTAATATTAATGTGCTCCTAAGTGATTGTAAAACAATTTTTGGGACGTTTTCATATGTGTATAATAATTGATTATTATTCTTAGCGATATATAGCTATAAGCGTCTTCGAAAAAAAGAAGTGTTCTCAATTCGACCGCGTTTTTTTTTTTTAATTTTGTTTGTTCGCCGATTACGCTGTCAATTGTGGACCGATTTTCAATTTTTTTTTTTTGTTTGAAAGGGTATACTTCCAAGGATCTGATGATAGAATTTTGGAGAAATTGAGGGAACTCCTCAAATATTATAGGCACACCTATACCGATTTAGGTATTTTTGATAGTAACTTATGAATTTACCTTCAGAAAATCACTTTTGGTGAAATGGAACTGATGATGAAGACCACAAATGGCGTAGGTGGGTTAGTCTTATATAGATTTCTATAAGTCTGTACGGAACCCTCGGTGCGCGAGTCCTACTCGCACTTGACCAGTTATTTTCTGCTAAATGCACTAGCGACCTAGTGACCATGGAAGTTAAATATGAATTCATATTTGCGGAGCCAGTCCTCTGTAATATACAAAATATGAATATTTTCATATTTCATAAATAACTCCAATTCTAATTCTTTACTGGATAATCCTTGCAAGTTTTGCTGCACCAGGCTTACAATTTTATTATCTTTGTCATAATATTTTTTATCACTTACATTAATTAATGAAATGTTAATATTAATATTATAATTATGTTCTATGTATACACAGCAAGAGATATCCTCTGTTGTCACACTATTTAATTTAAATTACTTCGAACGGATTCCAATGTACTCGTATTATAGCTTGTCAAATAATTAACCGGCTCAATAGAAGCAGTGGTCGGGGTAGCCAACTGCTAGGCTGAGTTATAACCTAAATAAAATGATAGCGAGTTTGCTATCTATCGTTTGTAAAAATTGGATAGGTTTAACCTATTACATGTCAATGAAATATAATTATAATTAATAATATTATCAATGTCAATAACATGAAATTTATTTTTTATATTCTTATTAGATTTCACATGATTACAGTTAGACATCAGAGTTAACATTTTATTCCAGAAAACGTTCAAAATACTTCTATAGCAAAGTTCAAAAAAATTGTAAAGAAAAGTTTGTGTGTTAGAGGTTATTATAATTCATAATTAATATAACGGTGCTTATCACGATAACTAATGGTAGTAATACCTTTTTATTGCCCGACGTTTCGACGAAGTTACATTCCTCGTGGTCACAAGCTGACTGGTGTACCGCGCGCCCTCCGGCGAGTGCGCGAGTTTTCTTCGTCTCCCCTAACAATATTAACATTGTCTTTACCATTATTACCGTTACCATTAATACCGTACTGTTTTGTTAAATTTATATATCACCGGGTTCCAAGTGGCCGACAATTTAAATCCGTCATCGCGATTGAAGGTACTTCAACCTTTGTGATTGAGTGACTCACCAACAAGCGATTCGAACTTATGAACAGTGTTAAAATAGTCACGAACGTAAGTTTGAATATTACTCGCGCGATCTAATACGTCATGAGGTAGCAAGTCGAGAGAACCGTTAAAAAATAACGGAAATTTAAAATCGACGGACGTCATTGTTAATCTTTCAAGTGACAGTTGAAAGATTAACAATCCACAATCGACGAATCAACAAAATCTATTTTAGCTAAAGGGATGAATTTTGCTTTAACACCTAAACGTGTTCCGTATGAGATATATATAAGATAAGATAAATATACTTTATTGTACACCGAAACAAAAAAAAAATACAAGAAGACAAGAGCAACACAACAAAATAGAAAACAGGGTACAAAAGGCGGTCTTATCGCTAAAAGAGCGATCTCTTCCAGACAACCTTTGGATAGAGGACATTGAATACTATAAGAAAGGGGTTCGGAGGTGTACACCTTTTAAATCATATACAGGGTTACAGATTAAGTCGACCGAAATCCTTTAAGAGAGGATAGGTTCCATCATTCCTAACCGATTTGACTAGGAACCCTATATCCTAAACCTAACCCTTCTCAAGTTATTGGCCTTTGAATTTATTTTATAAAAATTACAGATTTTTAGTCGATTGCCCCTTTATTTTTGTTTTGTGTCCCCATTTTTTATTATTTTTGCTATTTTTGTGTAGAAGATTAGTTGCTTTATTATTTTGAGCTACAAAACTACCAGTAACTATACCGAATGAGTCGTAGTAGACAATCAATTGTAAAAAAAATAAATAAATTTGAAAAAAATATTTTTTCTTTGCAAGATATCTTTAAAAAAGTCTATGACAGATGTACTGCAGATGTGCTAAAAAATATCTATGGCTCTTCAGCTTTCCGATAAGGTATAATAACATAGGGTATTATTAGAATTCTCGGAAAAAACTTTAAACAAAGACGCCCGAGTAACAAACATTAAGCCGCTCGCGGCGCCTATTGTCCTGCAATGGGTGCGAGCGGGATATCTTTCAATGTAAATAGGTACAAGAGGGATAGGTAAAAAGGATTTAGTAAAAAAGGAAGAAGTAAGATTTTGTTCGGAGCGAAGACTGCGGAAATGGGAATCACTAAGGAATTGGAAGGACTGTTTTAGATAAATAGGGGCATTGGGGTTGAACAGTATACAGTAGAGAAGAGAAAGAATGTGTGTATTCCTGCGAAGGCGGATTGAGAGCCACTCGAGCTTTCTGCGAAAATCGGAAATGTGGTCATACTTGCGAAGCCCAAATATGAACCTGATGCAAAGATTTTGAATGCGCTCAAGTTTGTTCAATTGATCTTCTCGAAGATCAAGATAACAGCAATCTGCATAATCAAGAATTGGTAAAAGGATAGATTGTGCTAACGCAATTTTGGTGGGAATCGGTAAAAGGTTACATAGTCTACGTAGGGAACCAACAGCAACAAACATTTTTCTGCTTACCTAACTCATCTGTGGATTCCAAGAAAGGGTTTTATGAAATATTATACCCAGATTTTTAATTTTATCACTGTAAGGAATTATAGCATTGTCAAATAATATAGGTGACAAAAGAGAAGAATCTATTCGTGAGATTAATATTGGACTGCCAATAATAATAGATTGACATTTAAGTGGATTTATTTTGAGACCGAATGAATTGCTCCAACTTAATATCTTTTTTAAGTCAGAGTTAATTGTCTGTATTGTCAGTGGTAGATCTATTAACTTAGAGTGACAGTAAATCTGAAAATCATCGGCATACAGGTGGTAGAGAGAAGATATATTGTGAGTTATGGAATTAATAAAAATCGAAAATAGCAGAGGTGAAAGCACTCCGCCTTGGGGCACACCGGCATTTAAAATTGACCAATCAGAATAAGAGTCCTGAACTCGGATTCTCTGTCTGCGGCCATGTAGATAACAACGAAACCAGTCAATTACAGTAGGAGATATATTAAGAGAACTTAAAATAGCCAGTAATATGTCAAAATCAACAGTATTGAAGGCATTACTGAAATCCAGTAATGTCAAAACTGTAAATTCCTGGTTATCCATAGCTAATCTGATGTCATCGGTGATTTTAACTAAAGCAGTAGCCGTACTATGACAAGTTCGGAATCCCGACTGAAGTGGGTTAAATAGGTTATTTTTGGTTAGGAATAAATTAAGTTGTTGGTAAACAAGGCGCTCCAGGACTTTTGAGAGAAAAGGAAGTATGGATATAGGACGGAAATCACTATAGGACGATGGATTAACTTTTTTCGGAAATGAAAGAATTTGAGCGTCTTTCCAGGAGGAATAAATACCAGTATTAATGGAATTATTAAGGATACATGTTATGACAGGAATAAGGTAATCAATGATAGGAATTATCATTTTACGGCTAATGCAGTCAGAGCCGACAGCATCAGAATTTATAGCTAAAATATTCTTCTTAATATCACTTTCCGTAAATTGACTAAAACAAAAAGATGGGAATGCTGGAGTGGATGAAGCAGAAAGATTATTTATTGTTTTTGATTTAATTGTCCCATCCATAGCAACTGCTGACGCGAAATGATTATTGAGCTGATTAAGATCCACATTATTAAAGTTTTTTTCCGGCTGAGCTTTCCCAACTCCAAGAGATTTCAGAAATTTCCAAACTTTAGAGGTATCGCCCTCCTCAACTACAGCTTTGTGAATGTGCCGTCGATGTGTGTCTCTACACAGCCTGTTGCAATGATTTCGGTACTTTATATATTTTTCTTTATTTATATCTGACGGATTAGATTTATATTTGGCTTTAGCTAAATTTTTCTTTTCTTGGAGACGTTTTATATCAGAGGTTAGCCATGGTGCCGGTAAATGTTTGATACGAATACGCCGAACAGGTGCATGTGTATCGTAAAGCTTAGTTAAGAGCGAATTGAATATGCCAACCTGTTCATTAACAGTATTTCCATTTAACGCCACCGACCAATCAATCTCAGCAGCATCAGCTTGCAGACGGTCTAAATCCATCCCAGCAAAATTGCGTTGCAGAAGAATTCTTGATTTTGCCTTAGGGGGTTTGATTTTATAGGATAGATATAAAAGATCATGGTAAGAAAAGGCATGTGCATCACATTGACCATGTTTTTCAACATGGTCAATAGATGACACAATGATTAAATCAAGAAGAGAAGGAACAGAATGAGGAAAACAGTGCGTAGCAGAAAGTGGCAAGATTGTCATGTTCACCTCGTTAACAAGCGATGTCAGACGAGATGACCGACAATCATTTTTAAGCAGACATGTATTGAAGTCACCCATAACCACCGTATGACTGTACGAGGGTACGAATGACTCCAACAAATTTTCAAAACTTAAAAAATAATCCACATTCTGCGACGGACTATAATAAACACCTAAAAGAAGTTTAGTGTGTGAAAGTGTAACATCAATGAAAAGGTGTTCTGCCTCTCCACTGGTGTGAGACTGAGAGTAACTGATGATCGAGTATGCAATATGAGATCTGAGATATATGGCAACACCCCCGCCCGCTCGCCCTAAACGATCATTTCGGATCAGATGGAAACCAGGGAGTGAATACGTTGTAGATGGCAAATAGGGTTTAAGCCATGACTCAGATATCAATATTGCATGAAGATTTTCATTCTGGAAAGAGGATAATAAGTCTGGATAATGTGCAGGAATACTTTGAGCATTAATATGAACTATATTAAATTTTTTTTCAACATCAGAGAAATAAGTATCAAGGGACTCGTTGACGGAATGTATACTATGGAAACTACTGTCACTGTTCGAACCATGTGAAGATAAAGAAAAAAAAGATTCACTATCAGAGCTGTCATTAAAAGCCATTGTAACTACAACTATAAGTAAAGTATAATAAAATAATAATAAATATGTATATAAATTATTATAAATATATATATTTAAATATTATAAAATGTCTATAACTGCTAATAAAAAAAAAATAAATAAATAAATAAATTAAGAGAACCCTGTGAATTATTTGCTGATGACATATCAATTTTAACTCCTTATACACCAAGCCAAAATTTAAATATAAAATTACACACAATAATAAATAATGTACTTAAATGGTTAGAGGACCATAATTTAGAAATAATTTTTTTTTAATGCAGTTTAGGCCCTATCAAAAAACGCCACTAGAAATAAACTTTTCGTACCAGGGACATCATATAGAGTGCGTGGAAAATTTTACGTTACTCGGAATTAACATAGACTCTAACATAAATTGGAAATCGCACATAGCCCTAGTCAAATCAAAGCTTTCTAAATTTATATATGCCCTACGGGAATTAAAACGCACTACTGACCAGATGGCATCCCTAAGCGCCTACTATGCGTACGCCCACGCGTGGTTGAGTTATGGGGTCATATTGTGGGGAAACAGTACAGATGCAAAGGATTTATTTCTATTACAGAAAAAATGTATTAGAAGTTTAGCTAAAATTACCTCAAAAGAATGCTGCAAACCGCATTTCAAAACATTAAAAATATTAACCTTACCCAGTATTTACATATTAGAAATTTACAAATTCGTTAAAAAGAATAAAAAAATTTTCAACCAAGTATCTGAAAGCCCGCGGCGCTTTGAATCACGATATAAATATAATTTTGAAATGACAACATCAAAACTGAAACTACACCAATCGGGCACACATGCTATGTGCATAAAAATTTTCAATAAATTGCCGGATGTATTTAAGCAAAATATAAACGAACCAAGCTACCCAAATAAGTTAAAAGAAATTCTTAAAAAAAATGCTATTACACACTCGAGGAATATCTGACAGATAAAATTGTGATATGACGTCCGTCTCTCTAACATTTGCTACTCCCTAGCAGGGTTTATTTCATGTAAACCAAAGTTTAATTGTATGTGTGAGCATGAAATTGCAAATAAAATAAATAAATAAATAAATAAATAAATTTAGTATAATGTCCATTTATCCGCCAGCTGTAAGGAAAACAAAGACATTTATTACACTCAAAACAAAAACAAAAAAAGCAATATAAAAATTACAAAGCAGGATTCATGCATCATACATGTCGGCGCGAAATAACATCAGTTATTTAAAAATACCCACATTGTTATCGATACATAAAAACGCTCAACGACTCAGGCGAGGTGGGGACGACCTATTATAAAGCAGTGTCCTAGATGGCCGATCACATTCCGATCCTGGGGCTCGCTCGGTTCACATCTCTTAATTGTGACGTAGATCACTCCTGAGTTGTTAATAATTGTTTAATTTTTAATCACTTGTTGTTTGTAAATTTAAAATTCCTGTCAAATTAGTTTCTTATTTATACTTCTGTTAAATTTATGTTACTTTAATTATTGATTTAAATTTCTAATTAATTAATTACTAAGTTAAATTAAGTTGATATAATGAATTGCTTTTGTATTAATATTGAAGTTTCAGTAACATTATGTCGAAGGATCGATTCAGGGCGGTAGATCGTCGTCCTTCTTCACCAATTCTACAAAACGTTTCGGTTCCATCCGAAATCAGAAGTGGGATGGACCTTGGAAGCTCTTTAGGTCCATCAGCCCGCATAGAAGAAGGTAATAATAACTTTTGCAGTAACCAGGCTCTGTCTTCATTGGCCGGTATTATAGAGAACTTAACGCGACAACAGCAAGTAAGTATCGAAGCTAATCGCGAATTCCTAGCAGGACTTTTAAGCCAGGCTGTGGCCCCAACAAAACGGCCAAGACTCGGCGATATCGCATTATTTGACCCAGATGGCGATGTACCACGAACGATGTACCACGAATTCGCCAGAAGCACGATATTCTAATGATATGGTAAAGTTGCAAAACTTTAAAATTGATATGGCAAACCCAGCTGATTCTATTACAAGAGCTTGGAATTTATGGAAACGATGATGAACAAAGATGCTGAGGAAACCGTAATTGGTTGCATAGACAATGAATTTATCCGGTTGCGTTTATTGTCTAGTAAATGTTCTTGTGTACCTGAGTTGATTTCTGTTGCAGCTACGATTAAACAGCGAGAACCTCGACATGGCGAACCACCCGCCAAACGACCGAGACTTAGACACAATAGAGATGACACTTGTTTTAAATGTGGGAAAACTGGATACTTGCGAGCATATTGTAACAAAAATAATGAGTGAACCTAAACCATTGTTAAGCACAATCGATGCAAATGAATCTTTGAGCCGAGCAGAACGTCCCAGACCCAAATGCAGTTATTGCGACAAAATTGGCCACACTGAAACTGTTTGTTTTAAGAAAATAGGTGATGAAGCTGAAAAGATTAATTTGACCAGGATACAAGAAGATATTTTAACACCAATAATTATTAATATAAATAATTGTCAGTTTACAGCATTCTATGACAGCGGTGCAACACGTTCCTTAATAAAACGATCTATCAGTGAATCCATTCCTGAAAAACGGGAAGATTGTACCTTAATGCTAAAAGGCATAGGTAGTGAAAGCATTCCTATTTTGTCGTTTTAATGAATTTAATGTCACGTGTAATATAAATGGCACTTTTGTAGAAATTGTGTTTCACATAGTAGAGGATCATGAAACTACCTGTGGACTTCTAATAGGTGCAAAAATAGTGACGGACACAGGTTTAAGCGTACTCATAACTGAAAAGGGTGCCATCGTGTCGAGACAGTCGACTATTTTCAATATCGATGTGACTGAAGAACTCTTTACAAACTTGGACACAGATTTGACCAGTACCGAAGAAATATGTGAATTGAAAAAGTTATTATTCAAATACAAGGATATATTTGGTACTGGTATTCCAAAAAAAAAAAACAAGTTACCACAGGAAGTCTAGAAATTCAATTAAAAGATTCAACTAAAGTAGTATCTAGAAGACCTTATCGAATGGCTCCAGCGGAACGGCAAAAATTAAAGGATATTATTAATGAATTAATAGTTAACGGAATTGTCAGAAAAAGTATGTCAGATTATGCCAGTCCTATGATTCTCTTCAAGAAGAAAAATGGAGAAGATCGAATGTGTATTGATTACCGAGAACTAAATAAAATCAATATTCCCATCAAATTTCCACTTCCAATTATTTTCGACCAAATTGACCGATTATCAGATGCTGCCTACTTTATCAGTCTAGATAAAGGGTTTCTACCAAATTCCCATTAAAGAAGAATATGTACCAAAGACTGCTTTTATCACACCAGATGGAATGTATGAATACGTAAGGATGCCGTTTGGGTTGATAAATGCACCAGCTATATTTCAGCGTGCTATAATGGCTGCGTTACGACCTTTGCTAGATAACATCTTGGTGTATATGGATGATGTGTTGATAAAATGTAAGACATTCACCGAAGGGTTGCAAATCCTGGACAATGTTTTGGCAAGCTGGGTTTACAGTGAATGCAAAGAAGTGCTCATTTTTCAAGACCTCAATTGAATATCTAGGAAATTTGATCTCAAGAGGAATCGTTCGTCCGAGCCCAAGGAAGGTACAGGCTTTAAAAAAATTGGCAGCACCCATAAACGTAAAACAAGTACGTCAATTCTGTGGCCTGGCTGGTTATTTCGGACGTTTTATTCCATCATTCTCTGAACGCCTGATTCCGCTCTACAACTACACAAAGAAGGACGCTAAATTTCAATGGACCGCAGAATGCGAAAATGTCAGACTTGATATCGTCGATTAACTTTAGCACCAGTTTTAACTATTTTTCAGGAGGGTCTTCCTATTTAACTCCATAGGGATGCTAGAAGCACCGGGCTGGGTGCCGTTTTAAGTCAAATACAGGATAGCCGACAACACGTGATTGCTTACATGAGCATGAGAACTACTGAACCAGAAAGCCATTACCATTCCTACGAATTAGAAACGCTCGCCATAGTAAGAGCAATAAAACACTTACGTCAATATCTATATGGCAGATCATTTACAATCATCACTGATTGCAACTCTGACCCAGAATCCATAGATGGTGGTCATTTCTTTAACATTACGGCTTTAAAATAGAATATCGCCAAGGAAACCGAATGAAACATGCCGATTTCTTTAGTCGCAACCCTATACCGTACGTTACCCTAGTACAAAATGTTGATAGATGGTTAAAAATTGAGCAACGATGTGATGTAGAGTAATCCCAAATCATAAAGAAGCTAGAACACCACGAGGACATGAGTAAGTATCGACTAAATTATTTTGTTTTAGAACACTGTCACGATGCAGGATGTAAAAAGTGGAATAAGGTGGTACCAAAATCATATCAATGGAGCATTATTAACGCCTACCATACAACGTCAAAAACATTTAGGATGGGAAAAAACTCTCAGCAAGATCAGAGAAAATTACTGGTTTCCAGAGATGTCTACGACAGTAAGGAGATTTATAGACAACTGTATTATATGCAAGACTAGTAAAGTTCCTTCCGGAGCCAAACAGGTAGAAATGTTTTCTATAGACAAAAATCTGTTCCCTTCGACGCCATCCATATAGACGTGACTGGCCATCTTAATAGAAGAAACAACAAACATGAATATGTTGTTGTGATAATAGACGCTTACACCAAATTTGTTACCTTGACCTACGCGACCGATAAAACTACCCGCTCAATGCTAAAAGCCCTTAAACATGTTGTGTGGGTATTTGGAACACCAAGACAAATCATAAGCGATCAAGATACTGCCTTTAAAGCCGAGTTTGAAGAGTTTTGTAGAAACCACAGCATCCATCAGCACTTCATAGCTCCAGGAGTTAGCAGAGCCAATGGACAGGTAGAACGGGTGATGGCCGTAGTAAAAAATGGATTAACTATCATTCATTATTACGAAACTCAAGATTGGAAGAAAGGTTTGGAAGTCTCCAATTAGCAATTAACTGTACAAAGAACAAAACAACAAATGTTAGCCCAATTAAAGTGCTGACTGGAAAACAATGCCCAGTACCACTAGAATTAGTATCTTTGATTGAAGAGGAAGTAAGGATAGTAAATCGAAATCATCTCAACAGCTACATTCAAAAGAAAATAAGATTTGATCAGAACAAAGCCAGAGTAAAACAATTTCAAAAGGGTGATTTTTTATTTTAAGACTAATCCTAGGTCCCAACTTGGACTTAATCTGAAATACCCAAGCATCTGGGTATGAGATCTGGAAAATACTGCCAAATAATCGTTACCAAGTTAAGAAGATAACTGGACGCGGTCGGCCAAAGAAAGTACTTCATGATCAACTTCGACTCGCACCCAAACCGAACGAAGGTGTAAATCAGGATCCCATGTCGGCGCAAGACGAAAACATTGCGACACCAGAAAAAAATAACATTCTACTTAGCACTACTAATAATTTAGATCAAGAAGAAATTACGCAGTAGTGAAGATAATTATTTACATTATTTTCTAACTTTTATACAATTGTTCCATGTTTATTCATGAGTGACATAAGTTGCGGACAGATGTCTTCTTACATTTGCAATATTTGTTTATCAAAACTAAGTTGAGGACAGGGGCCTCCTTAGTGTTTATTAAGGCAAAACTAAGTTGAGGACAGGGGCCTCCTTAGTGTTTATAAAGGCAAAACTAAGTTGAGGACAGGGGCCTCCTTAGTGTTTGTAAAGACTGACTAAGTTGAGGACAGGGGCCTCTGTGGTATAATTATATTTGTGGGTAATCGGAAATAAGTATAAAGATTGTCAGTGGCCAATAAAGCAGTTTGGAATCAGCTAGCGTGTGTTTCACTTCATGGTGACAGCGGTGTTAAGAAAATTATAAAGAATATTAAAAGTGTATAGCATTTAATTATTTGCAATAAGTGAAATATATATATATATATATATAAAAAAAAAAATGGAACACGCGCGTCCTCCGGCCGAGTTAATCGTAGATGGCGGTCCCGCGGCGCGCGCGGACGCATGGCGCACGTGGCGCAAACAGTTTAGTGTATTTTTAAAGGCATCCGGAGTGAGCAAGGAGCCTGCTGATGTGCAGGCTAGTCTGCTGATCAATCTCATCGGCCCAGCGGGCTATGAAGTTTATTCCACTTTTCAATATGGTAAAGGGGAAAGCGAAGATGACATCGACTGTTTGTTAAAGAAATTTGATGAACATTTCGGTACAAAGCCAAATATTTCTTTATCGAGATTTAAATTTTTCACGAGAAATCAAGACGCCGCGGAAACAATAGTTCAATACGTCACCGCGTTGAGGGTGCTTAGTCAATCTTGCGATTTCGGATCGCTTAAAGACAGTTTGATACGAGACCGTGTAGTTTGCGGCGTGAAAAGCAATATCGTGCGTGACCGGCTGCTGCGTACAGATGATCCGAATCTCGCTAAGGCTATACAAATTTGTGAAGCTGCAGAGATGTCAAAAGAAGAATCTCAAGTAATAGAAGCAACTTCGGCAGAAGTGTCTGTGGACGCTGTGTGGGGCGAACGACAAGCATCCACCAGCAGCATGCGAGGCATCGGCAGGGGCTACCGCGGAGCGCGGCGTGCGCAGCGCGGTGCGAGGTATGGCGGCACTGGCAGCGGCCCGCTACGCGCTCGAGATCCCTGCGCCGCTTGTGGCGGCATGCGCTGCTCGGGAGGTCCGCGTTGCCCAGCTTTTAGTGTATATTGTTTTATTTGTGATGCTAAAGGTCACTTTGCAAAAATGTGCTCTCAGAAGTGTTTAAGTCGTAAAAAAGTGTTAAATGTGAGTGTAGAAGACTTTGATGACGATGAATTGTTTTATGTGAATACGATTAATGAGGTTAATAATAGTATTTTATATAAAGAATGGGTTGAAATTTTTACTTGTAATGGTAAGCAATTACAGATTAAACTCGATACGGGTTCAATGTTAAATGTTTTGTCAAAGAATGATTTTATCAAGTTGGGGTTTTCCTTAAAGTTTCTAAAGCCATTTTATAAACGTGTTCACTCCTTTACAGGTAACAAAATTCCTATTTTAGGCGAAAGTGAATTAACATTGTTTTATAATAATAAAAGTTACAATTTGTCATTTGTGATCGCCGATTTAAATTGTCAAAACGTACTGGGACTGGACGGTTGTGTTACTGTGGGGCTCATTACTCGTGTACACACTATTAATATTTCTAAATATTCTGATCTTTTCTGTGGTTTAGGAAAGTTACCTGGAAAATATTCTATTTCACTCAATAATGATATTAAGCCGGTTATATGTCCTGTATGAAAAATTCCTCTCGGGTTACGTGATAAGTTACGCACAGAGTTAAGTAGAATGGAAAAATTAGGTGTTATCCGAAAGGTTTCTCATCCAACCGACTGGGTCAACGCAATCGTAGTCGTAGCTAAAAAGAACGGTGACATTCGTATTTGTTTAGATCCGCGACCTTTGAACCGAGCTATCCGGCGCGCGCACTACTCATTGCCGACGGTAACTGATGTAGCGGTTAAATTACGCGGCGCGCGTTTCTTCAGCGTTCTAGACGCTCGTTCATCCTTCTGGATGATCGAGATAGATGATGCCAGTGCGGATCTCTGTACCTTCGGTACACCGTACGGTCGATATCAATTTTTACGATTGCCATACGGTATTAATTGCGCTTCAGAGGTTTTTCATTGCAAAATTAGACAATATTTAGAGGACTTAGAGGGAACTGATTCTTTTATTGATGACATTATTATCTGGGGAAGAACTAAAGAAGAGCACGATCTCAGACTTGAGCGACTGTTACAAAAATCGAAAGAAATTGGTATTAAATATAATTATGACAAATGTAAATTTTGTGTCCGAGAAATTGTTTATTTAGGTCATAAGTTTGATGAAAATGGAATGAGGCCGGATGACGCGAAAGTAAAAGCTATATTAGAAATGCCTTTTCCTACTGATAGAAAAGCTTTAGAGAGATTTCTTGGGATGGTTAATTATTTATCCAAATTTATTCCTAATTATTCGGAATCGGTTTCAGTATTAAGGGGCTTACTAAAAAAGGATTCCGAATGGAAGTGGGATATTCATCACTCCAATGCTATAAATAAATTAAAAAATAAAATCGTATCGGCTCCGGTGTTAGCATTATATTCGTCAACGTTACCGGTGGTGCTATCTGTGGACGCGAGTGCGCAAGCACTGGGTGCAGTATTATTACAAGCTGGAAAACCTGTTGAGTTTGCTTCACTAACCCTCACGGACACACAGACCCGCTACGCGCAAATAGAAAAAGAAATGTTGGCAATTGTCTTCGCTGTAGAACGATTTCGACAATATATATATGGTAGGCAAGATGTGACAGTTCAGACTGACCACAAGCCTCTGGAGGCTATATTCAAAAAATCGCTCACTTCGATTCCTGTTCGCTTGCAAAGAATGATGATGCGTATTCAAGGTTTTGATATAAACGTAATATATACGCCGGGAAAGTACATGTACATTGCGGATACATTGTCACGCGCCGCTTTGCCGGAATTGATGCACGATCGTATTAGTGACGAAATCGAGACCCAGACTTGTTTTTTAATTGATAATGCCCAGTTTAGCGACGAAAAATTAGAACTTATTCGAAAACATATAGCTAACGATGTTGAAAGCCAATTACTTATAAAATACATTACTTCTGACTGGCCGAAACATAAAAATAATGTTTCCGTAACGATACGTCCATATTGGCAATACCGAAATATTTTGTATTACGCAAACGGCTTGATTTTTAAAAATGAGTTACTATTTATTCCTAAGAGTTTACGCACAGATATGTTAAATAAAGTGCACGAGGGTCATCTAGGTATAGACCGATGCAAACGCCGAGCGCGTGACGTAATGTTTTGGCCGGGGATGTCGCGTGATGTGGAGGCCGTTGTCCGGGGGTGCGCGGCATGCGCGCTGCATGCGCCCGCGCCGCGAGCGATGCCTATGCTTCAACATTACGTACCCGACACACCATGGCAGAAATTAGGTTCTGATATATTCGAATACAAAAAGAAGTATTATATCATTTTAGTAGATTATTTTTCAAATTTTGTCGAAGTCGGTGAGATTAAAAATATAAATAGCAAATCCGTTATTACATTTTTAAAAGAACAATTTGCTAGATACGGTATTCCTTTAGAATTAATTACCGACAATGGCCGTGCTTACGCTTCCCGTGAATTCAAAGATTTTATGACGGATTGGAATGTACGTCACGTGACGTCATCGCCGTATTATCCTCAATCTAACGGTAAGAGCGAACGTACCGTTCAAACAATAAAACATTTATTAAAAAAGTGCACTGATTCAGGTCAAGACTTTTTCATAAGTTTGCTTAATTATCGCAGCACACCTCGAGACGGTTTAGATTCTCCTGCACAAATGCTCTTGGGTAAGCGTATTAATACTAGATTGCCAATTAATCCAGAATTGTTACGCGCAGGTGTTAATAATAATAAAAACTATCGAAATATTATAAAGAAGCAAGGGGTTGCTAAAAAATGTTTTGATATGCGTGCCAGACCCCTTCCGGACTTGTCGCCTGGTGATAAGGTAATTGCAACAGAAGCTGATGGTCGCAAGCCAGTGTCAGTCGTGGCTCGGGCTCCCGAACCGCGTTCATACTTTATAAAAGATGAACACGGTCGAGTTTCTCGTAGAACCAGGCGACATTTGATATTGCGTCCTAATAACGATAATACTCAGATACCTGAAATCTCGACACCAAATTCATACAATAATAAACCTAACATAACATCAAAAATAAATTGTAATAAAAATGATCATATCCAGTCGCAAAATGCTAATGTTAAAAGATGTCCAATAACAAGGTCAAAGGCACATCTATTATTAAAAGATTGTAATTTAGATTGTAAGGAAAAGTAATATAAATATCTTTATTTTGTTATATTATATTTGATAACTTTGCATGTATAAATATATAAAAAAAAAAAAAAAGATTGTGATAGTCGACTCGCTATAATTCCTATAATTACTGGTAATGTACGAGTAACTTTCTTAAGCGTGTCTTAGTAAGACTGTAGTATGTTTAAATGAAAATAAATATGTCATGTTTTCATTTATTATTATGTAACATGTATTTTACTATTATTTTATAAGAAGGGGAAGATGTGGTATAATTATATTTGTGGGTAATCGGAAATAAGTATAAAGATTGTCAGTGGCCAATAAAGCAGTTTGGAATCAGCTAGCGTGTGTTTCACTTAGTGTTAATAATGACAAAACTAAGTTGAGGACAGGGGCCTCCTTAGTGTTTGTAAAGACTGACTAAGTTGAGGACAGGGGCCTCCTTAGTATTTATAATGACAAAACTAAGTCGAGGACAGGGGCCTCCTTAGTGTTTGTAAAGACAGACTAAGTTGAGGTTATAGTTCTGCAAAGACTTACGTAAATTGAGGACACCTCCTTACTTTTGCGAAAAGCTAAGTCTTAGTGTAAGCATTATCTCGAAATAATGTGCATTTGACTTTGTTTTGGCAGGTCGAGGGCGACCATTTTTGCAGAATGGCCGTGTCGGCGCGAAATAACATCAGTTATTTAAAAATACCCACATTGTTATCGATACATAAAAACGCTCAACGACTCAGGCGAGGTGGGAACGACCTATTATAAAGCAGTGTCCTAGATGGCCGATCACATTCCGATCCTGGGGCTCGCTCGGTTCACATCTCTTAATTGTGACGTAGATCACTCCTGAGTTGTTAATAATTGTTTAATTTTTAATCACTTGTTGTTTGTAAATTTAAAATTCCTGTCAAATTAGTTTCTTATTTATACTTCTGTTACATTTATGTTACTTTAATTATTGATTTAAATTTCTAATTAATTAATTACTAAGTTAAATTAAGTTGATATAATGAATTGCTTTTGTATTAATATTGAAGTTTCAGTAACATTATGTCGAAGGATCGATTCAGGGCGGTAGATCGTCGTCCTTCTTCACCAATTCTACAAAACGTTTCGGTTCCATCCGAAATATATGTATCTAACCCAAAAACAAACAAAAATAAAATCATAATAGTAAAAAAAAAACAAATAATCTAATAAAAAAGCAAATAATAATAATTAAAGAAAATCCCAAATAACTAATAAATAAAAGAACAATAACAACACTGACAATAAAATAAAAACATCCATAATATCTACCAAGACCCCACGCCAAGACCATATTTAAATATCTATGTACATAACGTAAGATATGGCAATTAAACTTCAATTCAATTTTTGTTTTGATGGCTTTTAGTTGTCCCATATGAGCACATATTATTTCGCCAATGTCACGTAGGATGGAGAAGACACGAAGGAGATTGTTCGGTGCGGTCGAGAATACAATCACGATCAAATTTTGAAGACTATACAAATAGTAGACTTTTCTTTGTTAGACCTTAACCTAGAACAACACAAATATATGAATATATATAAACAAAACCCATATACCCGTTATTATTAATTTAAGGACGAATACAAATTTATCTACAACTTAATCTTGTTTTTCTTAACATATTTACATAAAAATTTACACAATGGACTAAACACAAACATCAACAAACATTCAATATTTACAGGATGCGGGACTTTAGGAGGAAGAACGTCATAGAGAGGATAGAGAAGTTTAGGACAATTGAAGAGGATGTGGGATACATTGCCTTCGTCAAGACCACATTCACACAGTGAATGGTCTCGGACCCTAAGTTTAACTAGGTGAACAGGAGTACAAGCGTGTCCAAGGCGTAAACGACAGATTGTGGAAGTGACCCACCGGTCAGCATGTCTATGAAGAAAGAACCAAGGACGCCTTGGGATTTCTGGTTGAATTGAGGCATAGAATTTTCCTTTAACCGATTTTGATGCAATCCAAGATGATTTCCATGAGTTGTCTAAGTGCGATCTCGCAACAGCACGTAAATCTAGAGTTGTAACCCTATAATGCTCAAGAGATCCGGTTTCAATAGCTGCCTTGGCACATGAGTCAGCAGTCTCATTGCCAGCTATACCAGAGTGGCTTGGTATCCAAAAGACCTGTAATCCTTGTAGATGACACGAATACAGAGCCTCTCTGATCTTTAAAATAATGGAGAACCTCAATTTGCAGCGAAAGGGATTCTCCTTAATAGCTAACAGGCAACTTAAAGAGTCAGTCAATATCACTGTCTGTCGTAAGTCATGGGAATGGGCAAAGAGGACGGCTTCCAGTAAAGCAATAGCTTCACCGGAAAATACCGAGGTTTCAGGGGGGCATTTAAATTGTAGTATAATCTTAAATTTGGGAATCCAACAAGCTGCTCCAACACAACCGTCTGGGGAGAGTTTCGAAGCATCTGTGTAAATAAGAAGGTGATTTGACCAATTTTGATAAATAATTGTTAAAAATTTAGAAAATGTTTCTGGAGCACCTTTAATTAAACCAATATCTGTGATGATAGGAACATTATAAGTAAGGGCTTTAAAAGGGATCAAAAATAGAGGATTGGACGGAAAATTAATAAGAGGGTTAGGGAGATTGGTAAATTTTAGGAAGCTAATTTGTAGAGGAGAGTCAACACACTCAACTTGTAGGGCATTAGTAGGTGTCGACTTCATTGCACCCAGAATGATTCTCAGACATCTATATTGGATTCTGTTAAGTTTTTCAGAGGCCGCTTTATTAAAGGGGTCCAAAACAAATATACCATAATCTAGATGGCTGCGGACTATAGCATTATAAAGTAATTTTAATGAATATGGGTGAGCTCCCCACCAAACACCTGCAACTGCTCTGAGGACATTAAGGGCTTTTTCACATTTCTTGGTAATATGCTCCGTGTGACAAATTCCGTTCAGTTTGTTATCGAGTACTATACCAAGAAATTTTGCCTTATCTACAATGTCGATGTGCTGACCCTCATAATACAGACGAAAGGCAGGTACTAGTCTTTTTCTGGTGAAAATTACTGCCTGAGTTTTATTTATAGACAAATTTAACCCATGATCAGAAAGCCATTGTCCTAGATAATGTAAAGCAGAATTTAAGCGAAATGTCAGATTTTCAACAGAACTAGATCTATAATAAAGAGCTATGTCATCAGCATATTGAAGGATATTACACAAATTATTAACAGACAAATCGGATCGTGAGTGTATATGCTATAAAGCAAAGGACTAAGGACTGAGCCTTGGGGGAGACCTTTCCAGGCAAGTCTGGGGGGAAGAGACAGAAGTTCATGCCTAATTGATATTGATCTGCAAAATAACAGATTACATATGAAATGAACAATCCTCGGAGGTATACTCAGCTGATGCATTTTCTGCCTGAGCAACGGAAGAAGTACATTGTCATATGCAGAAGCTACGTCAAGAAATATACCCACAAGATATTCCCCTTTAGCAAAGGCAATTCGAATGTCTGTAGTAAGTATGCTGAGACTATCAATAGTACTCAAACCCTTTCGGAAACCAAATTGAGAGGGCGAGAGGATATTCCTGCTTTCCATTATCCATTCCAAGCGATTTTTAATCAGATGCTCAGTAATTTTCGAAAGGGTTGAAGATAAAGCGATAGGTGTGTACGAGTAAGAGTTAGAAGGACTTTTACCAGGTTTTAAAAGAGGTATAATTATTTGGGATTTCCAAGAAGCTGGAATAATTCCCATTACAAAAAAATTGTTGATAATGTCTAGATAAAAATTCTTTGAACAATCGCTTAGGTTTTGAATAAAAGAATATGGAACGCCATCTACCCCTGGTGATGAATCCTTTAGACCGTTAAGAGCACATTGAAGCTCTGAAAAGGAAAAGAGGCCATCCATTTCATCCGAAGTGGACGCTGGCAAAGAATATAAGAAACTGTCCTGATAAGGAACATAAGGGGGAGCAAGCCTGTCTGCAAATTCGTTAAGCCATTCGGAGGGGTTAATGGACGAAATATTCGAAGAGTTTAGGGATCGACGGAATTTTTTAAGCTTAAGCCATACTATGGAGGAGGGAGAGCGAGGGCTAAGGGATTCGCAGAAATTGGTCCAACCGATTTTTTTCCTTTTAGATACTAAACGCTTGAGTTTAGCATTTGTACGCTGATATTTTAAAAAATTTTCATCACACATGTGCGATGTATATATTTCTTCTGCTTCTGATCTTAAATGTACTAAAGAAGTACATTCTTCGTCCCACCAAAGAGGCGAAGGGGTAAATTTTTTCGGGAAGTGCTTTTTATGGAAGTGGGAATCTGCCGAGGTTAAAAGAGCCTTAAGGAACCTTTCGTAGCAGAAAACGGCGCTTCCATCATCTGCAAGACCAGACAGGTGAGCAATCATGTCATCCACAGATTCAGCGTAAGCAGACCAGTCAACATTTTTTAATTTATATTTTAGCAGTGGATTAGGAGGTGGAGAAGGAGTGGATTGATGATTCATAGAAAGGATAATAGGAAAGTGGTCACTACCAAAAGTGGAGTTCAGGATTTTCCAGGACAGTTGGGAGGCCAAAGCAGTAGATGATAGGGATAGGTCAACAGCAGATTGAGGATTCTGAGACGGGTACGCCCTACGAGTAGGAGAGCCATCATTAAGAATGCATAAACTGACATCCTCAATAGTGTCTATCAAACCCCGAGCAAAGCCGTCACAAAAATAGGAACCCCATGCAGTGTGATGGGCATTAAAGTCTCCCATGACAATAATGGGGTTAGGAAGAGAAGAGAAGATGGATCTTAGTTCAGGAAGAAGAACAGAAGAAGGATGAGGAATATATAGAGAAAGAAAAGAGATGTTAAAGGCCCTCACAGCAACAGCATTAAAATGCTGGCTGGGGGAAGGGAGGGGGATTTGGGAAAAGGGAGTATGGTGCCGAATGAATACGGCACTACCTGCATACCCATCACTCCTGCCATTCCTCAAACAGGAAAATCCCGGGAGTCGAAAACGGGACTCCGGAATCAACCATGTTTCCGAGATGGCAATAATGACAGGATTATACAAGTTAATGAAGGAAAGTAGTTCAAATTTTTTAGGACGTAAACTCTTACAGTTCCACTGAAGGAAACTGATTGGAGCCATTGTTAAGGATTTTAAATAGTTGGGATAGGTTTTGGGCAACGTTGGACGGTAATGGGGCATCACTACATGGTGGTATTATACTAATAATAGCCTGGACAAGTGATTCCAGAAGGTTAGGACTGATAGTTCTAGGAGATGAATTATTATTATTGTTGAGAGCACAACCATTCGGTAAAGAGGAAGGACATTGAGCGGTTAGGGCTCGATGAGCCTGAGTGTCATACCCTTTTCCTGGAAGAGGTCTAGGGCGGGGAGATCGAACTACAGTTTCACGATATGATCGTGTTGTAGAAGAGGACTTGGGAGGAGAGTTGGGTGAGTAGGCAGGAGTGGAGAACATCTCTTTTGCAATATCTGCATATGACCTTTGGACAGGAGGGAAACGAGAGGATGCTTCCATATAAGATATGTTATCTTGAGCCATAACTAATTTAATGGACTGCTGACGCGAGAACTCAGGACACTCCTTATCTGTGGCATAGTGTTTTGCTGAGCAGTATAAGCATGTAGCATTCTCCTTGAGAACACTACATGACTCACCAGTATGGGACTGTGAACATTTAGAACACCTGGGCTTTGACCTACACTGCGTTTGAATATGGCCGTAACGGCAGCAATTTAGGCATATGATGGTTGGTAGGTTGTAGGTTTCTACAGGCAAGGATGTGTGGTAAGAGTAAACTCTGGATGGAAGGGTCTGACCTCTAAATGTTAAAGCAACCGACTGAGTAGGCACCCAGGAAGTTACTCCTTCATTAGAGGTTTTACGGTTAAGCCGTCTAGCCTTTAAAACTTCTCCACATCCAGAAGGAAGATCCAGAGAATCAACAAATTCCTCCATTGACCAGTCCACGGGCACTCCTTTAACCAAACCCATTCTGGTTATATTATAAGTGGGGATGATAGCTTTATATTTGCATAGATTTATTACCGGGTTTGATAAAAAGTTATTAGCAGCTAGCGCAGATGAGAATTCCACAGTAATTTTATTGCGGCCAATATTTTTAACACCATCATTAATAATAGAATTAATTTTATGTTTATGTAAAAATTGGCCGAACTGAATAGCCCGTATTGTAGTTCCTGAGGCAGGGTCTGGGACCTCTCGTGAGACTTGTACAATGAAGGGTCCTTTGTCCTCCTTGGAATAAGTTTTAGGGCCTTCGGAGAAGGAGGGATGGACATACATTAATTGTATTGATGGATTCGCCGTTGATGGATGTATAACAGATTTTTTAGAAGATGAGTCACTGACAGTATCAATGTCAGCCGATCGTTTTCTAGAAGTTGTCGGAGATTCATTTGATCCTCCAGGATCAGGAGGGTCAGGAGGGCGATCAACGTCCATTTTTAAAAACTAAGAAAAATAAAACTAAAACTAAAGTAATATATAAAAACACACACACTTAAATACTTACCGAGACTAATTATGTTAGTATAACCCAAAATATATGAAAAACCAACTATTTTTACACGAAACGAAACAATAAATTACGAATAAAACAAAAAAAACTCTCTAACACGTGTGTCAACCAACACTAACGCCTATCGACCAAAAAAAAACCGGCAATTAAACTTGCATTCATATTTTAGTCTGTGACAGATGAAAGATAATTATTCTTCTTTATTTTGTTTTGTGGCTTTTAGTTAAGATAATTATTAAGTAAGACATTGACACTTTGGACATTTGACAGTTTGACATACACAAAACAATTATAAAATAAGTAATAAGAGTAGGTAACCGCAAAAGAAATTATTAGATATAAATAAAATTAACAAGTGGGTACTAAGATAGTAAAGTCGAAACAGTAAACATTAGAAATTACTTTTTTATCAGTCTCTTAGTACGTGTAACAATTACTTTCTCAACATCTTTGGAGTCACAAGGCTTTGTTTGAACCGGCGACTTCGTAGTAGACGCAGTGGGTATGCTGTTGAGGTCCGACAGGCTTTCAACTCGATGACGAGCACCATCCGACGCTATTACATATATGAAACCGTCCCGCGTCCAGCACTTATTTATGCCAAAGCGTCTTCTGGCTTCGAGGAAAATATCGTGCCTGCTTTTCGTCAGGAACTCCGACTGTGTTAATCCCGTGCCTTTAAATTTGGTTTTTGCGAACCAAACTTTATCGCGGATGCTAACGTCTGTGAATTTTACCACAATAAGCCTGGGTTTCTTATCTGACCGTTGGCCTAAGCGACATGAGTGCTTAATACTAGCGCTTGAAAAGTTTGGAAGCAGGAGATGATCCGCTACAAGACCCGTGACGCGAGCCGACGTTTCTTCAGTCTTCTCCTCTGGGACACCATGAAGAAGAAGCATCTTCCGTCTATGCCTCATCTCCTGACGGTCAAGCTCTCTCCCAAGAAATTCTACTTGGCACTGAAGAGTGTTTAAAGCAGATATTACAAAGGATTTAAATGTAATAAAATCTGATGCCAAAGAAGTTGTAGATCCGGGAGAGGAGGTTTTATTTAGATCCTGCTGGAACTCTTGCATCCTGTTATTAAACATCTCGGTCATGGCTGCCAGTGATTGCTTGATAGAGTCCATATTGAGTGTTCAAGTTGGTGGTAATTGTTTAGAGTGAACTTTATTAAAGGAAAACACTTGCTGACGGTAAATGTAAGCTACATATGTTAATTTTTCATATCACTGTATATAAAATATGAATATCTATATTTAATTTAAATAAAAAGTTCAAGAGCAAAATTTTGTGCTGTGCATTAATTCACTCCTACCCGCCAAAAAAGTAACATCGAGGAAGCAATAGTAAAGAACAATATACCCGCTAAAGACGCCGAAACTATTAGATAAGATGTCGCTATTGTTTTACAAGTTACGGCTACCGAAAAGTAATGTTAGTAATGAAGAACGCTTAGCACTTATTAACCTTAGGAAAAACAACATATTAGTGTTAAAAGCGAACAAAGGTAATGCTACGGTCATACTTGATACCGATGACTATGATAAAAAGATACGGAACATGCTCGTGGATACAGACACGTACAAATTAGTGAAATACGACCCAACAGCAAGAGAAACTCATCTCGCACGGACACTAATTAGGGACCATCAGAATTACTTCACGGAGGAGAAGCACAGGAGTTCGATAATATAAGGAATATAAGGAGTTCGACTCCATACTAACGTCCTTCAAATGGCAGGTTCGGTAACTGTAACACATCACATTCCGCATTAAAAAAAATCCTAAAAAAAGTTTTTAAGCTGTTAAAATATTTAAATATTCGAGCTCCACTGGTCTCGCGCACGCATTACACTACCTAAGGCCCGCACCGCACAACTTCGGTTTACCTCGTAATGAATAAAAAATAGCACCTACCAATACGCAATTCGTAAGTTGCATATGTTGGTTTGATACTCATGTTTCAAGTCATCCATTGAATGTAACGTAATACTTTCAGTTTCTTTTACACAACAACCGCACTAAACTCACTGTATCACTTAACAAAACCTTTAAAAACATAAACACTTTCTGGTGAACACACGAGTGTAAACGCGCGCGAAAGATAATTTAACAAAATATCTAGGTGGGTCACTGATCTCAGTCAGCTGTGGTTAGGTCATTTACCTACGAATATACCTCAGGTATGATTCGTATTTACCGTCACACTTGATCAGGCTTCGGACTGACAAACTAATTGTAATAACATCTTGTAAATAAACTTAATTGAATTTATCCCAACAGTTACGTAAGCCAAAGATTTTAAATATAAAAATTAATGACGTAACATTAAAATCAAAATGTGTCACAACAATTTGGCGTGTTTAAAAATTAGAAACATCTCTGTTTACCAAAGTCTTTTAATATTTCAGTAACAAACTGACGAACGTATGAATAAAAATTATTAACAACTGTTTTTGCGACATTTCGCTAACATAACATTTTTTATTGTAAACCCTTAACAATCCTACTTAAAAAACAAAAAAAAAAAATAATTATTCTTCTAATAATTAATAAACAAGTACATAAATATCACACGCGATCATAATCACTAGACACTCATAACTAAATAAAAACACATCATCTGTCTACGGCATCACGAAGAATTCGAGTCTCAACGTACCATTTACAGAAAACATAAACACTTTCTAGTGTACACACAAGCCACGAGTCAAATTGTGTGCGAAAGCTAAGCGAACAAAATCACTACGTCACTGAACTCAGTGAGCTGTATGGACCTACCAAACAACGTGCAACTACGACATTACTTAACTTTACCTAAGTATGATTCGAATTTTTCGTCAAACTTCACCAGGCTTCAGATTGGCAAATTAATTGTGACATATTACAAAATTGAATAACGTCAAGGCAGGTATCAAAAATTTATCATAGCATTTAAATAAATAATCTATCACAACAATTAGGCGTGTTTAAAAATTGGACTTATCTGTATTTATAATAATTATTATACTAGCTTCCGCCTGCAGCTACGCACGCGTGGTATGTTGATAAAAGTAGATAGAAGGTAGTCTATGTGTTATTTTGATGTATAAGCTTTATTATTGTAAAGATTCATTAAAGTCGTGTGTGAAAGAATAACAAACATCGATACATACATACAAATTTCGCGTTTATAATATTAGTAAGAAAATATTTAAAGTAACAACATAATGTTTTACCTACTTAAGTATTAAAATACTATTTAATTACTACTACTACTTTAATTACTTACTAATTATAAGATTTACAAATGTTCTACTATTGTGTTTATAGTCTATCACAACTAATCGATCATAAGCTATCTTAAGCTTAGCTACATAACAATCATAATTTTTATTCGAATCGTCAAGTTGCATGTCATATTTTCATTTTTGATTTTTATAAAGCTACCACCGGTTCGGAATGTAGTCTCTACCGAGAAGAACCGGCAAGAAACTCGATAGTAACTCTTTTAAAATCATTTATACATAATATATTTTTATTACATTTTAATTATGTTATCCGGATAGAAAATCAACGCTTATCAAATCCACGCCTCTTTGTCGTCAAAATATTCTTGTATGGTATAATATGCTTTATTTATTAAAGATTTTTTAACGTAGGCTTTAAATTTATTAAGTGGCAAATGTAAAACTGTTTGCGGGATTTTATTATAGATGGGAATACCAAACCCCAGAAACGATGAACTGACTTTATGAAGACGAAAGTTTGGTATGAAAAGTTTATTTTATCTTCTAGTGTTTACAAAATGCCTGTCACTGTTTTTAGGAAAACCATCACTATTTTGAAAGATATATAAAATATTAACGTAAATGTATTGTGACGCAACCGTGAGAATATCTATCTTCTTAAATACATCCCTAAGGGAGTCCCGAGCTCCGAGAATAAAATTAAACGGTGTCACACGTGATCGGTTGATCACTATACATCTAAAACTAACACAAAATGAGTAGGTGAGTAGATATTTTTATGACACTGAACTATTTTTTACAGTAAATATTACATATTTATTAATATTTATTACGATATCTTTCACTAATTCACTGTTTTACACAATCTTCGAAAATCGAAACTTAAAATTAAATACACGTAAATAACGTCCGGAGATATCGGAAGTTTTTTGCAACTCCGGTAAAAAAAAAAACAAGGAGCAGTGTTGCCATTTTGTAAATAAATAAATCGCTTACATTGCTTACGAAAAGCACTAGATAAAATGCCGCCAACTTGAAAGCACTTTTTTTATTTTAAAATCAATGAATAGCTAAGTAAACGATACTTGTAACCGTAAGAGATTAATAAATAGTAAATTCTATAGGATTATTTTTCCCTTAAAGTCACTAAAATAATTTATTGTTATAACATGATTGTAAAAATGGCTACTGAACTATAAAAATCACGAAATCTAGTGATAAAATCGTTAAAGTGGTAACACTGACAAGGAGAAATGCAAGTGGGAGTGAGACGAAGATACTCAAAGAAGACTCGACTGTCAAGGGCGCGTTAGCGGCGAAACTGATCACTTAAAATAAATAATCATTATTTAGAAATATTAATACATAATTATAAAATACAAAATGACGTATTACGTAACAATAAATAAAATATTACTCAACAGTAGTACGGCTGAGTGATAAAAATGTAATTCTTTTTTTTTTTAAGTTTTATTTACAAAATATCTTAATATTATTGAACTTCGCTAGTTTATCCAATATTATGAATTCTCATTTTTCGCATGACCTCTGCAACTTACGTATTATTTTAGTTAATGAATTCTAAATTGTTTGTTTTTTTTTTACTAAACCTTATCACCAACTACATATTAGCTTTCTTTATAAAAAAAGTATGAAACCGTACTTATGTTACGTTGATCGGAAAGAGGTTTTTTAAAAATAATTTTTATTTAATTTTTACAATATAATAATTAATTAACTTATTCCACTAATGCTATTACAAGACTGAGTTTTTATTGTAATTTTAATAATCCATGAAGACAATGACGAAACGCCTGTCAGCAGTTTCATTGTTTCCAGAATTGCATATTGTGCTATTTATGCAGGGTTATCACGCTGTAACTCCTTTCCTCTTTAGATGGAAGCCTGGCACCTCAAGGTTTTCACTGTTCTTCGTCTGAGTGTCTTCTTTGTTAGTATGTTTTTTGCCTTTGCATTTATATATCTTCCATATAAGAATCACGCTTCCGATTATATATAACAGGATCGTGGTCCAGCTAGGAATCGTCATAGCAAGAGACCAATCATATGAAGTGTTATCTTCGGCAATATTTTCTATTTTATGAACAAGTTCATAAATTTTATCCAAGGATACATCTTGAAGTTCTATTTCATACTTGATGTTTTCAGGGTGGATGTCCTTTTCCTTCGGTAGTGGTGTGATTTCATTCAACAGAACTATTTGGCTATTAGTTTGCAAAGTTCTGTTCAGGAACTGTAGTTTGCAGCCTTCCATGATGGTGACCAATTGAATTCCTTTTATTTTTATGTATGTTGTTCTGTCATTACACACAGAGTGGGCAACTTCCTCTCTATTTGTGATGAGTAACCAGGTGTAACGTTAATTTTCTTGCCTTCCTTTATGTTTATTCTGGCTAGCGTGCAATTTGCCTTCTCGTGACGAATTAACGAGATGATACAGTCGTCAGCTGATGCTATTGGCTTAGTATCCAACTGTTTACAGAGATGCAGTTCTTCTGCAATTGTTCTACGTCTTCTTCTATGTAAGAATAATCTTCACTTCCAAGTGTTAGGAGATTGGACTTAGGAATAATAGTAAAGTTGTGGGTATCAGGTATGGAATATATTTAGATGGATCATGTCATACATGTTGGATTCAACAGAGGGTATCTCTAGAATAAAATTCAGAGTATGTTCTGTACTATAAGCTTTAACTTCGATGGATCTTTCAATTTCGTGAATGTAACTTAAACTTATTGGTGCCACAGCTATAAAAGGAATATGATTTTTAATCTCTAAGATTTCTAATATTAAATGTTGCGGGCTTAAAATGGTTGGGTGCATAATTCCCAATTGAGCAAATGTAATAGCGTCTTCTAAAAACATTAATCTATCTAATAATATTTCTATACTATAATCTATTTCAATGTAAATTTCCAAAAAGTTTAGTTGATTTTAACTAAATTAGAATTATTAGTAACATTTAGCAAAAAGTTAGATATTTTTAATTGATTATTATTGATTTTTCTTACTTGATTACTGAAATCTTCAATTGCATTTTCATCTAGAATAAGTGATGACTTTTGTAAATTCTGAACGTTATTCATACGAATTTTGAATTCTGCTATTTGTTGTTCAAATTTAATTGCATCATTATTATCTAAATTACCAGTAACGGCCTTAACTACTGATCCTAACCCGTCGATAAGACCACGTTTACCTCTTATTCGAGGTGCAATAAATGTAAGTTTCTTATTTATTAAGTCTAAATTATAACTTATCTGATCTTTATATGTTGCATGTAAATGACCAGATTCTGAATGTTCTTCTGCCTTCTTAGCATTATTAAACAATGCTATTAATTTAATTGATGCTAAGTTTAGTTCTGAAATATTATAAATACAAACTCGTCGAACGAAATCTATTTGTTTTAAGATCCATCCTTGTTTTAGTAGGAGAATGCCATTGCTATTATTTACGGGATTTATATTTATTGTAGCTGTTGTATAGAGCACTAAGGCTCCTGCGACGATGATCCTGGAACAAGGTGAGGACGTCGTAATAACTTAAAATGGACTCTAATGGACGTAGAATTAGGATGCTTGCCTATTGTTTCAGCGAGAGTATTTGGGTGCAAATGTATTATTTTATAGGGGCCTTTAAATACTGGTTTTGTCTTTTCATTCCTAGCTGTTTTGGCTACTCGTTTAAATACTTCTTCGCCTACCTTGATAGATAGATAGATAGATAGATAGATAAAAACTTTATTGCACTCAATAACATATAAAATAACAGTACATATAAAATGGTTCATTACAGAAAAATTGAAGGCAAGGGCGGCCTTATCACTAAAAGCGATCTCTTACAGGCAACCCAACAGATAAGGACAACATATTCTGTAAAGAGGGTAGTGCATATTACATTATGATGCATACATAAACAATGGATATATGATTTAATATAAAATTACATATAAAGAGAACGTAAAATAAACATACATGCCAATACTTGTACATACATACATATATACCTATACATATATATATATATATATATATATATATATATATATATATATATATATATATATATATATATATATATATATATATATATATATATATATATATATATACACATACATATATATCTACATAAATACATATATACATACATACCTACATACATACATATAAATATAAAAAAAATAGTAGTTATGAAGACATATAATGATGTTTGACTCGACTTTTAAATATATTTAAGGACTGTGACATCCTAATGTCATGTGGGAGCGCATTCCATAATTTAATCGATTTGACAGTAAAAGACTCATTATAACAGTGTGTGTGGCTAAGAGGCAGCTGTAGTTTGTTGTCCGATAGAGAACGAAGATTAAGATGAAGAGAAGAATTAGAGCCAAGAAAGGAAAAACGTTCTTTAAGGTAAATTGGAGTTTGGGAAAAGAAAAGAATAGTGTAAAGGAGAGAAAGGGCGTGCAAATTACGTCTTTGTCTGACTGTAAGCCATCCAAGTCGAGTACGATATTCGGAGATGTGGTCGAACTTTTTCAATCCAAAAATGAACCGTATACACATGTTTTGCAGCCTTTCAAGCTTGTCAAGTAGCTCCTCGGATATACCTAAGTAGCAAACATCTGCGTAGTCTAGGATGGGAAGAAGAAGTGCATTAGAAAGAGAAATTTTAGTTTTGATTGGCAACAACTTCTTCCACCTTCTTAACGAGCCGAAAGCTGCAAACATTTTCCGACTTAGATTTGACACTTGCGCTGCCCATGAAAATTTATCATCTATTATAAGACCTAAGTTAGTAACAATGTTATTGTTGATCAAAGTTGTACCATCAAACACTACGGGAGGAACATTAACTTGATTAAGTTTCGCAAGCTGTTTTGGATTACCAACTATAGCTAACTGTGATTTACTGGCATTTAACGATAATCCATATGACTTGCTCCACTCACTAATCGATTTAAGATTATTATTTATAAGATCGATAGCATTAGCGATGTTCTCAACAGGAGTTGTCAAATAAACCTGTAAATCATCAGCATAGAGGTGAAAAGAAACAGAAAAATGTTTAGTGACAGAATTTATAAAGATTGAGAAAAGGAGAGGGGACAGAACACCACCTTGTGGGACACCCGCCTTGAGATAGCAACAGGAGGAAAACTTACCGTCAACAAAAACAAACACGCTGTTGACGATTTGAAAGATAAGACTGAAACCAAGAAACAGCACTGGAAGAGAAATTTAAAGAATCAAGAATAGTTAAAAGAATGTCATGGTCAACAGTATTAAAGGCATTAGAAAAATCAAGAAGAGCTATAATAGTAATTTCTTTCTTATCAATCCTAAAGCGAATGTCATCACAGACTTTGATCAAAGCTGTTGTGGTGCTATGCCCCGGTCGAAATCCCGATTGAAATGGGCTTAAAACATTGTTTTTTGAGAGAAAGTTGGAAAGCTGCCAATGCGTTCGAGAACCTTAGAAAGTAAAGGAAGGATAGATATAGGACGGTAATGAGCTAACAAAGTAGGATTAGAGATTTTGGGAATGGGTAGTATATGAGCTAGTTGCCAACTATTGGGAAAAATACCTGAATTTAAAGAAAAATTATATAGGTGGCATAGAACAGGAAAAATGGTATCTAAAGACATGAGTATCATTTTACGACTGATACCGTCACATCCAGCGGCATCTGATTGAATACCATGAATACTCTTCCTGATATCCTCAGAAGTCACTAGAGTAAAAGAGAAAGGAGAAAAATTAGGCTTAGGACGTGTGGTTATGGAATTCAGGGTGTGACATTTATTCGCATTGTCCATGGTAGCCGCCGCGAAGTGCTTATTCAGCGCTTCAGCGTCAACATTTCTTACATCTAGTGATTGACGGCCAATACCCATCGCATTCAAAAAACGCCATACCTTGCCGGTGTTCTTGATGCTAACAGAATTGTGTATATAATTTCTTTGAGCATCCCTACAGACTTTACTGCAATGATTACGCAGCCGTTTATATTTCAGGAGATTGTTGTCTGTCGGTCTCTGTTTATATCTCGACTTAGCAGCGTTACGTCTTGCCATGATAACTTTGATATCTGGTGTTAACCATGGTGCTGGAAGGTGCTTTAACTTAATCGGTCTTAATGGAGCATGAATATCAAAGAGATCTGAGAGGAGAGAGTTAAATAATTCAAGTTTATCATCCATAGATGGAGCATTTAATACAGCTTCGCAATTAATCCGATCAAGGTCACGCAAAAATTTATTATTGTCAAAGTTCTTGAAGCTTCGTCTCATGACAATGGTAGGTTTTGATTTAGGCGGTCGGACTTTATATGACAGATACAAAAGGTCATGGTATGAAAACGCTTCAGCGGGGTATTGGCCATACAGCATAGCATGATCAGACGAGGAAACAATTGTTAAATCTAATAGAGAAGGAGAGCAATTTGGTAAAAAGTGGGTAGGATTGGAAGGGAGTATATTTAAATTAGCGCTATTCACAATATTACGAAGGCGTTGAGCACGTGAGTCATTTTTATTTAAACACGTGTTGTGCAGAACGACGAGCTTAATAGATATGTATAAATTCAATGCCGTGTTAAAATTCGTAAAGTTTGTGTATCATTTAAAATAGTCATAAGTTGTGAATTGTAAATATTTATAGTTTGTAGTGTTTTTTCTTATTGTAACTTCAAAAGGCTCTCAGCTCTATCAATGTTATTCATAATACAGTTACATAATAACTTTGTAAGTATCAAAATAAATAGAAATAAGAGTTTGTGTTATATAAACTTACTATAAGGATTAGCTATAGATGGTACTGTGTAATAAGGATAACTCTAAAAAAGAGCGAGATAGCAACAGCGCTATACGCAAATATGATCGTTACTACAGGTATCTATTGTGTGCATTGTAAAAATTGTATAAATATGGCAGCATAATTTGAATAAAACACTTCGCATTTTACTTCGGAACAAGCAACTTTTATTTCTTCACAACCAATCCAGCTAATAGGTGCATAATACAGTCCACTTATAGTCCTGCACACGTGTTAAAATCACCCATAATAATGGTGTGATTAACAGCAGGTACATATTTCTCAAGTAAGTGCTCAAAACATTGGAAATAATTTATATGAAGGGAAGGGCTATAAAATACTCCTAAGAGGACTTTTAAAGGACCAAATAAGAGTTCAAGAAAAATGTGTTCAGCAGATTCTGAGTAAGGCGATGGGGATTTATCTAAAATGGAAAAAGAAATATGACTACGAAGATAAATTGCCACACCGCCACCACCTTTTCCCGTCTTGTCATTGCGTATAAGATGAAATCCTGGCAAGGAGAAAGAGGTAGAAGGAAGGCAAGGCTTAAGGAATGTTTCAGATATCAGAATAGCATGCAAGTTTTTAAGATCAAGTGATGTTAACAAATCAGTATAATGCGCAGGAATGCTTTGTGCGTTGAGGTGGACAACATTAAAATTTTTAGAAACCATACAAAAAGTGGAATCCAAATGAGTATGTAATGACATAGGGATACTATGAAAACTATCACTCGATGAAGCAGATATAAAGTCGTCGTCAGACCAAATTAAATCATTAGAGTCAAAAATATATAGATATATAATATGTATAAATGTTGTTATTACTAGATACTATTATATATATAATAAATTATTATGTCCCCGTGAGGGGACGGGTTTAGAATACAATTCCTCTCCGCCGCTGGGTTAGCGACTCGTAAGAGGCGAGTGTCCCAGCATGTTTGGTGGTAGGGGGTCCTCCCCCGCCTGGCTCGCGACCACTATCATGTCAAAGACGAACCGCAAAATATCCTCGGATGTGTTCCGGTTCGATGGCATGTAAGCCAGCTTCCCTCGTCCCACCCTATCCCTTCCTTTTTTGAGTGTGGTAGCTGCGGCAGCCTCTGGTCCTACATTCGCGGCGCAGCATTTCGTGCGATGGAGCGTGTGGCGTTGTCATGGGGTCCAGGGAGACCCGATGAAACGGTTGTCCGCTGGCCGCCCGGTGGCACCAAAGGGACCCGAACCCAGGCTGTCCCGGTCTGGGAGGCTGTCCCTGCCACTGTATACAGCCCGTTGGCTGATCGCCGTGCCGGAGTGGGAGACCGGTGTGGAACCCGACGGTTGGTCAACGGGTCGGATTGGGGGCCCTTCCGTCCCCCATGCCAGCGACACACTACTCTCTGTCGTCGAAATCGTCCTGTGCTCGGTGTACTAGTTGCCCACGGGACTGCTGAGGCTACCTTACTCATCCTATCTTTCCCAATCTATACACTCAACTCGCAATGGCTCGAAAAAGAAAAAGTAACGGTCTGACAGCGGCTCCCCCCCTTTCCACATTTAATGTGGACTTCTGCAACATAAGGGGTCTTCATAGCAATTTGAACGCCGTCCACCACCACCTTGAGACGGCTAAGCCGACCTTACTTTTTCTTACTGAGACAAAGATATCTGCCCCTGACGATACATCGTACCTTCACTACCCTGGGTACCGCCTTGAACACGCCTTTATACCGCAGGCCGGCGTGTGTATGTATGTCAGGGGTGATATCTGTTGTCAACGGCTCGACAGCTTGTCAGTCGGAGTCAGAGACCTGTCTATTTTGTGGGCGCGCGTAGACTTTGGTGGCATCACGCGTATCTACGCGTGCCTATACAGGTCTCATAGCGGTAATACGGAAGTCGATCGTCTCCTCGGACACGTCGAGAAGACTTCAGAATACGTGTTTCAGCGGTATCCCTGTGCGGAGGTTGTGATCCTGGGTGACTTCAACGCCCATTATGTTGACTGGCTAGGATCGCGTTCCACAGACCACGCAGGGAGAGCCGTGTACAACCTTGCCCATGCATATGGTTTCTCTCAGTTAGTGTCGGGTTTTACCAGGATACCCGACATAGAGGACCATACTCCTTCTCTGCTGGATCTCCTGCTGACGACCCGCCCGGAGGGTTACCGGGTGACCGTCGATGCGCCGTTAGGCTCGTCGGACCATTGCCTGGTGCACTCTGAGGCACCTGTAGTGCGCACCGGCCGCTCCCGACCACCTGGAAGTCGCCGTGTGTGGCACTACAAATCAGCAGATTGGGATGGATTGCGAGAATTTTACGCATCCTACCCATGGGGGCGGCTTTGCTTTTCTTCGGAAGAATCCTCGGTCTGCGCGGACGCCGTCACGGATACCATTCTGCAGGGAATGAAATGTTTCATTCCCAGTAGTGTTATCCGTGTCGGTGGAAGGTCGCAGCCCTGGTTCGATGTCTCCTGCAAAAGAGCCTCTAGCTCTAAGCAGGAGAGCTATCGTGCTTGGACTGTGGCTCTAGCCGCAAAGGATCCAGTGGCGTCTGAACTGAAGAAGAAATTCAATGCTGCCTCCAGGTCCTGCAAGAAGCAAACAGCTAAGGCAAGGTTTAAACACATTCGCAGGATTGGCGAGAGACTATTAGGGTTTCCTACTGGAAGCCGTGCCTTTTGGTCTCTCGCCAAAGCTGTCGAAGGTAACTTCTGCAAGTCTTCATTTCCATCTTTGCGCGAACCAGATGGGTCGCTGGCACATTCCGCAAGAGAGAAAGCCGATCTCCTGTGCACTCTCTTTGCGTCGAATTCAACTCTTGACGATGAGGGAAAAACACCGCCAACCATCCCCCGGTGTGAGCACACGATGCGTGAAATCCGCTTTACTCAAAGCGCTGTTCGTTGTGCTCTTCGTTCCCTCGACGTTAAGAAATCTAGTGGTCCTGATGGTATTCCTGCTATCGTGCTTAAGACGTGTGCTCCTGAATTGACTTCGGTTTTAACGCGCTTATTCTCACTCTCCTATACCACTGGTATAGTGCCGTCTTCGTGGAAAGTAGCAATTGTTCACCCTATTCCCAGGAAGGGTAACAGCACAGACCCATTCAACTACCGTCCTATTGCGATTACCTCCTTACTTTCTAAGGTGATGGAGCGCGTAATTAATACGCAACTCCTTGGTTACCTAGAAGATAACCGGCTTATCAGCGACCGACAATACGGGTTTCGTTGTGGTCGCAGTGCTGGCGATCTTCTAGTGTACCTTACACACCGCTGGGCAGCCGCCATTGAAAGTAAGGGGGAAGCTATGGCAGTTAGCCTAGACATCGCAAAGGCTTTTGATCGGGTCTGGCATAAAGCTCTTTTAGTGAAGTTACCATCTTACGGCCTCCCCGAGGGATTATGCAATTGGGTAACCAGTTTCCTTGATGGGCGGAGCATAAAGGTCGCTGTAGACGGAGTATGCTCGGATGCAATGCCCATTAACTCTGGAGTACCCCAAGGCTCAGTGCTATCACCTACACTGTTCATTCTGCATATTAACGACATGTTGCAAGCCAGCAATGTTCATTGCTATGCAGATGACAGTACGGGTGATGCTTTTTATACTGGCCGGGCTAATATTTCTCGGGCGGAAGTGGAAGAGCGAAGAATACAACTTGTGTCTGAAATCGAGACTTCCCTGGAGCAGGTCTCCGTATGGGGAAGACGTAACCTTGTCCAATTTAACCCCTTGAAGACACAAGTCTGCGCGTTTACCGCTAAGAAAACCCCCTTTAATATAGCGCCGAGTTTTCAGAACACGACTCTAAACATCAGTAAGAGTATTGGGATCCTTGGGGTCGACATAACGAATGAGGTCCAATTTCGGGGTCACTTGGAGAGCAAAGCCAAACTGGCTGCCAAAAAACTTGGGGTTCTTAACAGGGCGAGGCGGTATTTCACATCAGGACATCGACTTCTGCTTTACAAAGCTCAGGTCCGTCCTCATGTGGAGTACTGTTCCCACCTTTGGGCAGGTGCCCCCCAATACCAGCTCCAACCACTTGACTCCATCCAACGCCGGGCAGTTCGCATTGTCGACGATCCCAATCTCACAGACGGTTTAGAACCTTTAAATGTACGGAGAGACGTTGGCTCTCTGAGTGTTTTCTACCGTCTGTACAACGGGGAGTGTTCTGACGAACTCTTTGACATGGTGCCACCGTCTCGCTTTTACCATCGCACCCTTCGCCTCAGGACTCGATATCATCCACACCACCTGGATGCATGGTCATCTTCCACAGTGCGGGCTTCACGGTCCTTTTTCCCGCGTACTTGCAAGCTGTGGAATGATCTTCCTCCTGAGGTTTTCCCTGAGCGCTATAATTTGGGGGTTTTCAAGCGTCGAGTGTATAGACATCTTTTCACTAAAGGCCGGCAACGTACCCGCAACATCCCTGGTGTTGCAGATGTCCATGGGCGATAGTGACCGCTTAACATCAGGTGGTACTATCTGCTCGTTTGCCCCCCTATTATATAAAAAAAAAAAAAAAAAACCAGTATCTACTAAACTATATTAATAAAACACAACGTGGACTTAAAAAAGAAAAACAAAAATTAAACAAATCAAACAAAAAAAATGTAGATATATAAAAACAAGATAAATATAACAAACGAAACGTGAAACGAAACGTCAGCTGCGGAATGTAACATCAATGTCATTGACAGCTGTCACTAACATTGACAGTGTCATGTAGTCACACGGCATTAGACGTTTGCATTTACGATTTAATATTAGTAAATAGTAGGTAAACAATAATATTATAAGTGAACAACAGTGTAACTAAGTAAAAAGTTATAAAAACTACCTACATAGTGAAAACAAAACATATAGTTGTTTATATTCAGAAAACATTGAGTACTTAAAGGACCCATATAAAAGACAACAAAGAAGATACAGTTATTATGAAGCAAACAATTATAACAAATAGAAATTAAAACAAATAGTTACTTCTTTAAGTTCCTTTTCGGTCGGATTCCCTGCGAATTCTTGATCTCTTAAGTATTGGTGTTGGATGAGGTTGCAGTCCTAGCTGAAAGTTGTTGAGGCACCGAAGCAGTGGAACACATATTCAGCTCTGCCATAGACGTAATTTGATAACGCTTACCATCTGGCCCGATAATAACTATATTGCCGTCTCTAGTCCAACATTTGTTGATACCAAGACGCTGTCTGGCAGCCACAAATACGTCATGACGTTCCTTTGTTAGGAACTCAGACAGTGTAACCCCAGTGTTCTTCAGGCTGGTTTTCGCATACCACACTTTATTACGCATGGTTGGGTCCAGGAACTTGATAAGGATGACCCTAGGTTTCTCAGTAACCGAAGAACCCAAGCGATGGCAGCGACTAATAGAATCCACTGATAACTCTGGCAACTTGAGGTGTTTAGACAGTAGCTGACTGACAGTAGCGAATAAATTTTCTTTGTTGGCTTCCGGAACCCCATGCATCAGGAGCATTTTCCGTCTACTTTTCATTTAAATTTGATCACACTTCTTGGAAAGGAGCTCGACTTGCAGCTGAAGTCCTTCCAGAGCAGTTAAGACAAAACTCCGGAAAGCATTAAACTGGGAGACTATATTGGAAGTAGGACTTGCAGCTGGCATATTAGTATTCAAATTTTGTTGAAATTCAGCCATTTTAGTGTTGAAATGTTCAGTTATGTGTGCAATTGAATGCTTAATAGAGTCCATTATTAATCTGATCTTCGGTTAAGATAATAGTGATTGTGGCAGTTAACTGAACTTTAGTTGTCTGTTGTTTAATATGTGTTTTTATACTTGGATTAGATAAAGGAATCACAGCTGACAGGTATGATGAACGCTTAGCACATTTTACCAGATGTTATCTATTTTTAAAATAAAATATTTGCAGAGAGCATAAGAAAACACGTCTACTTTATTATGCACCTACCGCCCAAAAAAAAAAAAATGCGATGTCTTCTGCCGCTTGATTCCTTTTAGCTATTACCTTCTCTTTGTTCTTTGATGTCAATGCTGCTGCGCACTCCTGTATTGCTTCTGCATTACGCCTATATTTAATTACATATTCCTGATAGAACTCCTTAGGATAATGTAATTCTAAAGGATTCCTAGCCATCGTATGTCCGTAAAGCAATTCGTGAGCTTTGTAACCTGTTGTAGAGTGGATTGAGTTGTTATAAGCTATGATAGCATATCGCATTAGAACTTGCATGGCATCTTTATTGGTCATTCTACTGATTCTTATAATTTCACCTAAGGTAGAATGAAGTCGTTCCACTGGCGACTTCGAGTTAGGGTTATAAGGAGTGGTGACATGAATTGCAATGTTATGGGATGCAAGGATTTCCTTTATTACGTCGTTGTCAAACTTACTGTCAGAGTCTGTTGTTATTTTATGTGGTGGAGGCGAATTGTTATTATATGTATAATTAGTTTATCATATTTATTTATTACACTACACAATTATACATATACGATATACTATTATATTTTATATTTATTTATATATTAATATAGTATACATTCACAACATACGCCAATATTACACCTTATATAATTAATTCATTTTTATTACATGTTATTAATGACTATTTGTGCGACAAAAATTGAATGAAATATTTATCAAGACATGTTATTATTTTAATTATTATCTCTATATTTGTGTTATTATGTCTGAAATATTAATTGCTTGCATTATTAATTTTTTAATTTATTATTTTATGACATGTTAATCGAATTCAATTAATTGTAGTCTAAGCTTTTGATTAATCATCACTATTGCATGTTTAATATTTGCACACCGATAAGTCGGTAGAATATGTGAATTATTATAAATGACCATCTGTATTATGTACCATATTCTAGCAAATAAATGAATTATTATTATTATTATTATTATTATTATTACAATATATTAAATTAAATATTAATTCACAAGCATACTCGGGCGAAACCCGTAGTATGCGGTGGATCGAGCGAACGACGTTTTTATTCCGCGTCTACCCGAAACCGCGTGATATTCTCACTCGCCAGTCGATGCCTTGCGTTCGATGCGACAATCTTGTTTATGTTATTATTGCGATCTATGTTTCTAGTTTCGTGTGTTTTTAATAGTGTTCCTCCTTCCGAACTGTTTCTCTTCTCATTTACCTTCTGTGCTTTTTCTTCTGTGTGTTGTGTATAATATACGTCTTGACTTTCGTGTTTGTGAACTTTTATTTCCCAACAAGACATTCGTACTATACACCCACATTGGTGACCCCTCATTGTTCACGGTATTTAAATACTCCGAGAAGATGAGTAGTGGAAGCGATACGGCCGAGTCGCAAGTAAATACGCGACCGCGGCGTATGAAGAAATTTGAACGGGTTCATAGTGCGGACGTAGTAACAGTCGCGCCGCCATCACCACAGATCAAGACACCGCCATTTTGGCCAGAAAAACCCGCTATCTGGTTTGCGCAAGTCGAAGGTCAGTTCAAATTATTCGGAATAACCGACGAGGCGACTAAATTTTATCAAATTTTATCTACGTTGAATAGACAGTACGCCGCAGAGGTAGAGGACGTTATCACTGGCCCACCCGACTACAATCGACTCAAGGCAGAACTTATAAAACGCCTGTCAGCTTCTAGAGAGAACAAAGTGAAGCAATTATTAATGCATGAGCAGCTAGGCAGTCGCAAGCCTTCACAATTCTTGCGACACTTGCAACACCTGGCCGGCCCAGATATTCCAGAAGAGTTTCTTCAAACCATTTGGACCAGCCGATTGCCAATAGGAATGCAACCGATTGTGGCACCCCAACCAACTTTGCCCCTAGATGCTCGCGCTGAACTCGCTAATAGGGTACACGACATCGCCGCACCAACGAATCAAATCGCAGCAACGTTATCATCACCATCACCGATCGAGCTGCTAACACAGCAAGTCGCTGAGTTAACCAAACAGGTCAGCGCACTCGCGGCTCAAGTTAACCAGCGATCAAGACCAAGAGATCGAAGACAATCGAGCAGACATGGTAGTCGATCACAATCTCGGAGATCTAGCTCGAGCCATCGACGGTATCCAATCTGCTGGCAAATTCGGCTCAAAGGCCAGGAGCTGTATCAAACCCTGTGACTACACATCGGGAAACTCTCTCAGCAATCAGTGATGGCGACCAATGATTGCAGGAGCTCTACGGGTCGCCTCTTCATCACTGACCACGGAACCAAAAGACAATTTTTAGTAGATACCGGTAGCGATATCTGTGTATATCCAATTAGTGATCTGAGTGAACATAGACATAAGACCTTATTTCAGCTCAGTGCTGCTAATGATTCGGCTATCGATACTTATGGTTATGTTAATCTGACATTAAACATTGGATTACGTCGTACCTTTCCATGGCGTTTTGTCGTAGCTGACGTAACAAAAGCCATAATTGGTGTCGATTTACTCTCACATTATCGCCTTATTGTGGATATCAGCAACCACAGACTAAAAGATAGCCTCACCAATATCAGCACTGTAGCTACAATAGCTAAGCCTAATTGCCTCGTGACGAGTGTAAAGGTTTCCACTGGCGGAAATAGTAGGTACCACAACATTTTGGCGGAGTTTCCTGAGATAACTCGCCCCGCCGGTACTCCGAGTGTCGTCAAACACCACACTGTACACCACATTCGTACTACACCAGGCCCGCCAGTATCATGTTCCCCCAGGAGACTCGCCCCCGACAAGCTCAAAATCGCCAGACAGGAATTCGACGCAATGTTAGCGAACGGCACAGCTCGTCCTTCTGACAGTCCTTGGTCGTCGCCTCTTCATCTTGCGTTGAAAAAGGACAACGGTTGGCGTCCTTGCGGTGACTATAGATTACTTAACGCCAGAACGATACCAGATAAGTATCCCATACGTCACATACATGACTTCTCACATAGTTTGGCTGGTTGTAAGTTCTTTTCTGTCATCGATTTGGTCAAGGCTTACAATCAAATTCCGGTTGCAGAGGAAGACATACCGAAAACGGCGATCACAACGCCATTCGGTTTATATGAATTTCCTTTTATGACGTTCGGATTAAGGAATGCTGGTCAGACATTTCAGAGGTTCGTGGACGAGCTAGCGCGTGGACTTGACTTTTGCTGTCCATACCTTGATGATTTTCTGGTATACTCTAGGACACAGGAAGAACACGAGGACCATCTCCGTCAACTTTTCACCCGTATGAAAGATTATGGTGTACTAGTCAATACGGTCAAATGTGTCTTCTGAGCGCCGGAAGTTACGTTCCTGGGTTACCGGATATCGGAAAATGGAACCAAGCCCTTAGATAGCAAAGTCAAGGCCATTTCAGACTTTCCCATTCCTAACACTGTTAGGGAACTACGCAGATTTTTAGGAATGATAAATTACTACCGCAGATTTTTACCTGATGCCGCTCGTATCCAGGCTCCTCTGAATGCCTTACTGACCGGATCTGTAAAAGCTTCCCACCCGGTCGACATAAAAGGAGATTCTTTACAAGCCTTCGAAGCTTGTAAATCTAGTCTTTGCCAGGCAGCACTATTGGCACATCCCCATCCCGATGCTAAATTGGGACTTGTCACTGACGCCTCAGACACGGCGATAGGTGGAGTCCTCCAACAGTATCTGAACGGTGCTTGGCAGCCTCTGGCATTTTTCTCGCGAAAATTAAGTCCATCGCAAATAAAGGATTCGCCTTACGATCGCGATCCTTGCAATTTACCAGAGCATCAGGTACTTTCGCCATATGTTGGAGGCCAATCATTTCACAGTCTATACTGACCACAAGCCGTTAAGTTATGCCTTCCATGAACGGAAAAGTAACTGCTCTCCACGTCAGTATAGACATTTAGACTTCATCTCGCAATTCACGACAGATATCCGGCACATTTCTGGAAAAGATAATGTCTGGTTGTCCTACCGATATCGTTACTGATCGCGGTAGACAGTTCGAATCGGAACTATTCAAACATTTGTCGCAATCCATTGGATTTGAGCACCGCAAGACTACAGCATACCATCCACAGTGCAACGGTTTGGTTGAGCGTTTTTACCGGCAGCTAAAGGCAGCTATAATATCCCATGGTGATGCCAATTGAATGGAGTCATTGCCATTGGTCCTTCTCGGCATAAGGAGTGCCTTTAAAGAAAACCTCCAGGCGTCATCGGCTGAGCTGGTATATGGTGAGCCTCTCCGCTTACCCGGAGAATTTTTCGGACACAATGTCGCAAGTTACACCAGCGACATCACCGAATTCTCAGCTCGAATGAAGTCCTTTGTGGAGAAGTTACGACCTGTACCAACACAGCATCACTCGACACGCAAAACCTTTATATTTAAAGACCTCGACTCCTGTAGTCACGTCTTCTTAAGAGAAGACGCGCTGCGCGGCTCTTTACAGCCCGCTTACACGGGGCCACATAAGGTTTTGCAGAGGGGTGTAAGAACTTCAAAATAGATTTTAAGGGTAAGAACGTAACAGTATCTATAGACCGCATTAAACCAGTCTAAATACTGTCTGACGATTTCAGCTGTCGAACACCATCCCTAGATTCTCCTCAACAACATAATGACAGACAGACAGAAAAACCTTTCCTCAACGTAAAAACTATTCGTTCAAATAGACGTGTTCGCTTCCCAGACTACTATCGTCCGTAGACACGGCCTCTGGAGGGGAGTGATGTAGGCGAATTGTTATTATATGTATAATTAGTTTATCATATTTATTTATTACACTACACAATTATACATATACGGTATACTATTATATTTAAAGGCACTTGGCCCATATCAGAATTATTTCCTTGTTCCATTGTGGTGTGGGTTAACGGGCGAGGAGAAAATAATTAACACTTAACGTAAAGGTAATCGACGTTATAATTCAAATAATTGATTAACACACACTATAATTAACTAAACTCAATAACCAAGGTTCAATTACAATGTTCGTACACAGTACTAAACGAAATCACACGACGTTCCGCGGATAACGTGGCGTATGCGCCGGATACGAACGGTTAATTCACCGATTCAAGCACAATACCGCCAGTCCCCCGAGTTACGTCAAGCGTGCTGTCACTTGAAGGCCTCTATACTACCGTCAGTGACATTCGCTTCGCCAAATCGTTACAACTACCCTCAATCTGTCATAAAAATAATTAATTTAATCTCTAAAATTACAAATGCGCCGTCACGGCCATACTGACAAACGCACGTCCCTGTGCGTCTTATGGGCATTATCTCGATTCGGGTGTCTTATCTGAAAAAAAAAGAAACAATCTGAGAGTTGGCAGTATACAGCTCGTCCATCTCTGACTAAAATCACCCCCCTTTAATTAACTGTTTTTTTTAAATACACTGCCTTTAACATCTCTCTTTAATTAGCAAGTTTTGATAAGATTGGCACACATATGAGTGAACGATGGTCCGGACGTAGACTCCCATGAGCTAGCCCCTTCATCTTCACTAGTTATACGCATGTGAGTGAACGATGGTCCGGACGTAGACTCTTATGAGCTAGCCCCTTCATCTTCACTAGTTGATCATAGCGTGGACCGGACGTGGGCTCCTTCGAGCCAGCCCCTTCACTCTTTGTTTCTAGCAGTACTAGAGACATCGGCCGCTAAACCAGTCATTTTCATCAATACCATACTAAAACGCACAGAAACACACACATCAACTTAAAGAGACTTAAAATCAAACTTACATAAATTATTTACGGTTCATCAATCTCGGAGGCCGTCAGAGTTACTGAGCTAGCGGTCATGGTGCGGGCACTCGAGACCGAAAGGGTGTCACTTTCATCATCTGATGAAGCTGCGTTTCCATCCTCCCGACCATGCCCCACCGTCTCGGCCTCATCATTATTTAGTTCAGTGGATATGGCAACTAACCCTTCGAAGCCTCTGCACGCAAGTTTTCGTGAGAGTATTTAAAAATGCGATTAGATCCATCGATATGTTTCAGTTCGTACCTATCGTTATCAAGAACTTTAGTTATGAGAAAAGGTCCCCTAAACTTTCTTTGCAGTTTAGTTTGGTTACGCTCGCTACACTTAACAAAAACATAGTCTCCCTGAGAAAAAGGTTTTACTTGAGCTTTGCCTTTATTAAATCTAACTACTTCTTTTTGTGCTGCGTTTTCGATGTTGAGGGAAGCTTCATTCCGGATAGTGTCTAAATCTAATCTCGGCTCGTCGGAATTTGGAGCTATTGATGATATCCCTAAAGATTGCGCACGTATGCCAAACATTAGTTCCGTTGGAGTATATCCTGTAACCCTACAGCGAGTGGTATTAAGAGCTAATTGTACCTCAGGGAGTTCGTCACGCCACGTTTTGTGGGGGTCGTTTTCTATAATGGTAAGGAGACATTTTAAGGTCCGCATGACCCTTTCTACCTGACCGTTGGCTCTACTAGCCCCTGTCGCTATAAGGTGAAGTTCTATACCATGTGTTTTACAAAATTCTCTGAAGTCGGAGCTTACATAGCATCTTCCCTGATCTGACACAATTCGCTTGGGAGCACCAAAAAGTGAAACGGCTTTTCTCAACGCTTTAATAGCACAACTGGCATCAAGGGATGGAGTATGCTCTAGTAGGACATACTTGGTAAAAGAATCAATGATTACTGACGCGTATTCTTTTCTGTCGCTTTTGCCACTTAGTTTCCCAGTTATATCTATGTGAATAGTATGCCAAGGACAGGGTACTTTAGGTATCGGGTGCAAACGAACTTGTTGAGCCCCGGAAGGGCCTTTTGATGCTTTGCATACGATGCAAGCATCAACAAAAAGGCGTACTTGCTTGGCCATTTGGGGAAACCAGTACTGCTCGTATAACTTATCAAGGGTCTTTTCAACACCTAGGTGTTTGATCTCAGTGTGGATATGATTGATTAAAGTCCATATAAGGGACTGAGGGATAATAGGTAACCAACGACTAACTTTGTTCCGCTCAATTTTTCGGTATAGAATATTGTTTCTAACATCATAGGTGTGACTAATTGAATCGGGAAACTCATTATTCAAGTGCTTAGACACAAGATCTTGGATGTATGCATCACGTTTTTGTTCTACCGCTAACCACTTGGTGTAACTCTACAAACTGCACAGGTTTATTAGACACTTTAGTCTTACTCACATCGCTCTTGGAAGTGCCCTGCTCAGGGTCTGGAAGAGGATTGCGAGAAAGGTAGTCAGCATGTTCCATGCTGCTGCCTTGCTTGTGGATAATTTCAAAATCATATGCTTGTAGAAAAGCCCACCATCTATGTACTCTTGGGGTTAAATCTGTTTTTGACTTAGAAGCTTTTAAAGAATTGCAATCCGTGAAAACGGTAAAATGTTGACCATATAAGTAATGTCTGAAATATTCCACCGCTCGAACAACTGCCAAGGTCTCAAGTTCATATGAATGATACCTCGATTCCGTGTCAGTTGTCCGGCGACTGAAATATGAAATAACATGAGGAACTCCGTTCTTTCTTTGAATTAAAATGGCACCGTACCCGTCGGCGCTGGCATCCGTGTGCAATTCTATAGGAAGATCGCGATCAAATATAGTTAGAACAGGCTCTGTGGTAAGAATTTTAACTATCCGTTTGTGAATATTATTGTGGACCTCTGACCATTTAATTGGACCCTTTAACTTAGTGAGCGGATATAAGGGACCCACTAAACGGGTATAGTTCGGTATAAACTTTCTAAAATAAGAGGCTAACCCTAAGAATTGGCGAACTTGGGAAGCTGTTTTGGGTGCTGGTGCATTAGCGAGTGCTTGTACTTTCCTAGGATTAGGAGTAATTTCCCCAGCTCTGATAACATAACCTAAATAGTCGATTTCTTTTTTCATAAATTTACATTTGCGTATATTAAAAGAGAAACCAGCTTCTGAAAGGGCTTGAAGGGTCAAATCAAGACGTTTTAAGCCCTCAGGGATATTTTGGGCAAAACACAGAACATCATCCATATACGCAAGTGCTATTTCGTTTTTTAGGGAACCAAGAGCCTTATTAATACAGCGCTGGTACACAGAAGCGGCGTTTCTCAAGCCAAAGGGCATAGTCAAGTATTCGTACTGACCCTCTGGAGTGACAAAAGCCGTCCGTGCAATACTATTACCTTCAGGGTCTATTGGAATTTGGTGATAGCCTGATGCCATATCTAATGAAGAGAAAGTGTGGGCACCATTCAATCTATCAATTTGTTCATCGATTATAGGTAATGGATAATGTTCCGGCTTAGTATTGACGTTAATCTCCCTATAGTCTACACACATTCTGTCAGTGTTGTCCTTCTTTTTTACAAGTAGAATGGGACTTGAGAAAGGGGAATTGCTCTCTCTAATAACACCTGCTTCAAGGAGAGCATCCACCTTTTCTCGGACAACCTCTTTTTCGACGGGAGATAACCTATAAGGTCTTCTTTGAACTATTTTGTTGGGGTCTATAGGATCAATGCGCAAAAAACCGGTTTTTACTCTACGTTTAGGGATGCCGTCAGTGAAAAATGAGCTATACTTCTTTAAAATGTCAATAAGCGCTTCCCTATCGTCGCCTTTCAAATCAGTATCGATACAAGAAAAGTCAAGATTGTCGGCCGTTGGACACTTATCCTTTTGAGACGTTTCAGGTTTTGAGAAAATAATGCAGTCACTGTTTATCTCTACTTTAATTCCCTGTTCTACAAGGTCCCGTCCAACAATCACAGGTTCGGAAATAATATTCTCAGGAATAATATGAAACAAAAGAGACACTGAAACATTTTGAATTATGACCTGGCTTAAAATTTGTGTATTACAATAAGTTTCCGATGCCCCTATACCTTTCAAAAGAACTACTTCGTTACGCAAAGTACCCAGAAACTTATTCGAAAAATTTTCAGATACAAGCGAGCAAGCGGACCCACTGTCAAAAAGAAAGGAAACAGTCTCACCAGATGATGTCGTCAACTCGCCTCGGATCGGCTTGTGGTCGCACAGGTATACCTCCTTCACCGTCGAGCTTGAGTTACCGGTATTTTTACGATCAGGACACGACGAGGCCAGATGTCCCGGCTGACCGCAAACATAGCATTTAATGGGTTGAGTCTTCTCACTAGTCGTTCCTCGCAGTTTATCATTTGGCTTCGGCGTAGCAGTAACTTCCTGTATTCTTTTACGGCAGTCTACTGCCTTGTGGCCCAATATGCCGCAATGGTGACAGACGCCCGTGAATCTTCGCTCAGAGTAACGGGGTCTCTTTGATTCTGAGTCGTAACTTTCGGCACTTTCTGATCGTCTTTTCAGAGAAACTCCGTTTAAGATGCGAAGCAATTGAGATCGTGTCGATATCACATGGGAATTTAGCTCACGACGTAAAAAGTTATCTTTTTGGCATAGCACAGAAGTGACAAGGCCTACTTTCATATCTTCAGCCATTTCTATTCGTGGAATCCGTTCAATTATGCCCCATAGACGCATGGCTGCTTCACATGCACTTTCTTTGTTAGCAATTTGAAACCTTAAGACATTATCAAAATAATCTTGGGGCAACATTGGCCTCGCAAACTTAGCCAGTAACATTTCTTTTACTTGGGGCCATTGCAACTGCGTTATGTCTAATTTGGTTAAGCACATTGCTGCTCTGCCCTTTAATGCATGCGTCAAAACTAATAACAATTCGGCTCCTTGTAGTTTTTTACTATCTACTATTATTTCGGTTACATTGCACCAACCTTCTATATCTGCTTCTATACTGTCCGGATCGAACTGGATCAACTGCGTCGTCGAAGTTGGTTGAGAGGCCGACATTATTTTCGTCAACAAGTTTTCCATTGTTTGTACAAAATTTAATGCAGATGGATGGTCACTACTCTCCTCATTTAAACGCCCTCTGTATCCCACTTCTGATAAAGGCACTTGGCCCATATCAGAATTATTTCCTTGTTCCATTGTGGTGTGGGTTAACGGGCGAGGAGAAAATAATTAACACTTAACGTAAAGGTAATCGACGTTATAATTCAAATAATTGATTAACACACACTATAATTAACTAAACTCAATAACCAAGGTTCAATTACAATGTTCGTACACAGTACTAAACGAAATCACACGACGTTCCGCGGATAACGTGGCGTATGCGCCGGATACGAACGGTTAATTCACCGATTCAAGCACAATACCGCCAGTCCCCCGAGTTACGTCAAGCGTGCTGTCACTTGAAGGCCTCTATACTACCGTCAGTGACATTCGCTTCGCCAAATCGTTACAACTACCCTCAATCTGTCATAAAAATAATTAATTTAATCTCTAAAATTACAAATGCGCCGTCATATTTTATATTTATTTATGTATTAATATAGTATACATTCACAACACACGCTAATATTACACCTTATGTAATTAATTCATTTTTATTACAATATATTAAATTAAATATTAATTTACAAGCATACTCGGGCGAAACCCGTAGTATGCGGCGAATCGAGCGAACGACGCTTTTATTCCGCGTCTACCCGAAACCGCGTGATATTCTCACTCGCCAGTCGATGCCTTGCGTTCGATGCGACAATCTTGTTTATGTTATTTTTGCGATCTATGTTTCTAGTTTCGTGTGTTTTTTAATAGTGTTCCTCCTTCTGAACTGTTTCTCTTTTCGTTTACCTTCTGTGCTTTTTCCTTCTGTGTGTTGTGTATAACATACGTCTTGACTTTCGTGTTTGTGAACTTTTATTTCCCAACAAGACATTCGTACTACACACCCACATGTGGTAATCCTAAAACTGAAAATACTTGAAGTAGAGCCTCTGCAATATGAATACAACTAGTTGCTGTTAAGGGAATAGCCTGTGCGAATTTAGAAAAATTGTCTATTAATGTCAAAAAGGTAGAAAGAACCTCCAGTTGTGTATAGGCCCATAAAAAGATGTTGCATTGGTTTTGTCGGTGTTTCTGTTACTGCTAAAGGGGGTCGCAAAGGGTTCCTTTCGTACTTAGCTCTAATACAAGTGTCACATTGGTTGATATATTTGTGTATAATTGGTAGCATATGAGGCAAATGTTTATTACGATGTAACTGTTTATAAGTCTCCTGTATACCTCGGTGGGTCGTCTTACCTTCATGATATTTCTTTATAAGTTCCTGTTGTTCCGATTTGTTTTCAACTAAAGTTACACGTGAAATACATTTAAAAAGCTTAGGGCCTCTATTATTAAAAACAGTTGTATATACCTTGGAAAAAGTGGGATAAAGTTCATCGTTATAGAAATAACAATGGAAAACACGTTCTGCTATAGTATGCTCTTTTAAAAATCTAATTATTTCTTGTTCGGTATTGATAATTGGTATAAATACTCGTACATCCTTAATAACTGTCTTAGAATTAGTTGATTTATTTTCTACTCTATATGTCGAGCCTGGTGTGGAGGTTAAGCTGTCGGTCTATAGCATCTAATAATATTGGGATACCTTTGTTTTCGTTATCTATCTGAGTATGTCTAGTAGGAGCTAAGTCGTCCTCGTTATCTTCGTCATGTGGGTTTGTAGTCATTGGTTCATCTGTGTGTTGGTCATTGTTGTCTTCCGTATTTGTAGCATTATCAGTACGAACGTTTTCAAATATCTCGTTAATAATGTCATCGTTTTCATTATCGTCAAAGTTTACCATAAGGGATTCTATACTAGAGCTACGTCTGAAGCATCTGTTGTCAGAATAAATGGTTTGTCAAAATCAGGGAACTGCAAGATTGGGTCATTCGTTAATATTTCCTTACATTTACTGAAGCATTCTAAAAATTGGGGTGAATTAATAACTTTTGCATTTTTCTTTAAACATGATGTCATTGGCTTAGTCAGCTTCGCAAAATCCTTTATAAATTTTCTGTAGTATCCTACTAGATCTAAGAAAGTTTTTATGTCTTTCTGTGATTTAGGAAGTGAAAAAATTTAAAACAGCTTTTATTTTATCTTTATTGGGTTTCAGTCCTTCGTCAGTCAACTCATGTCCTAAGAAATTAACATGTTTTCGTAGAAACTCCGATTTGTCTAATTGTATTTTTAAATTATGTTGTTTAAATCTGTCAAAAACTTCCCTTATTTTGTTTGTATGTTCTTGTAATGAAGTCGAAGCTATGATAACGTCATCTGAGTAAGTAAACACTCCGCCTAAACCTCTTAGTATATGGTCCATCAGTCTTTGGAAAGTACTAAGACAACCCATACACAACACAATCATGTGGTATATTTACCCCTTCTTCCTGCATTTAATTCAAATATTGTTCACAAATTTCTTATTTTTGATTTTGACCCTAAGTATAAGGGATTAATAGGTTTAGATTTATTAAAAGTTCTTTCAAGTAATATAGATTTAAAAAATAAAATTTACTGCAGCACGAACTATAAATTCGAACGAGATTCCCGAAAGTTGGTTAGGAATTAGAAACGCATTAATTAATAACTTTGCGGACCAAAGGGATGAAACTGCCCTTTATAACAATTTATCAATAATAACACAAGGCAACGATACTCTATCATGACATACGTTTCTTTGCATGAGTCTGTGGCCACAACCATCGAGGCCAAACGAGATCTTTATCACAAGTTAACGACACAGGCGTATGTCAGAGGTTTAAAAGAGCCTCTCGGGTCTCGTATCCAGTGCATGAGACCTGATACTATAGAGAAGGCTTTGGAATTTGTCCAGGAAGAGTAAAATGCTATGTACCTACAGCACAGGAACAAATCAGCTTCAGATCGGCAACCTTCAGCACTAACGCAGCCAACACCAAAGGTACCGTACTTAGGCTATAATCATTTCACCTGGATTCACCTGGCAAGGACCTAGACCAATACCCGTTCATGGTTTTCAACCATGACGCCCTAACGTTCCACCTCACCAAGCCCCACAACGCATAATCAATCAGCTTACACGTACACAGCAGATATTCAGAGCACCTCCCCCTAATCATGATAATAATGGTTTTAGAATCCCTTTTAGAAACGCACCTCTTCATCACTCTGGCCCTAAGCCTATGAGCGGAGTTAGTCATTTTGTTTCTAAGCCTTTACTATCCAGAATCCCTGGTCATGATTGGCAGAGATTTGGCAACCCTCCTCCTTCTAACTACTTTAAGATCAAAGAAGTTAATTTTAATGAGACGTATGAAGACTGTAACTATTACCTAGAAACCTACTATGACCAATATGACTATTCTGACTCATACGGAGACTATAATACTATACAAGTATCCATACGAGACCAACCCTCAATACTATAATCATCCTAGTCACTCAAGAGAACCCCCACAACCTAACGCTAGTCCAATAGAACAGGCTTTTACTAAGGTTCCTCACAATCCAGAACCAAAATAGAATTAAATCTACATTCAAAAAAAGAATTACCTTATGTACAGATCCATAATCCACCTCTTAAATTTCTTATAGATACCGGGGCGAATCAATCATTTTTAAGCCCCGACGCTGTAGAAAATTTTTATCCCCATATAACTAAAGATTTTGATCCGTTTGAAGTAACTAATTTACGTATAACCATTTTTCATAACTACTCTATAACTATACATAGTTTTCCAGAATTTAATGTAGAAAGAAAATTGAAATTGTTTATCTATAAATTTCATAGCTACTTTGATGGATGGATTAATAGGTCTCGATTTACTTGAAAACTTAGATCTTAAGCATAATGCATAAGCATAATTTACTGAGAGTGCAAACATACCAGTATAACGTTATCAATGTAGAAAGCCTAGATCTGAACAAACTATTCCCGCACATTCCTCTCATTTAGTTAATATCCCTATCTATTATCCTGATGGTGATGTATTTATACCTTCACAATTTTTATGTAACTGCATTATACAGGACTGTATTACGACTGTAACTGACAGGACTGGTATAGTAGAAATCAAAAACATAACAGACAAGGACGTGATCCTTTCGCTTGACCAACCAGTTCAATTAAATCTATGTAATAACGAGTGCACGCGTACCGAACAAGACCAAGACCGCGTTAAGGAAGTACTATCTCTACTTCGAACTGACCATTTAAACACAAAAGAACGAGCCAATCTACAAACTCTATGTGCTCAGTATGCAAACGTATTTTATATACCCCTTACATTCACTAATAAAATTAAACACCACATTAGGACCCATGACGAAATTCCAGTATACACTAAAAGTTATCGCTACCCCTACGTACACCGACAGGAAGTTAGAGACCAGATAGCCAAAATGTTAGAACAGTGTATTATACGACCATCAGACTCAGCATGGAGTTCACCTATTTGGCTGGTCCCTAAGAAAGCAGACGCCTCGGTAGACAGAAATGGAGACTTGTAGTGGACTTTCGAAAATTAAATGACAAGACTATCGATGACAAGTACCCAATCCCCAACATCACAGACGTAAAATACAGATGGATAAGTCCGAGTTTTTAAAGTTAGAAACCGCATATCTTGGTCATATAATCAGTAAAGATGGCATCAAACCTGATAAAATTAAGGCCATTGAAAAGTATTCATTACCCAAAACTATCAAGAAAATTAAACAATTTTTAGGACGTTTAGGATATTATAGAAAATTTATTCCCGAATTTGCACGAATAACCAAACCCATGACTAAATGTCTAAAAAAATTAAATAAGATTATATTAGATACCGAATAAATCAACTGTTTTGAAAAATGCAAGATATTACTGATCAATGACCCTATATTACAATACCCTGTGTTAGGGTCCTGGGACGTAATAAAAGTGGACTGTATTTCTAGCTGGTTTATTCACCGTTTTAACAGAATTACTAATAAATGCCAATATAAGGACGCGACGACGTGATTGCCGAACGGGAAGTGGCCCGCGGTCGGTCGGTGGTGTCGGTTCTAATCGCTCCGCCGCCGCTCCTCGCCATCACCCCTCCCGCGAATCAGGCATTGGTTCCAACACCCTGACTTGACAAAAGAATTCATTTTGACGACATACGCCTCAAATGTTGCCATAGGTGCTGTTCTTTCCCAAGGCTCAATAGGTTCCGACAAGCCTATTTGCTACGCGTCTAGAATTTTAAATGATAGCAAATTAAATTACAGCACCATTAAAAAAGAACTCTTAGCCATAGTATGGGCTACTGAGTATTCCAGACCCTATTTATTTGGCCGTAAATTCAAAATTCTTACCGACCACAAACCTCTCCAATGGATTATGAACTTGAAAGAACCCAACTCCAGACTTACTCGTTGGCGACTTAAACTGAGCGAACACGACTATTCCATTATTAATAAAAATATAACACCAACGCAGACGCTTTGTCGCGAGTTCAGTTAAATAACGAAGAGACTGAAGCCCTTCTTAAAGAATGTGGGATCGATCTATCAGTCGTGCTTGAACCACCAGGTTCTTCAACTGCTACCATACATACATCCAGCGAAGACCCCATACTTGAGATACCCATTAGTGACGAGTCCCTTAATAAATTCCATAGACAGATCTGTTTTACTATTGTAGGTGACATTAAACGACGTACAACTGTGAAAAAACCTTTTGACACTCAGAATCTAAATTAGAGCAAGACGTAGTTGATGCTGTCAAAGAATATGTCAATCCTAAAGTAAAGACCGCCCTTAAGATTACACCACCCTTATGTATTTTATTCTACCAATTCTCCAACGAAACTTTAAAAACTCTTCTATGAACTTAGTTTTAGCAAAAACTGAGTTAGAGGATAACGTAAAAAAAAACTTCAGACAACAAGAGATAATTAAACATTACCATTGTGGGAATCCATTCACACATTCCCATACATTCATTCACACAATTATTCAATCACTGATTCACAGTCACACATCACACACACGAATTCACACTTTATTTATTCTCTCTTTCATACATTAAAAATATTATATAAACAAACAAACATACATAATACACATATTAATATTTACACAATTATATATCTATATTAAATTAATTACTTACCTTAACTTCATTAAATACAGGTACATACTTTCTATAGTAAATTAAAATATAAAATTAAATAAAAATACTTACCGTTATTCGAGACGACAATTTACCGGCCGGCGAATGTGCACTGGAAACACGCAAAAAGGTAACGGTATCGCACCTCAGCCGATGCTCCTGCGCACCGCGCCCCGAAGCCAGTCGAAATCACGCTCCGACTCCAAACGCACGTCGCCCGATGCTAGCTTTTGCATACGTACCGCGCTTTATCATTTCACTGTATAATTTCTTTTACCCGCTTTCTTCTGTATCTTCTCTTTACTTCTTTCATTGTGCCTATAAGCTATACTCGCTTGTGTTTGTGAACTCTCAACTGTGCTTGTGCCTAAACTTGTGAACTTTCGTGTTGTAAGAAACTCATTGTTCGAACTGTAAGTGACTTTTCATTTATATCTTTAAATAAGGATACAACTGTAGACATTTAGTGCTATCGTCCTAAACCATTCAGGAGAGACAAACCACAGAGGCATTAATGAATGTTACTTGGCTCTGTCTCGCCGCTATTATTGGCCTAAAATGAGAGAAGAGATCACCAAGTATGTTAATGAATAACTGTATGTCTAAATATGACAGGAACCCCATAAGACCTCAATTTAATATTATACCACCTACAACTAAACCATTAGAGATATTTCAAATATTCACTGCTCAGAATGAGAAGTACTTGACTTTAGTAGACTCTTTCTCGAAATACAATTATTAGTATAGCAATTAGTATTTTACAAGGATTATTAATTTACTGTACACACCACGGACTTCCCTTGACCATAGTCACTGAAAATGGAATCGAGTTCACGAACCAACTCTTTACAGAATTCATAAGGTTGCATAAAATTAATCACCATAGAACTTTGGCTTATTCTCCTAATGACAATGGCATCATAGAGAGATTCCATTCTATTTTACTAGAACATTTGCATATACTCCGACTAAAATAAAAAGACGAACCAACTGTCAACCAAATTCCTTACGCAATACTAGCATAGAATAGTTCTGTACATAGTTTTTCCAAATGTAGACCTCATGACATAATATGAGGACATTTTGACCCTAGAGACCCGTTAAACGTTGACCTAACCGAACATTTGATGCAAACATTACCCATCGTGATCAGATAAAAATTGTGTATGAGCTTATTAATGAAACCACTACGGTAGACCGTACAAATTTATTGATTTATTTATTTATTTAAGATTCACCAGTGGTAAATACATCAACACGTACAAAGGTATACAATTTTAATATAACTTAAAACTAAATGCATTACCTATTAAGGTGAATACCACTTGCAAAGATAAAGTTGGAGATAACAAATTTACAAATAATTAATTGTTAGTAAATCAAGGTTAAAGATGACAAGGATTAACAATATTTGTAAAAGAATAACACACAAATATAAACAAATTAAATAACCTAGTAGGCTGACAATTTTGATAATATTTTATTGTGAAACTTGTTTGATGAGTCTCTAAAAGGGTCTAAAACAGTGTCGCGGCTCCTTCTACAATTCACAGAGCAATGATGTCAACAACCGTCAATCATCTTAATTACACAGGCGCAACTATTAATATTTTTTTCTCACACTACCCCAACCCATAATTACAATTATATAATTTTTTTTTGTCTTAAACGTATTCTATAATTCGCCTTTGTACTGTGCAAAGGAACTGTCGATTGTAACTGAAATTAAACAAGATTTACAAGATTTTCGGGTTTTATTCCTAATAATAAGACTCGCAAGTGTCTCAAACAAAGACATAAATTGGTGACCCCGACGTGATCGACGAATAAATTCAATATTCTACGAAATCAAGATACGAGGTGTCGACGTGCCAGGTTATCAAAAGTTAACGGCGTCACATCAATTATCGAAGACGAATTCATCATTTCTGGTTGTCGTCGAGTCCGGCAGCGAAGCAATATCAGTAAGACTTCGCCACGACTACGGCAGCATTCTAAGAAAGGATAAGTGTCCTTCCTTTGTCCTTCCTACAAACCACGCTATTAACAATTCTTTTCTTCATTGCCTCCACAGTGCATTATTCATATTTTAAAATTATTTGCCATCAATTACAAAACAGTGAGTGTTAATTCCTAATAATTAACAGAAATAAATGGCTATTTTTGTTCCGTCACGTCACAAGTACAAAGGTCAAACGAGTTCAAGTTCAAGTTCATATACTTATTCAACTTTTATTACGAATAATAAACAAAGTTACTTTCTCATTATTTTAAAACAATTTCTTTCAATACATTTCTAATTTTTCACTACATTTAAATATTTTATATTTACGTAAATTCAAATTAAACGCTAAAAGTTTATCTAAGCTATAACGATTAAGATATTACTAAATATACCCCTTTTAAAACTATAATAAATAAATAATTATACATGTAATGAAATGATATTTCATTATCCCAAATTATCTGCGCTCCGCGCGTTTTTAATCTGTAACTGAAAGTCAGTTTGCCGCGCATTTTGATGGTTGAATGACAGATAATGTTTAGATTACTTTTAACTTTGATTTTGTAAGAAAAAGAGATATAATTGAGGAGGCCATATAAGTGAACTTTAAATGTCGTTTCTTTGTATTTTCAGGTAAGAAAAAAGTAAATTGTAATAGTTTTATGATAATTGTTATATTGTAAAGGCGTGTTAAATAAAACAAAGCTTTGTATTTTCAGAGAAACAATTTGTGGTTTATTTTGAGCATCCTCAATAACCTATCTTATACATATACAACTATTATAAAGAGTACACTTAAAATAATTACAGAATTACAGTTATTTATACATAATATGAAAATACACAAAAAGAAAAAATAATAATGATATAAATAATAGTCTAATATATAAATAAAAGTCTAATATCTAAATAATGTCATTATTTATTCATATTGGTTCCATAATTTCTATGTTTCTCGAATTTCTTTTCTTTTTATATACTTGTGTCTGTTAAATAATGTTTAATAGAGTAATACCTTTTTTGTAGCAAAAATTCCTTTAATTTATTGTTGAACATTACAAGATTTAAATTACGATCAGCCAGTGTTGCAGGCAGGTTATTATTTTTTTTTTACAGGTTTATTATTTTATTACTAATAAAATTATATTAATATTATTAAAGTCATACTTAAATACGAATATCTTTTTTATTAAGATATTCGTCAATAAAGTAAAAACATTCATTTGTTAACCATTTTTTTAGACTAAATTTAAATGTATTAATATTTGAGATTTTTACAATGTCATTAGGTAGTTTATTAAATATTCTTACAGCCATAGCGTAACAATTATTTTTGTACAATTTAGTTGTCATTATTGGTACCGCTAATTTGTTTCCGTGACGTGTTGGAAAGTTATATCTATCTTTAATAGTTTGAAATTGACTTAATTTTTTTTAACGTGCATACAAATTTCATATATGTATAAACAAGGGGCTGTTAGTAATTTTAAATTCTTAAATAGTGGTTTCGCTGACGTCATTGGTTTTACATCACATATGTTTCTAAGACACTGTTTTTGGGCAATAAAAACTCTATTAATAAAGGACGAGTTCCCCCAAATTATAATTCCATACCTTATTATGGAACATACATAACCGTGGTATGCTTGGATAGCTGTTTTTTATTAGTTATTTTAGATAGCTTCCATAGTGCATAGGAAAATGAGTTAATTTTTTTTGTAAGTTTATCAATATGCTCTTCCCACGAAAGGTTTGCGTCAATCTCAATACCTAAAAATGTTATATGTGTGACTTCCGATATAGCTTCATTTTTTGAAGTTATATTTAATTGCAATTTCTTTCCGTGTTTGTTATGGTATTGTATATATTTGGTCTTAGATATGTTTACTTTCAAATTATTAATTTCTAGCCATCTTACAATATTTTCTATGGTTTTATTTATTTCATCGTTATAAGTATTTTCTCTTAGACAGGGCACTATCACTGATACATCATCAGCAAATAATGTACACTTGTGGGTAGTAACATCGGGAAGGTCATTGATATATATTAGAAAAAGAAGTGGTCCGAGTATACTGCCCTGTGGAAAACCAAATTTGTTTATCTTAATCTCTGATTTGAAAATCTTTTCTTCATTTTTGACAATGTCAGTTATTTCAACATATTGTTTTCTGCCAGTAAGATACGGCTTTAACTAGTCATTTGCAATACCTCTTATACCATAACATTCACATTTTTTAAATAATAAACTATGTGACACAAAGTCAAGTGCTTTGGTCATATCAAAAAATACGGTTGTCACGGGTATTCGATCGTCCACATATTTTAGGACCTCTTTTGTAAGTGAATACATGGCTAATGCTGTTGACTTACCTGCTTGAAACCCATTTTGTTCTTTTTTAATATATTGTGTTTGTTTAGAAATATATTTAACCGCCTATGCATTGCCTTCTCAAAAATTTTAGATAATACTGGTAACAGTGAAATCGGCCTATAATTTTCTATATTTTGTTTTTCTCCCTTTTTAAATAGGGGTTTAATAATCGATATTTTCAGACGTTCTGGGAATATAATAATAATAATAATAATAATAACTTTATTAATCAACCAAAATTTACAAAAGAAACAATGTGGCTCTGGCTCCCGAACTAGTGAAACTGTGTTTCAGGAGTCAGTTCCTTCCCAAAATAATTTACATTCAGATTGGCTGCAATGTTTGGTGTTTTACAAACTGTATCTTACATGACAGCAATGTATCATACTAATAAGAAAAAAAATAAAAAATAAAAAAATATATATATCCTAATGTACATATATTAAGTGGTGTAATGCGTGTGTGTGTGTGTTCGTGTGTGGTATTAATGTATAATTGCCCAATTTACAATCTATTTCTTTATGTATAATAGATTTTCAGTATCCTCGTAGGTTAAGTTACTAAGCCAATTGAATAATGTTTATTTTAATTTAAAGTGTGACAGAATGCTCGCATTATGTAAAATAATAAATTTGTTGTATAATCTGGGTGCAATTGATTCGTATTGTCTTTGTGCAAAAACGCTTTTTGTTTTAGGGAGTAGTACAAAATTCAGTCTTTTAACAACTTTAGGTATGGTTGCATTTGTTTTATGATATCTCTTGATACATTTAAATATGAATAGTTGTCTAACTGATAAGACGTTGGCTTTCTGCAGTACTTCAAGAGTAGGGTGTCGAAAAAGAAGTGACATGGAGACTTTGAGGAGTGATCGTTGAGCCCATTCAAGTTTATTTATATTACTTTGAACAGCACCACCCCACGCACATATGCAATAAGTTAGGATAGACTCAGAAAGTGCCTTATATATTTGTATAATAAGTTTGGTATTTGATATCATTTTAAGATTTTTAAATATGTAGGTCATCTTTCTTATTCGTTTAGCCAGTAGCAATATATGTTCTGCCCAACTAAGATTTTCATCGATAGTGACTCCCAAGTATTTGATATTACTGACTCGTTCAAGTTCTTCGCAATAACAATGCCTGTATGGTAGGTCTTGATGTCGGGTACACGGATAGGTGTGAATACGAAGTAGAAGAATATGGGGAATATTTACTTTCGTCTTACTAAAGCATATAAATTTTGTTTTGGTTGCGTTAAGTGAGAGTAGACTGTCTTCTAACCATGCTGAAACGATACTCATAGCCTCCTCGGCTCGAAATCCAGCATCATCCCATGTTTTTCCGTGGACCAAAATAACGGTATCGTCTGCAAACATCTGTATATTAGCTCCTTGCAACTCCACCCCACATAATTCGTTTATGTATATCAAAAACAATGTTGGACCAAGCGTACTGCCCTGCGGTACGCCATATATTGCCGAGCTTTGGTTGCTGACATATTCTCCGACACGGACACACTGCTTTCTATTGATCAAGTAATCCCGAAACCACGAAAGACTATTCCCTCTAATACCAATATTTTCTAGTCTTGTGAGTAAAATAGGTACAGACACAGTATCGAAAGCTTTTTGAAGGTCCAGGAATATACCAATACACTTATCACCTTTGTCAAGACAGCTTATTATTGTGCTTGTTAACCGCAATACAGCGTCTTCTGTTGATCTATTGGATCTGAAGCCGTATTGGTTTTCATGTACAATATTATTTTTATCTAAATAATTCGTAAGCCGTTTATTTATAACTTTTTCTAGAACCTTTGAGAGGGCACTCAATAAAGAAATAGGCCTATAATTTGTAGGTAATTCTCTGTTTCCTCCTTTATAAATTGGGCAGATAACTGCTTTTTAAATATGTTAGGAAAGACACCATGTTCGAAACTTAGGTTACAAATATAAGCCAGCGGTTGTGAGAGGATATCTTCAAAATATTTTAGTACTGCAGTTGGAATCTTGTCGATACCAGAAGCGCTGTTGGAACGTAGACTACGAATTATTGACCTGACTTCACTGGCATCGGTCAAGTATAATGACATAGATTTTAATGGTGCATTACTTCTTTTTGCTTTTACGGCTAAACCCGCTTCAGTAGTATGTAGTTTTTCAAGTATATTTTTTGCCAAATTGTATCCAATCGATGTGAAAAATGAATTAACTTCATCAAGAGATTCTATCTTAGTATTTTTAAGACTCAGTAACTCAGTTGGTGATACTATATTCTTACTAATATTACACATGTCCTTAATTATATTCCACGTTTCTTTCATGTTTCCTTTACTGTCTTCTAGTCTAGTATTATAGTACTCTTTTTTTAATGATTTTATAATTTTATTACAAATATTCCTATAGTTTAAGTATTCTAGTTTTAATTGTTCATTATTTTTATCTTTTTTTAGTTTTCTATGAATTTTATCCCTCTTTCTGATAGATTTAACAACGCCTACTGTTATGTTACATGGTTTTAATGGTAGTTTTCTTTTGGGTACAGTGAATATCACAGTATTCGTATTAATAATACTTTGTAATTTGGTGGTGAAGCATTCTGCTGCTTGGTTAACATCAGTAATGCAGTATAAGTCATTCCAAGTCTCCTTTTTAAGCGATTCACCCCTGCCGCGGAAATCAGTTTTAGTTTTTTTATACAATATTGGGTTAGATTTTATATTAATTTTTTCTAGATGTAACAAAATAGGGGAATGGTCTGTCAATTTACTAAATACAATAGTTTGGAATTTATTTGATTTTACCATAAAATGATCAATGCATGTTGTATCTCTTGTAGGTAGATTAATCGCTTGTTTAAGTCCATACATAGCCATAAAATTCAAGTAGTTTGATGCAATGTTACTCTCACCACTCATCAAATCAATATTCATATCGCCAGTGACAATTATATTTAGTTGTACAATTTCTAAGTATGTTATCCATAGAATCAATGAAAAGGTTTGGATTTTTAAAGCTTGGCGGTCTGTAGGTACATAAGATGGTAGTAGTGTTGTGTATATATATTTAAAACTAAGCAGTGCCCTTCAATCATGTGTGGTTCATAGGAGATGGCACTAATTTCTTCCCTTACATAAGTCACTACACCATCATTTTGGTTTAGACTATTCTTCGTGTAATGCATAATATAGTTATTTATATTTGTTGGAATAAAACTTTCATTAGTCCAACATTCCGTTAGAACCAAGACATCAATGGAAATATTAATTTTAGAAATAAATACAAGAAACAAATCAAGATTGCAGTTAATACTACGTATGTTTACTGTTAATATTAAAAGGCCTTTGTCAAGTGCCGAATCCAAGCCTAGTGCATTTAAGCATTGAGTGGGGTCGTCTAATTCTTTACAAGTGATTTCATTGGATATATCTATATCCTCTGTAATAACTACATGGTTAATCGTATTGAATTCTGAAATATATTGATTTTGGCAAATAACGATTGTCTTCATTTTTATGTGGTAAATACCATAAAAATGACAACATAGATAATGTCATACATATTTGCAATATGTAAATATTAATAATAACTGTAGATTTATTATAGATTTGAATGCAGAAAGAGGCAAGATTTTCCCTTGTTTTACTATTGTCTACTATAAAGATTAGATATTGTAGTTGTAATGAAATTGAGCAATTTTCCATGTTTGTATATTCCATGTGTGTAATGTTATTAATAATGTAATAGTGTATCTGTGTTGAGTATAATTTAGAGTATTTGTGTATTTTAACAATATAATACAAAATAAATATAATTAAGGAAAAAACATTGCCACGGGAGGTCCAACAATAAGTAAAATTGTTATTTTTTGCGTAAAGGCGACTAGCATAGAAAAGCTTATGCGTTTTTTTTGTTAGCATTTCCGAAACAAAAATAGGTTTTTTTCCTTCTTTAAATCCTAGGTGGGTCGTATTAAGTTTATCTTCGAATTTCTTTCCGTGGTTGAACTTTTTGATAGCAAGCATCATTTTGTCCTTTGTAATCGCTGAAGTAAATTCAACAGATATCGTTTTAGACGAGTTTTTGGTAGATTTAAAACTCTGAACATCTTCTATATCCACCTCTTGAACTTCTATGTTTATCGTCTTTCCTAGATTAACAATAACGTCACACAGCTCTTCTTTTGTATCTTTCTTTTTGCTTTCTTGGAGAACAGGTATATTACGAATCTCAATACCCGATTATCGGAATTTTCGCTCGAGTGATTCGATTCTGTCTTCCAACAGAAGAATGCGATGTAGGTCCTCCTTTTTTTCTTTTTCTAAAATCTGAATCTTCTTTAACGCTTCATCATATTTGGCCGACAAAAAATCTAAAGAATTAAAAATATCAGTATTCTGTTTTTCAATGTTTGACACGGCAGACTTGAGCTCATGAAAACGTTTCTCTTGATCTCGTGAAAAGGTTTCAAATAAGCGGTTCATCGCCTCCATGATGTTTTCCGTTCCAGTAACCTCATCTTCTGCGCGTCGTTTTTTATTTCTTGTGGTAATATTTGTAATTTTTATGTCTCGTTGTGATTTCGATAAACAAAGATCCGGTTCTGAAGCATAGTTTTGTAAATTTGCAGGGGCCGAAGTTGAATCGTCTGTCATTTTTCATGCAGGATGCTCACTCTATCAATATGACAATACTAGGATCTCATAAGTGATGGAAGATCACGTAAATAAAATATTAAATAAATAAAATATGCTTCAACTTGATAAGTAATTCAACGCTAAGTATCAGGATGCCATAAGCACTAAGCGTCCATCGGAGGTCTTGTAAAGTGGTCAGTGATCGAGCGCTTCATACAATAACGCTGTCCGTCCAATATACTTAGACCCCTCGCTTTGTTTTATCGATGACTCGCTATGTTAATGTAGTGGTGTAACCGAACATAATATCACACTAAACACTCACTAGTATGATAACAGTCCTGCGCTGCATATGTTCCGCTTCTGGTACTTCACTTGCTTTATATACTCCTATTATTTTAACAATATTTAAATGTGAAATTACGGAATTTTAATTAGAAAAAAAAATGTAAGTGGTAACTTTAAACACGTCTGAACATCTCAGAGGTCCGGGGGGAAGGGGGATACCCCTTTCCATTCCCACTCCCATTGAAAGATATCCCACTGGTCATTGAAAGATTAATGAGGTAGCTTATGATAGGAGCCAATTGAAATTTTGCCGCTTTAATTATTTTTGTCTGTATATTATCCCATCCCGCAGAGTTCGTCATATTCAAAGAATTTATAATTTTTATTATTTCATAATTTTCAGTGGGTAAAAGAAAAATACTTGAGTCAACGAAATTTAAATTTATATTATTTAATGTCATGTTAATTGAATTATTTACATCAGTATTATTAGTCAAATCGATAAAATATTTATTAAATATACAGTGTGTATGAAAAATTGTGTCAACCCCCTTAACTGCGTTAAAAAAGAGAAAAAATAAATAAATATTAAATGATTATTATATGTAGAGTAACAAAATGTTTGTACGCACTGGTATAACACGATGAGACTCCATGACGCCATCACACCTGCTGCACTACTAGTGACGAACTCGAACGTACATTCACATTATTTTGATTGTTTAATCACTTTAACGATTCACTGATACCGCTTTTTTTCAAATATCGATACGTTTCACTATGTTACAAATCAATTTAAAATAATAATACTTAGTTAATAATAACATCTACTTGACGGCCATGAATGTGTTGCTCAATATGCCCGCCTTGTACTTCTATGCATTTACGGCATAGGGTAATAAAGTTAGAACGTACATTTTGTAAGACAGATGTATTTGATTTTATTTCATCGAAAGGTGTGATGATTCGTGAACGCATTTCAGCCTCAGTATCGCACTTCTTTTTGAATACGGACTGCTTTATAGTACCCCATAAAAAAAAATCCAATGGCGTTAGGTCCGGTGACCGCGCAGGTCAATTAATTGGTCCACTGCGACCAATCCAACGTTAACCGAATTCCGTATTCAAATAGTTTCTCACGGCGCGGGAAAAGTGTGGTGGCGCACCATCATGTTGAAACCACATACGGCGTAAAAGATCTAAGTTTAAATTATCAAGCTCCTGGCTTAGTTCTTCTCGCAGGAAGGAAAGATAACTGTCACCACTCATAGACTGGGGTAAAAAAAGAGGGCCAATTATTTTGTCACCAATAATACCGGCCCAAACATTAATTTTCCATCGATGTTGGAAATGGCTAGGTTTAGTAACATGTGAGTTGGTGACTGACCATACATGTTCGTTGTGCGTGTTAAATACGCCTGTTCTAGCAAAAGTACACTCGTCACTAAAAAGTAAACGGCTCGAGAATTCACTGTCTTCATCGTTTTCGTTTAAAATCCATCTGCAGAATGCCATTCTAGGCTCGAAGTCGGTAGGAATTAATAACTGTACTCGACGATAATGGTACGGGTGCTGGCCATTTTCCTTTAAAACTTTCCATACACGCGTATGGTTGACACCGAGTTGATGTCCCACCGAGCGCGTGCTTTGCGTAGGGTCCTGTCGAAAAACATCTAATATGTGTTCCTTTAGATCGCCATTATTAACCCTCGGCCTTCCCGCATTAGCACGTTGTTGTTCACGGCCATCGACATTTCCGAAATTGTACATGCGTATATGAAGACGCTGAAATGCCTTAAGTGACGGTAATGGTATGTTTCTTGGAGAAGCAAACAGTTCGTCATAAAGTCTACGCGATTCCGCATAATGACAATCACATTTCCCTAGACACATTAACATATTGAAATATTCCTGGTTGGAGTACATTTTATAAAACAACACAATTTTATAAAACCGTAACCAAAAAGTAATCCACTCGGAAGAAATTTTCACGAGGAACTAACTAATAATTTTTTTTATTAAAAGGGCGGCATAGACTCGATTAAAAAATATCGATAAATGAAATTATCGATATTTAAATAATCATAACAATAAATAAATATTTAATATTCATATTATTTCGATACTTATTTTGATATATCAAACATGAATATTATTTTTGATTGTAAAACACCATTTTTAACAGAAGTAGATTAACGATTTATCCTAATAATACAGCATAGTTAATTTACCTGAAGAAGTTCCAAATTATAATACTGATTAATAATATTTATTATTAATAAAAGTTATTTTAAATGAAATTATTTTAATGTGAAAAGCATAACTATTTATAGCAATATTGAAAATATCGATAGAATATTTATCGATATACCTAATTTTTAAACTTGCAAATCTCTATTCGAAAAACTAACAAAAGACGCGTCGCGCCACGCCGGCGCCCCGGCGCCTGCGATGAATGGCCGCGCGTGCGCCGGCGCGACTATACGGCGCCTTAACCGTTTAATAACGCGTACTTTTTTGCATATAAAAATTTATAGGTAACTAGCATTTGCTCGCGGCTTCGCCCGCGTAAATTTTGGAATTTGATAGAAGCAATTTAAAAAAACGGGTAAAACACCATCCTTGAAGGGATTTAATTACTAAACGCGTATATATAGTAAATATTTAATTTAAAGATTTTTTTTTCAAATATGTAAACTAAACTACCCCATTGCACCTCTGTGGGTTGGGGTTGATATTGATACGATGATTTTGTGTTTTATATTTCATTATTAGCATAAAGAAGAATGAGTATTCAGTTTTAAGTAAATATGACCACAGGATAACATTTTGCATACAAACGTTTTTACCCCATTGCACCCGTTTTGGGGTGAAATATCGAAAAGCTCTTTTTTAATACATCCCTTTGTCTTGATAGAAATACGCTGTAAAAGTTTCAGCTAAATAAATCTACCGGCGAAATTACTACCGTTCCAGGATTTAATACCCCCCAGCGTCACTATAAGGGATGATTTTGAAATTCAGGGATACATGTATTTAGTTATTCTCCCTAAATAATGTTTATGCTGAATTTAAAGATAATCGGACAAAAAAATAAATTTTCTCCATACTAACTTTACAACCCCCTTGCACCCCAGTGTGGAATAATAGTACCCTGTTTTCTATTTAACATTTCATTACTATCATCCAGAAGTATATGTATTAAGTTTTAGGTTAATATGACCACGGAATAAGATTTTGCATACAAACGTTTTTACCCCTTTTCACCCTCTTAGGGGTGAATAATCAAAAAACCATTTCTTAGTGGATGCCTACAACCTAAAAGCCACCTATTGCCAAAATTTCAAGTTCGTAGCCCCAGCGGTTTAGGCTCTGCGTTTATGAATCAGTCACCCCAAGTGATTTTATATATATAGATATTTAATATGACAAAACTAAGCAAATAATAAACTAAGTAAATAAATAAAACTAACATAGCATATTGAATTTTATGAACTATTACTGAAATTACTCATATTACAACCATTTAAAAGAATATCCTTAAGATATTTACAAAATAAAAAATAAAAATGTTCTAAGACAATATGCATCATAGTATTGAGGAATAACAAGAATAAAACATAAAAACAAATAAAAGTAAATAGTATGTATCATATTATTCGGGAACACTTTTTAGTAGATTTTTTAAAAGTAGTGTTTAAAGTAAATTTTAAGTCGGTATTTAAAGGGTTAAGGTAAGCTGGTTATTTATATGGAGCTGAAACTAGCGGCGCGCTAGCGGCCAGTGTCGCGGCGGAGTGATCGTATTGAGTAGAACGATTAATACACGTTTATGTCTCGTTAAAAAGCGCTATAATTAACAGTAGTAGATGATAAAAATCATAAAAAATTAAATGCATGAATGAAATCGTCCTTGATCAATCGATATTAAGATTTTGATTTTTTAAATCACTTAATTACACCTAAATTTATATAACATTACAAAATAAAAAAATAAAAATAGAACACATGCTCAGATTTGATTGCTAGTTTTTTGCTAGCTTTCTGAAACATCAATTTAAGTAAAACAAATAAAATCTCAGGGGGTGTATACTTGCAAATTATTAAAAATAAGTTTCAAACTCTGTACGTTCAATGTTGCGGCGCGTACCGGAATCTTAAACTACTATAAAAATATAGAAAGCAAACTCAGACTTTATTGTTGATTTTTTCCTAGCTTCCTAAAACATCAATTTAGGTACAACAAATAAAATCTCAGAGGTTCAAAACTTGTAATACATTAATAATAATTTTTAAACTCTGTATATTGTGCGTTGGACGTTGCGGCTCGTACTGGAATTTTTAAAGTACTATAAAAATAAAGAAAGCAAACTCAGACTTTATTGTTGATTTTTTCCTAACTTCCTAAAACATCAATTTAGGTATAACAAATAAAATCTCAGAGGTTCAAAACTTGTAATATATTAATAATAATTTTTAAACTCTGTATATTGTGCGTTGGACGTTGCGCCGCGTACCGGTATCTTAAACTACTATAAAAATAAAGAAAGCAAACTCTGACTTTATTGTTGATTTTTTCCTAACTTCCTAAAACATCAATTTAAGTAAAACAAATAAAATCTCAAAGGTTCAAAACTTACAAGATATTAATAATAATTTTTAAACTCTGTATATTGTGCGTTGGACGTTACGGCGCGTACCGGAATTTTAAACTACTATAAAAATATAGAAAGCAAACTCTGACTTTCTTGTTGATTTTTTCCTAGCTTCCTAAAACATCAATTTAAGTAAAACAAATAAAATCTCCGAGGTTCAAAATTTGCAAGATATTAATAATAATTTTTAAAGTCTGTATATTATGCGTTGGACGTTGCGGCCAGTACCGGAATCTTAAACTACTATATAAATATAGAAAGCAAACTCTGACTTTATTGTTGATTTTTTCCTAGCTTCCTAACACATCAATTTAAGAAAAACAAATAAAATCTTAGGGGTTCAAAACTTGCAAGATATTAATAATAATTTTTAAACTCTGTATATTGTGTGTTGGACGTTGCGGCACGTACCGGTATTTTAAACTACTATAAAAATATAAAAAGCAAACTCTGACTGTCTTGTTGATTTTTTCCTAGCTTCCTAAAATATCAATTTAAGTAAAACAAATAAAATCTTAGAGGTTCAAAACTTGCAAGATATTAATAATAATTTTTAAACTCTGTATATTGTGCGTTGGACGTTGCGGCGCGTACCGGTATCTTAAACTACTATAAAAATATAGAAAGCAAACTCTGACTTTATTGTTGATTTTTTCCTAGCTTCCTAAAACATCAATTTAAGTAAAACAAATAAATATCTCAGAGGTTCAAAACTTGCAAGATATTAAAAATTAATTTTTAAACTCTGTATATTGTGCGTTGGACGTTACGACGCGTACCTGTACCTTAAACTACTATAAAAATATAGAAAGCACACTCTGACTTTATTGTTGATTTTTTCCTAACTTCCTAAAACATCAATTTAAGTAAAATAAATAAAATCTCAAGGGTTCAAAACTTACAAGATATTAATAATAATTTTTAAACTCTGTATATTGTGCGTCGGACGTTGCGGCGCGTACCGGAATTTTAAACTACTATAAAAATATAGAAAGCAAACTCTGACTTTATTGTTGATTTTTTCCTAGCTTCCTAAAACATCAATTTAAGTAAAACAAATAAAATCTCAGAGGTTCAAAACTTACAAAGTCTAATAATTCAATATCGCTAACCCGAAAGGTCCACAGGCCCAAAGTATTTATTAATGTTGTACAAGTTTTAGTATGTCAATAAACATTTTTTTATTGCCCATTTATTTACTGAAACAATGACCGGTGTCTTTTGTGCCGGTAGCGCAGATTAATATATGTTCGGCTTTTAGTTAGGATAACAGTAACAAAACTCTTGAAATTTTATTGTACATTCACCGCAAGTAATTGGTAAACAATAAGGATTTACATTTAGCATGCACGTGTCCCTAAAGGTAATCTTTTGTTTATTTTTTAATAAAAAAAGTTAGTAATAATAATTTCTAAGCCGTAGTCTTAGTCGGAAATTTCTATTATTTGAATTAGAATTTAGTTGTACTTCTGTTTTCCTCTTGTAGTGTTCAGACGTGACGTGTGTCTTATCGTGGATATCATTTTAACAATTTTTTGCTTACGTTTACTGGATTTGTGTGATTCCTTTTTCGACGACCTTTGGCTAGTGTTATGGACCTTGGAGCGATTTGCTCTTTATTGTTGTTGTTATCAAAATATTTAAAAACCGTAAGTGTACTTATTTTATTATAATATTGTTATATAGTACTTTAAATATATAGTATATATCCGTTTTGGTTGACACTTCTTGGTCTCGTATTGTTAAATATTATAATTTTTGAAACTATTTTTTATTTAAAATCCAAGTCTTTGAATACAGTTAAGGACTAAAATGCCGAAAATTTTCAATAAACAATTAGCAGACGCTATTCTTTCTTCGTTATTTTTGAATACAGTTGATGATTTGAGTGTTCTTTTAAAAAGGCCTTCAAAAAACCTTCAAAAGTGTAAAAATACAATATGGTTTAAAATTTGTAAGATTTTATTGCCGCAGGTCAAAGATCCGCGAACTATTATTAAATATATAAATCGCTGTTTTTTACGTCTTCGCAGTAATTTTTACATAATCAAACAGTATATATTTCAAGACTTGAAAAAGAAAAATAATAAAGGTGATAATAATACATCAAAAAAGTATTTAGGTAGCAACTGTAAGTTAAATTGTGATGATAAGGGCTGTGATAAATATAAATTCACAAATAAATCGTATCGTTATCGGTGGTAAGAGATAATGGTAAAATGAAATATGGCTGGACCGATGAGTTCAATAAATATTTTGAAAAAGTATACAAATATTGTGTTTTATCTTTCATGTATAAAAAAATCAAAGTAAAAGAGTCCAAAATTTCATTTGTTGCGATCGCAAAATGTAATCACTCAACATGTACAAAATTTAAATTTACGTACTATGATGACCCTACATTTTATGCCAATTGTGAAATTAAAGTGCAAAATACATCGTCAATTAAACACGTAGAAGGCGAAAGTCATCGACGATTTATTCGTGGAACGAAACGTTCTTACCTTGGAGATAAACTTGAAAGTTCGTCTGCCGTTCAAATTAAATATAAAGCGATAGGTGGAATTGACCAGGACAAACTAATTAATGAAATTTTAAATGACATTCCAAGCATGACAATTTTACACAAAATATCGAGTGATAGCCGTTCTAAATTTGATTTAAGTCGCGATGAACACGAGTTTATTTTAAAATTAATCGAGAGATACGAAACAACACACAGAGGAAAAATATTCAACAATTATATCCAGGAATACAGCAGTCATCCCTTGAAACTAATTTTATTTACTGAAGAGCAGTTACGCGTATTATTATCAACTGAAAATCGATTGTGCTATTTTGATGCTACTGGTAGTGTAACTGTTAGCCAATTTAAGAAAGACTTGTATTATTACGCCCTGATTATGCCTGGCAATGACAATGGCGCTCAATCATTTCCTATTGCAGAATTCGTAAGTTCTGTACAAGCTGTACCATATATTACAGCATTTTTGCTACAAGTATCATATAGACTTCGACAATTATCATCTCGTTTTCCAATTGTTCATAAAATAGAGACTGATTTTAGTTTTGCTCTTTTGCAGTCCGTTTCATTGGCTTTCAATAAACTCTCATTAATAGACTATATAAACTTATGCTATCAAAATACAAACAGACTTTCTCAAATGACTATCTTACACATTTGTTCCTCACATATGATAAAAACAGCCTTGAGACGAATAAAAAAGTTGAATCTCACACGATCGGCAGAAGCAAATAGCCATAAGAACAATAGTTAATTTAATTCACAGCGACAATTTAATAACAGGTGTAGGTATTTTTGAAAATTTATTAAAAATTTTTGTATTTAAGGAGAGTGATGAAATACAAGAAAAATGTATAAATGAAACAATGATGTTTACACCTTTTATTTCAAGCGTTGAATGCTTGGACGATGAAGAATCAGAAGGCGATGACAATATGAATGAAAATGATATAGTTGATGCTTTTACACGCAAAGATTCACTTTATTTCAAAAAATTTAATAACATTTATTCGGAGCTGGAAAAAAGAATCACAATTAATCCGAGTGAAAACGAATTGTACTGTCCATTTTTACCTGAATATCTTATTGCAAATTGGTTACCGTATTATCCTTTATGGTCAGCACTACTAATAAAAAAATTTCATATTTATAGAGATTCAAACAGTGTTGTTGAAAACTGGCATCGAATTATTAAATATAGTATGCTTCACAAAGAAAAAAATATAAAAATCCCACGCTTCATACAACGCGCGGAAGAACTATTAAAGGGCAGAATTTATGAACGCACACATCTTCTCTTAACGGAAAGAGAAAAAAATAATAAAAATAAAAACGTAAACGAGGGTGCCTACAAAATGTTCAAAACGACACAATGCAATAAAGATGTTGAAACTGCAGAAGAAGTTTGGAAAAAAAATCAAGGCCTTTCAAAATCAAGGGAAAATAGACATTTTAAATTTCATAAAACCATTTCTCCATCTGATTCAAGTTTCCACAAAGGCCTAATTTCTACATACAGTGATAGATTTGACAATAAAGACGTTGATAGAAAAAAAACTATGATTGTTACGAATACAATGAATAAAATAATCGACTCGAATAAATTATCATTTTCGAGAAATAATAAATTTCCAAATAATTTTAACAAACTCCATAAGTCAATCATGGGTTACGTGCTTGATAATGTTGACTTTAGCTCTTTAAAAAAGAACCAGTGGTTGACAGACAATATTATAAACGCTTTTGCTGCCGATCAAACGGAAATCGCACGGTCCAAAGGATTAAGTGTCATTCTTCTTCAAACGCTGTTAACTAGTGCCTTTATGGATGGCACTGTAAGTAAAGGATTCCAAAATTGGCTAGCAGATAATCACCTAAAGAATTACGATTGTTGGATATTACCATTAAACATAAATATCTCACACTGGACATTGTTAATCGTAGATATGCGCAGAAAAATAATTTTATATTTAGACTCGTTTCATTCGACTTTGGAAACAGATAAAGTAAATAACATTTTATCTTTCCTCGATGTTTTCACACGTAATAATGTGTCAGAATCTTATTCAAATTTTACATCAATTTTTTCTGAAAATTGGAGTTTTTATGCTCCAACTGACATCACGAAACAGATTGACGGAAATAACTGTGGAGTATATGTTTGTATATGGATATACATGATTTGTAACACAATTGAAGTAAATTTTTCTAATGAAGATGCTATTTACGCTAGACCAAGTATCGTTAGGATGCTGCTGAATACCAATACACAAGAAGAACGAGGTGGCATATGCCAAGACGAAATGCGTCGAAAATTATTTGAAAGTATCGGCACGGAATTATTAAAAATAAAAAAATATATAATACAATTTAAAAGATCGCATCCAAAAAATTTTAAAAACACAACAGAATATTGTGCAAATTTATTAAAGAGTGTATGATGGGTTGATATGATTATGAATGAGTCATTGTCACTGTACTTTTAGTGGTTTTAGTCATACACATTTTGATTATGCAATGAAAAACATATTTTGAGTAGTTTTGAACACTTTACAACATTTTTAATTTTTTTGAAGTTATAAGATATACTTAAGCTTAATCAAAAAAAAAATCCATTATTTCTTTAAAATGTGTTGCTGCGATTTTAATTGGTATAATCTAAATTGTTACGGTGGAAATTGTCGGAGACAGAAATAAGAAGAAAATTTTGATCAGTTCTGTTCTTACTCTTACTTTCTAAAACTTTTAATAAAAGATGGTAACCGCCGTTTTGCGAGATAATCCTCTGAGATTTTTCTGGTTTTACTTAAACTGATTGTAGGAGGCAAGAAAAAAATCAGCATTAATATCAGGGTTTGCTTTCTAAAGACGCCGCAACGTCCAACACTAGTTATACAAAATGTAAAAATTATTTTTAATAATTTGTAGGTATTGACCCCCTGAGATTTTATATGTTTTACTTAAATTAATGTGTTAGGAAGCTATAAAAAACAGCATTAAAATGCGAGTTTGCTTTCGTTATTTTTATAGTAGTTTAAGATTCAAGTACGCGCCCCAACGTCCAACGAGCGTTATAAAGAGTTTAAAAATTATTTTTAATAGTTTGCGAGTATTAACTCCCTGAGATTTTTATTATTATACTTCAATTGATGTTATAGAAAGTTAGGAAAAAATCAACAATAAAGTCAGAGTTTGCTTTCTATATTTTTATAGTAGTTTAAGATTCCGGTACGCGCCGCAACGTCCAACGTACTATATACAGAGTTTAAAAATTATTATTAATATCTTACAAGTTTTGAACCCCTGAGATTTTATTTGTTTTACTTAAATTGATGTTTTTAGAAGCTAGAAAAAAATCAACAATAACGTCAGAGTTTGCTTTCTATATTTTTATAGTAGTTTAAGATTCCAGTACGCGCCGCAACGTCCAACGCACAATATACAGAGTTTAAAAATTATTATTAATATCTTGCAAGTTTTGAACCCTTGAGATTTTATTTGTTATACCTACTTTGATGTTTTAGGAAGCTAGGAAAAAATCAACAATAAAGTCTGAGTTTGCTTTCTATATTTATATAGTAGTTTAAGATTCCGGTACGCGCCGCAACGTCCATCGCACTATATACAGAGTTTAAAAATTATTATTAATGTCTTCCAAGTTTTGAACCCCTGAGATTTTATTTGTTTTACTTAAATTGATGTTTTTAAAAGCTAGAAAAAAATCAACAATATCGTCAGAGTTTGCTTCCTATATTTTTATAGTAGTTTAAGATTTCGGTACGCGCCGCAACGTCCAACGCACTATATACAGAGTTTAAAAATTATTATTAATATCTTCTAAGTTTTGAACCTCTGAGATTTTATTTGTTTTACCTAAATTGATGTTTTAGGAAGTTAGGAAAAAATTAACAAGACAGTCAGAGTTTGCTTTCTATATTTTTATAGTAGTTTAAGATTCCGGTACACGCCGCAACGTCCAACGTACTATATACAGAGTTTAAAAATTATTATTAATATCTTACAAGTTTTGAACCCCTGAGATTTTATTTGTTTTACTTAAATTGATGTTTATAGAAGCTAGAAAAAAATCAACAATAACGTCAGAGTTTGCTTTCTATATTTTTATAGTAGTTTAAGATTTCGGTACGCGCCGCAACGTCCAACGTACTATATACAGAGTTTAAAAATTATTTTTAATATCTTGCAAGTTTTGAACCCCTAAGATTATTATTATTTTACTTGAATTGATGTTATAGGAAGCCAGGAAAAAATCAACAATAAAGTCAGAGTTTGCTTTCTTTATTTTTATAGTACTTTAAAAATTCCAGTACGAGCCGCAACGTCCAACGCACAATATACAGAGTTTAAAAATTATTATTAATATATTACAAGTTTTGAACCTCTGAGATTTTATTTGTTGTACCTAAATTGATGTTTTAGGAAGCTAGGAAAAAATCAACAATAAAGTCTGAGTTTGCTTTCTATATTTTTATAGTAGTTTAAGATTCCGGTACGCGCCGCAACATCCAACGTACAGAGTTTGAAAATTATTTTTAATAATTTGCAAGTATACACCCCCTGAGATTTTATTTGTTTTACTTAAATTGATGTTTCAAAAAGCTAGCAAAAAAACTAGCAATCAAATTTGAGCATGTGTTCTATTTTTATTTTTTAATTTTGTAATGTTATATAAATTTAGGTGTAATTGAGTGATTTAAAAAATCAAAATCTTAATATCGATTGATCAAGGACGATTTCGTTCATGCATTTAATTTTTTATGATTTTTATCATCTACTACTGTTAATTATTGCGCTTTTTAACGCGACATAAACGTGTATTAATCGTTCGACTCAATGCGATCACTCCGCCGCGACACTGGCCGCTAGCGCGCCGCTAGTTTCAGCTCCATGTTATTTATGGATCAGATGTTTGAAACGTTTTTTCAAATAATGACGATTTAAAACTTATTTAGCCTATGCACTGTAACTGACCTCTGCTTGATATTTTTTAAGTTATACTATTTTTAATAATAAGCTTATACTTATATGTATACATGCCTTTAAGGGAGGACACAGTTTTTAGAACATGCTGTATTTGCAATGTCAACGGGATTATTAAATAATTTATTTTTTATTATTATGTCTTTAACTGTATTATCGGCCTTTTTGTGCGTCATCATATTTGGACTAATTAATCGCCACGTCGCTTTGCAAATATTATTTGCTTTACTTATATACCTACAATTATTTATTCTTTGAGCGTTGTGTATACATTTTTTCAATAATTTTGTAAAATTTTTATAGTGCGTTTTAACAAGTGGACAGGAAGATTTATAGCAATCATATCGCAACTTTCGTTTTGCAGATTTTTTTATTCCTTTAGTGATCCATCTAAGGCGCTTATTAACTATATTTTGTTTTTTTTGCATATTGGAAAACATAAATCATAAAAAAGTGTTATTGTATCGTGAAATAGATCAAAGGCAGTATTTAGATCTGAAATATTAATTATGTCAGACCACGAAAGTTCTCCAATGCACTCACAAAACTTTTTTACTTTGTTTTCGACTGAATAATCACGTACGTAACGATACCAACTTTTAGGATTTGTGTTTAAAGATTTAACTAGAAATTTAATATATTGGGCCGTGTTATGATCTGAGGTTTAAATCAAAACGATCTGATTTCGAAGTCTGAAAATTTGTAATTATATTATCTAAACAGCTTAATTTTCTTGTTGGTTGATTAATATTTAATATAAAATTATTAGAGGAGGCAATTCTAATAAATTCAACAGATGACTTGGAATTTTTTAGTGTATTAATATTGAAGTCACTGGCAATAGCAATTTTATATCCTGCTTTTCGTTTTAATCTGTCAAGAAGTATTTCTAATTTACAAAATAATGACTGAGGATCTATATTAGCTATTCTATATATACATACTATTATACATTTATAATATTCTAGTTCGATAGCACAACATTCAAAGTCATATTCACTTGTAAGATCTTTTATCTGACTATAATTTTTAAATATTAAGTCATTTTTACAAAAAATACAAACACCTCCTCTTTTTTGATTTTTTCTACAGAAGGAAGCAGCTAGTTTGTAGTTAGCGATTTTAATAATGTTTTCATGTCCTGATTTTACGAACGTTTCACTGAAACATACGACGTCAATCGGTTTTTTGTTTTGTAACAGTCTATCTAATTCAATTTCTATCAGATGTTTTTTATTAAGAATGCCGGCTATGTTTTGATGTAATATACTTAAATAATTTACCTGATTATCGAAAAAGATTAATTTTGGTATTTGTTTGGGTAGTGTTTGATTATGTGGTAGTGTCTGTTGGATATGCGATGTGTTTATGTTATTATTACTTACTTTATTAAGCATTTTTTCAAAGTAATATGGTATAGTCCCTTTTTTATACATTTGTGGGAGTTTCTTATTCGCATTTGATAATTCTGAAGTTATATTTAATACATTGGTAGTAATTCGAGTCTTTTTTAAATTTAAGTATTTAGAATCATAATAAAGAGAATCAATTTTATAATTTATTCTTTTACACAAATCAAAATTATTAGGATATGTTAAATTGCTTTTTATAAAATACCTGTTTTTGAATTGACTACATACAGTTTCAATATTATAATTCAATAAATTAACGTTCAAATGACGACTATTGATAACACTTAGTACAAGAATAGTATTTTCTTTCCACTTCTTCAACGTACAGTAAAGCTCAGAAATGGCCATCGTTGGGTCAGTGTCATTTTCTCCTATGCATAATATAAATTTATTGAAATGAAACTATTTTAAACGGATTTAAATCGCGTATATTAATTATTTTTATCATCCCGACGTTTCGAGCACTTTGCAGCGTTCGTGGTCACGGGTAGACTAAGGTGACATTTGTCTATTTGAGATTTTAGAAAATATTATTTACAACTACCGCCAACGGTTTCTTAAATGATATCTTGAATAACGTTCCGGTTGCACGCAGAAGGCACTAACTGTATCTTTTGGTCTGGCAGTCTGTTGGACTTGGGATTTTAAATTTTTAATAAGTGGATCCCAGGTGTTTGAAAGTCTCCAACCATCTTCTCTATTGAAGTTCGGATGTTTTTGAATTTCAATAGCCTCGCGTATCATTCTAGGAATGAATCTGTGTTCTCTAGCGAGGATCTGTGGTTTATCAAATCGGATAAAATGGTTAGGTTTATCCAAGGCATGTTCACAAACTGCAGAATTTGAAGAACGCCTATTCTTGACATCTCCTATGTGTTCCTTGACCCTAGTACCGATGCTTCTTTTTGTTTGGCCTATGTAAGATAAACCACACTCACATTCGAGTTTGTATACTCCCGCAGTCTGTAAAGGAATATTACTCTTGATAGGTTTCAAGAACTGGCTCACTTTCTTATGAGGCTTGTAGATGGTTTTAATCGACGCTCGCTTCAAGATGTTGCCAATTCTGTCTGTAACTCCCTTCACATATGGTAGAAATGCAGGTTGTCGCTCAACTGTGGGTGGCTTGATACGGCTTCTACGATGCTGGCGAGGCACGGGCAGCTTGTTCTGGTGGAGTGCAAGCTTGACGTGGTGTAGCTCGTCCTCTAGGTGTTCAGCATCGCAGAGATGGTGGGCTCTCTGAAACAAAGATTTGCCAACGGTAGCTAACTGACTAGGGTGGTGGTGTGAGTCACCATTGAGGTATTTATTAGTGTGTGTGGGTTTCCTATAAACTGTGTGACTTAATGTGTTGTCAGGATTCTTGATAATAAGAATGTCAAGAAAAGCTAAAACATTATTTGCCTCTAATTCCATAGTAAATTAAATGTTATTATTAATAGAATTAAGATGTTGTAAAAATGCAGACGTCATATCACTAGGTAATATTGTGAAAGTGTCATATTCAAATATTACCTAGTGATATGACGTCTGCATTTTTACAACATCTTAATTCTATAAATATAAATAAATAACTGTTACTGACCTCTAGGTATAGTCATCAAAGTGGCAACGCCGCTCGTCGAGTTATCGAGCGCGTGTCGCCCCGCCCCGCCCGCCCGAGCGCGAGCGGGTGCGCTTACGTCGGTCGCGGCGCGGCGGCATAAGTCGCCGTAGGTAGATAAGTTGACGATATACGAGCACAAGAAACACTTAATTTAACCCATTTAATTCTTTAAATTTTTAAATGTTCAATCTGTCCGCCATTTTCTTGTACACATAATTCGTACCGACGGACAATATTATTTTCTATTTTCGTTATTAAATTTGTGGTTGTTGCTAACGAAATTGACCTCACTATTTATTTTATTTAGAAACCATTCGCAATAATTATTACGCACTGGCAAGTCCCTCGGCAACAACGCTTGTGTTTTACAATATTTATAAGGTTTGCGTTTATTCCGTTTTAAAACCTTATGCACAGTTTTAGGGGAAATATTAAACTGTCGCGCGGCTCTACTAAGGCTCGATGTCGGGTTGTCAGAGAAATACTGTAAAAATCTTTCCTCTAACTCCCTCGTGTTGCGGCACAATGCATTTATTGTCTCTTAACCTTTGAGCTGCCAGCACTATAATGCGACGGTTACTGGGGCACATGCGTCACTCACCATACCTTTCTCGGTATGTTCGTAAAGCTAAGGCCGCGTTTCCGTGGCATTCCCCGTACATTATAACCATGTCCGTGTATTCTGAAGCGTTGTACGTAATGCGAGGCATTGTCTTAAACTCTAGTTAATTGGTTTAGCACAATTAAAAACTAAAATCCTTGTCCTGTCACTATAAAACATAAAAAACAACAAAAATAACACTAATATTAAGTAAAAATTTATAGTTTCGGGTCCTGTCACTATAAAATAAATATGTACTATCACTAATCTACTATTAATTTCGGTGTCCTATCACAATAACAACAAATACTTAACACAAATACTTTGGCGCGAGATTACGACAAAAAAGTGGCGCGTGCGCTTCCGAATTGCGTAACGTGCATCCCGAGAGATAAGCATCGGCACACTAATGAACAGGATTTTGTTTTATTGGTGTCTCGCTTTCGTCTGCAAGGATGCAATAGCAATATTTGACCTATTTCTATTTCTTTTACACCTAGAAGTGAAGCGCACGCTATGTACCTATTTTGCTTTCTTGTTATGTTACGAATTTATTAATCTGATACATAGCCGTGACCTTGTATAATTTAATTTTGTCAAAGCGGCAACGGTGTATCTTTTTCCATTCATATTTCAAGTAGTTAGGTGCATTCGTTGTTATAAAATATACATCATGTTTTCTGAGCGCGTCGCTGAGTTAAAACTTTAGAACTGTCTAGATATTAAACTAGTAATCCGATTTCAATAATATTTTGTATATGGCCTTGAAATCGTATTCCATTTAAACAGTTTCAATTAAAACACATAACATGTACTGACCCTGTATATCCAATAGAAAAAAATTACATATAATACATCTCAACATCAGATCAATACGAAAGCATTTTAATGAATTCTTAGTTCTTCTAGAACAGAGCAAGTGTCAAATAGACTTAATAATACTATCAGAAATAAATATCAAGGCGGATTAGCTTTCATTCTACTCGATAAGCGGGTACACTTCGTACGCTAAAACTTGAACAATGGCTAGAGGAGGAGAATTAGTATTGTATGTTAAAAATGATTTTAGCTTTAATATGATGGCAACTCAAAATACGGCGGTAGAAACAATCCACGGTACGATCGTAATAGGAAAAAAATTACTACTTATAATTGCCTTGTATAGACCACCTCGAAAAAATAAATATCATTTTATGGAACAAATAAATTTAATGTTAAAATCCATATCCAAAGATAAAAACTTAGTGGTGATCGGAGAAGTAAATATAGACATATCGCAAGAAAACATATATTTAAATAATTATAAAAACTTCCTGTGTGAACACGGATTGCGCTGTGGAATTCCGAGAACTGAGATAACACGCGAAGCGGTAGTGGACGGGCCCCTTGACCAATCGTGCATCGACCATGTTTGTCTGCGAATGAGACAGCGGCAATACCAAGAAGATGCTTTGTTTAATGTTTTTGTGTGAGTGCGGTATTTCAGGTCATCAAACGATCGGTGTGTCTATAGATCGTTATTGTGAATCGTATAAAAGTGATAAAACCGAATGTGATAAAAACAAATATATGATAAGTAATAGACTAGTAAAACAAAAATTAGATAACTACGACTGGACTCAGTTATTGTATATATTGTGCCCTTTACTATTGTATACAAAAATTTGTAATGTATTTGGAGATATTTATGAAACTAGTAAAAAAATAAAAATATTAAAAAACAGTAGGATTAGATAACCATGGATATATAAACAATTATACTTTATGATTTCAAAAAGGGATAGTCTGTTTCGTGTTTGGAAAGCTTCGCCAAAAAATATGAATAAGCGTTTAGAGTACACAAAATTTAGAAATAAAGTAAATAGACTCATAAATATCGCCAAAAATAAATATAGAAGACAGGAAATTAAACATTGTAATGGTGATTACAGAAAAATATGGGTTACCATTAACTCCTGGCTTGGGCAATTAAAATCAAATGTTGATAGCATAATATTAAAATATTTAGGTAAGGTAGAAAATATTTATTGTATATATAATAATTTTTTAAAAACATTTACACAAGAAATATTACAAATAAAACACAATTGTTTAACAAAATTCCTAGAAAGAAAAATGTATGTAAAGAAAAGTGAGGTTACGTTTAGATATAAAAAGGTAAGCACTGTGGAAATAGAAAAAAATATTAGTAAGTTAAAGTGTGAAAAATCACCAGGACTAGACAAAATAAGAGTGCAGGATGTTAAATATCTTAAAAAGCAATTGAGCCCAGTTTTAGCAAACTTTATTAACATGAGTATTACGACGGGAACTTACCTAGAGATTCTAAAAAAAGCAATATATGATTGCTTATGCCCCATATATAAAAATGGTAACCATTTAGACTATTGTAATTATCAACCTATAGCCATACTATCAATCATTAATAAAATAGTGGAAAAGGTGATAGTGGGCCAGATAACTTATTTCTTAGAAAAAAACATAATATTCTAACAGATGCGCAACACGGGTTTAGGAAGAGGCGTAGCACCCTAACAGCGTTTGATCAATTTTCGGAATATATTAATAGTAGTTTAAATAATGGAAACCAGGTTTTGGCACTATTTATTGACTACAAAAAGGCTTTCGATACACTGTGTATGGGTTTGGAACCACACACCATATAGATTTGATAGTTTTATGGAGACCAGCTAGTTTGTGAGTATCGCGTTTAGGTAATGAGAACGACCTGTTTGTTTGAACGCTTTATTGATACTGACTCAATTATAACAATGCTTACATTTATATTTGCTTTCGAATGTGAAACATACAATGAAATTATGTTAATGTATAGGTGAACCCATACATACCGGGAGTATACCATACATACCGGAAGAAATGCAAGGAAAAAATTATAAATGCTATGAAGGTATACAAATTATAGTATAAAATAAGATAACATAAGTAATATTTAAGAAAAGCAAACAACACAAATGAAATAAAAGATAAAATTAGACAATATTGATAATAATTAAAAGTTTACAGTCTTTAAGTCTCTATCATTATGTTTGCATTATTGGAATTATTGCACTTGGTACACATAGGCGATGTTGCCTTGTTCACATAACGCGCACTACGAAATTCACTGCACTTTTCACTATCGCTCGACGCTTTCGGTGGTGCCTCGGAAGGCACTGCTGAAACTGCTAGCTCCACGTCCGCCGTCTGCGCCGCTGGCCCAGGTTGGGTTAGCCTACGAAGAGGCCTCCAGCCGAATAACAGCGCGGCAATTACTATTATGCCGACGCAAATATATATAGCAGTATAATGATGTACGTCATGAAACGTTATTCTGTCTAGTAAAGGTTCAGTTTTCTTCATGACTTCCAATTTGTTATCAATGCTCTTAATTTGCGTTTGAATCTCAGAAGAGTTGGATAATGTTAGGGTAGGTAGTGATATATTCATGATATGATTTATTGGTGCTATCACCGGTGCAAATATCTGTGCGTTTAAATGCATTTCACTTGATTTTGTGTTATGTGCTAATAACGTAAAATATTCTGACTTAATAGTACAATCTCCGTCTAATGTAAATATGCCAGCGCGCGTAAGCTTATGAATCGTAATTTGATCACCACATATAGATCGCAGCTGACATTCGTTACAGCAAAAGTAAATATATGTGTTTGGAGAATAACTCTCAATCCAATAATCTTTGCATGTGGTTATAGATACTTTGCATTCTGATGTTTCAATTTGGCAAAATTCCTTGTCACTCTTTATGTTATAGATTCGGCTAATGATTATGCAAAAAAGAGCTATTCGAGCAATATATAGTCTCGGAGCTCGAGACTCTCTTAGGGATGTATTTAAAAAGATAGATATTCTTACGGTTGCGTCACAATACATTTACGTTAATATTTTATATATCTTTCAAAATAGTGATGGTTTTCCTAAGAACAGTGACAGGCATTTTGTAAACACTAGAAGAAAAAATAAACTTTTCATACCAAACTTTCGTCTTCATAAAGTCAGTTCATCGTTTCTGGGGTTTGGTATTCCCATCTATAATAAAATCCCGCAAACAGTTTTACATTTGCCACTTAATAAATTTAAAGCATACGTTAAAAAATCTTTAATAAATAAAGCATATTATACCATACAAGAATATTTTGACGACAAAGAGGCGTGGATTTGATAAGCGTTGATTTTCTATCCGGATAACATAATTAAAATGTAATCAAAATCAAAATCAAAATCAAAATAAAAATATGCTTTATCCAAGTAGGCTTTTACAAGCACTTTTGAATCGTCAATACAAAAACAAAAGAAAACTAAACACTAATTAATTAATTAATTTACCACCGGTTCGGAATGTAGATTCTACCGAGAAGAACCGGCAAGAAACTCGATAGTTACTCTTTTTAAAAGTTTTACGATGGGTACATACATTAATGAGTTACAAATATATTAAATACCCTGTGTGAATCCAGCTTATACTAAATCCAAGCATGTTTATCATCTATATAATCTTGAACAGAATAATATGCTTTAGCTACTAAGGATTTTTTAATATGTACTTTAAATTTATTTTTCGTAAACTGTAACACTTTTTGCGGAATTTTATTATAAAAACGAATACCTTGCCCCAAGAAGGTAACATTGACTTTGCGGAGTCGAAACTTCGGCGTTATAAGTTTATCCTTTCTTCTCGTGTTAATACAATGCCTGTTACTGTTTTTATCAAAATAATCAATGTTGTTGTGAATATACATAATATTATTGTAAATGTACTGCGATGCAACCGTAAGTATACCAACTTTATTAAAAACATCTCGAAGGGAATCTCGAGCTCCTAGATTATAAATACCACGAACAGCTCTCTTTTGCAAAATGAATACAGTATTAATATCTGTAGCGTTACCCCATAACATCAATCCATAAGACATGAGGCTATGAAAATAACCAAAATATACCAATCGAGCTGTATCAACGTCGGTTAGTTGACGAACTTTCCTAACCGCGTATGCTGCGGAGCTGAGTCTTCCCGTAAGAGATGCCAAATGGGAATTCCACTGAAGCTTCATATCCAAGGTAATTCTCAAAAATACTGTTGTATCGCTAACATCAAGGATCTCACCATTTAATATTAAATTATAAGTTTGTTGTTTTACATTAGGTAATGTAAACACTAGACATTTAGTTTTTTTAGTATTTAAAACTAGATTATTAGTGGTAAACCAACCATGTATCCGTGATAATGCATTGCTTACATCGTCATAATCAACTTTATTTCTATTAACTTTGAAAATAAGTGAAGTATCATCAATAAAAATACATTATGTATAAATGATTTTAAAAGAGTTACTATCGAGTTTCTTGCCGGTTCTTCTCGGTAGAGACTACATTCCGAACCGGTGGTAGCTTTATAAAAATCAAAAATGAAAATATGACATGTAACTTGACGATTCGAAAGTGCTGTTAAAGCCCATTTGAATAAAGTATATTTTGAGTTTGAGTTTGAGTATGTGACATAAATAATTATCAAAATGTATGCATGAATTGATAATGCTTTGAGATAAAGTTATATAAGTATCCCTTTTTAAGGTGATTGCTACATAATTCGATAACGGTATAATGCTAATGATGTTATTTTCCTTTCTATTAGGTATTGGAATAATACGAAATATTTCATGTGTCTCTAATTACCAATGGTATTCTTATCTCTATTATTAAATATTGTTCTAATATTCTTGCTCTCGACTTAATCAATTTATAAATTTTATTTGTTTGTGTATGTATATTGGGTATTGGCAAGGTCACATTTTTATATAGTTGAATAGCTATGGTACTAAGCTGCTCTCCCAACTGCTTAGGTGTTATTAAATGTGGATTGAATCGACCATGATATATATCTGTAATGGTGTCTAGTAACGTGCTCTGTAAATTTTTTAGATTATTAAGCATGTTACTTCCGATGATAAATCCTGCGAGCATTTCATTAATTTTGTTATATTTTGAATTTCTGATTAAAACATATTTGTCGATTGATCCAATAAGTTAATGTGCTGATGAATCATTTTGTACTGCTTGCTAATTGTGCACTCCACGCGCTTAAGAAGGTTATTTTCAGCTTCAATTATAGAAGTTTGAATTTTCCAGTATGATGCTAAGTTTAATTGGTTAGTACGAAGTAATGTGATATCTCTTTCATATTTTTCTACGAATCTTGCGTCCAGTACTCCGAACAGGCTATTTGCAAGATAACCGACACCGTCGATAAGACCTCGCCGCAGCCTTGCCGACGAGGACAAAATATGCTGACCAAGTAACAGCTGATTGTAATATTCCAGTTCGTCACACCCGTGACATAATTGTAATAATAGTAACTCGCATCGTGTCTGAGTTCTTATTGTTTTGCAGGTTTGTTCGAGTGATTTTTTATACGTATTAATGGCTGTTATTCCTTCCCAATAAGGTTCCATATTGTAATATAGAATAAGTTTCCAATCGTCCCGTATTATTTTCATATCTCCAAACTTATCGAAGTATAAACCTTGATTGTCTCTAAATTTAGTTATATTTGAAGTCGAATATGTGCTGGATATATTGATCATGAAGAAAAGCAAAGTCATGATCACAAAACTGAGTCCACGACGAGTTGATATTCTTGTTTGTTTTTTCGTCGGTTCAGAGGATTGTTCCGATCGTATTTTCTCTGTGTTACTGTCCAAAATTGTGCTGTTTACGGGCAATATTGATACTTTATTTATTTATTTATTTATTTATTTATTTAAGCACACTTACAACATACATATTACAAACATTTATATTAAAAATTTAGAAGTTATATTAAAGTCTGATATGTACGTCAATTAAAAGTGTACATAGCATTCATTGAGTATGTATATTTATTTTATAAGTAATAATAGTTACAGTTACAGAGCAAATTTAAAACTTGTTTAAATTATTTAATTAAATAAAAATATTTACTTGTTAAAATTAAATACAAAATAAATCAAATCAAATCAAAATTTATATTATAATACTTTTATTATATATTTTATTAAAATACTTTTGTAATTGGACGTTTGAGAATGCCATTCTTTGTTTTTAACGAGACGACGCGCACGAATCCGTCCGTCCCGGGATGTAAGTCAACAACTCTGCCCATTGACCACTTTCCAGGCGGGATATTGTCTTATTTATTTATTTATTTATTTATTTATTTATTTATTTGATATACCAACAGCAATTAATAGAATCATACACTTAATATTACAATATTGTCTTATACAGTATTAATTACTATTACAGGTATATACAGCATTACCAAGTATTATACCTCTAGTTTGCATAAAGGATAATTATAATTAATATTTATTTTTACAAAGTTAACTCATACTAAAATAGTTTAACTCTATATCGCGACAATTTAATATATGAAATACAAAATAAGAATAATTACAAAACTAAATATAATTTTTAGTTAGAACTACATAATAAATTACAATAAATATAGGTAGTGTACATTTTAAAAAGTATTATCAGAAATTATATTAACAATAATCAATCAGTTATATATAATTATAATATCAGTTAATATATGCCTAAGTAATTACGAAATTAAAGCCATAGTAGGAATACTGATAGACAAATAAATTAATACAAAAAAAAAAAAACTAAGCACAAAACAAATTAAAATAATAAGAAAATAAAATGAAATATCATTAATGTTAAAATTGTACAATTCATTATTATTACTAATTACAATTGTTTATTTGAAGCTTATTGATAATTTTATTTCGAAAAATATTTAGGGTATCGTGATAAATGTCAACGTCACAGTCACCTAAGGCGTTGTAGGTGTTCATTAATCTATTAAGGGGGGAAAATTTGCCTAAATTTGAATTAGCAATATTTGGTGAGAAAAGTTTTTTCAAAGGATATCTCGGAATATTACGAGGAACAAATAAGTCTATATGACTCAATAAATCAGGAGCATCTAGTGAGCTGTGGACGATTTTGTGAAGTGTTAACAGGTCATTTACTTGTCTTCGTTGTTCGAGTGATAACATTTTAAAATATGCCAAGCGAGTGCTATAGGCTGATCTATAGGGACAACCGTGATCTTTATAAGCGAGATATTTTGTAAAAGACCGCTGAATACGCTCTATTCTATCAGTGTAAGTCCTGTAATGGGGATTCCACACTGCAGCAGCGTACTCTAGAATACTGCGTATTAGTGCATTGAAAATACGTAGTATACTGCTAGTTTTTTTAAATTCCTTAGTGTTACGCTTGATGAATCCAAAAACCTTCCAAGACTGACACAAAATATGATTAATTTGTTCTTTAAACGTTAGTTTTTGGTCAATCATTACGCCCAAATCACGCACCACAAAAACTTCAGCCAGCTTGGTATTGTCAATAAAGTAGTTAGAAGACACTGTATTATGCTTTCGGGTAAATTTAATGTGTAAAAATTTTGAGGTATTAAGTGCCATACCGTTATTTGTACACCATTCACGAATACGAGTAAGATCTTCTTGAAGTGAAAAGCTATCTTCCATACTTTCAACCACGCGATAAATTTTAAGATCATCAGCAAATAAGAAAAATTTAAATTTTTAGTAATGTCGTTGATGAAAAAAGAAAACAAGATCGGCCCGAGGTGAGATCCTTGAGGTACGCCTGACGTGGCGATGAAGGGCTCAGAAGTGTAACCCTTTGCTACTACTCTTTGAACCCTATTTGCAAGATAGGATTTCAACCAGTAGAGAGACCAACCAGAGAGTAGCGGATCACTAATACCATATAGAAGTTTTAAAATCAGTATATTGTGGTTTACCTTATCAAAAGCATTGCTAAAATCGTGTAGATGGAATCGATTTGTTTTTTTTGTCCACATAGTGTGATAAATGAGTTATATAGTTTGTTAAGTTTGAAACGGTTGACTTATTGCGACAAAAGCCATGTTGCTGGTCACTAATTAAATTTTTTGAGTAATGCGATAATATGGGACATATAATACGTTCAAAAATTTTGGTAAAGACGTTTAAGATAAAAATTGGTCGATAATTTCGAATATCATTTTTGGCACCTTTTTTGAAGATTGGTAGTATATTCCATCGGGTCCCGCACCTTTACTAGGGTCGATGTTTTTTAGTGCTTTACTAATAGAGAGTTCATTTATAGTAACATTACAGAGAGACGAGAGTTCAATGATTTTTGCTGCTTCTTGATAATCATCTCGTTCATCGTTCGCTAACTGTCGTAATGTCATCATAGCGAGAAAAGGAGCGGCTTTTAAACCGTATGTAACTGTAGTTAATTGATATTCCTGCAACTTATCCTTCGGATCATCTCTCCACACAATTTTCTGTAAATTCTGGTCATCCTCGTGCATCCATATGTTTCAAAACATTTTTTCAATATCTGCTGTAAACGCGATTTTGTATTGTCGCCTTTTTAATATTAATAGTTGAAGATTTTGTTGTAAATTGGGTCCCTTGTACATGAGATCATTAAAACTCAATCCCGATGATGTAAGCGATGACGCATTAAATACGACTCGCTGTGACGTTGTTGTAGAATCGTCACGTACAACATAATGGTGTGGCAAATAACATGATGGTTTCGTGTTACTTGACAGTTTCATGTGTCCCAACTCAATATATTCATTTATAAACAATTTATATTCCTTTGATAAATTTTCGTTCTTCAGTAATTTTCTTTCTAAATATCCAAATTGAGCGACGGCCTTAGTTTTAGAATTTCCAAGATCCTTTTCAAAATTCGATTTTAATGGAATTCTTACTTTATATTTGCCATCAGTCAGCCGTTCCGTTGTCGTTTGATAAAATTGAGAACACATTCCAATTTTTCTGATGATAATGATGACTCCTGCTCTATATCCTCAATTTCCCAAAATTTTCTTAAGTCGTCTATGTTGGTTTGCACTATCTTACAATGATATGAGGTGGCACTTCCTCTCAGAATCCAGCCAAGTTGCGTTACTTGGACTGTAGGTTGCATCGTTTCGTTCCCTTTGATAATACCGTTTAATATAATAATCAAATATATATCAGCTCCAAGTAAAATATCAATCAAAAAATCAAAAATCAAAATATGCTTTATTCACGTAGGCTTCTACAAGCACTTTTGATATATTATAATCTTGAACAGAATAATATGCTTTAGCTACTAAGGATTTTTTAATATGTACTTTAAATTTCTTTTTTGTAAACTGTAACACTTTCTGCGGAATTTTATTATAAAAACGAATACCTTGCCCCAAAAAGGTAACATTGACTTTGCGGAGTCGAAACTTCGGCGTTATAAGTTTATCCTTTCTTCTCGTGTTAATACAATGCCTGTTACTGTTTTTATCAAATGAATCAATGTTGTTGTGAATATACATAATATTATTGTAAATGTACTGCGATGCAACCGTAAGTATACCAACTTTATTAAAAACATCTCGAAGGGAATCTCGAGCTCCTAGATTATAAATACCTCGAACAGCTCTCTTTTGCAAAATGAATACAGTATTAATATCTGTAGCGTTACCCCATAACAACAATCCATAAGACATGAGGCTATGAAAATAACCAAAGTATACCAATCGAGCTGTATCAACGTCGGTTAGTTGACGAACTTTCCTAACCGCGTATGCTGCGGAACTGAGTCTTCCCGTAAGAGATGCCAAATGGGAATTCCACTGAAGCTTCATATCCAAGGTAATTCCCAAAAATACTGTTGTATCGCTAACATCAAGGATCTCACCATTTAATATTAAATTATGAGTTTGTTGTTTTACATTAGGTAATGTAAACACTAGAAATTTAGTTTTTTTAGTATTTAAAACTAGATTATTAGTGGTAAACCAACCATGTATCCGTGATAATGCATTGCTTACATCGTCATAATCAACTTTATTTCTATTAACTTTGAAAATAAGTGAAGTATCATCAGCAAACAATACAATGTCACAAATACTTTTTACATAAAAAGGTAGATCATTGATGTATATTAAAAATAGAAATGGACCCAGAATTGATCCCTGTGGAACACCCATTTTAGCTCTGATCCAGAAGACTTTATTCCATTTATAAAAACATGTTGAATTCTCCCAGTCAAGTATGAAGCAATAAGATCAAGAGCTTTACCTTCAACTCCGTAATATTGAAGTTTACATAAAAGCGTTTCGTGGTTTACGCAATCAAATGCCTTAGACAAATCACAGAAAACACCGATAGCATTCTGTGATTTCTCCCACGCATCATAAATATGTTTAAGAAGCGCTATACCTGCATCCGTTGTTGAGCGACCTCTAGTGAAACCGTACTGTTCACTATGAAAAATATTATTTACATCAAAGTGATCAATGAGTTGATTTAAGATAATTTTTTCAAATATTTTACTTATGGACGGTAGGATAGAAATAGGTCTATAATTACTGGGATCATCTTTGCTCCCTTTTTTGAAAAGAGGTAAAATTTTACTACATTTCAATAAATTCGGAAATGATCCAGTCTCAAGACTTTTGTTAAAAATTAAAGCTACATATGGAGCAATATCCTCAATAATAGTATTAATTAATTTAACCGAAATACCCCATAGATCATTCGTTTTCTTAATATTAAGAGATTTAAATGTTTTTATAATATCTACTGAAGTTATTTGCTGGAAAGAGAATTTAACATTGCATTTAGGTACATGATTAACAAGAAACATGGTTGCGTCTGATGAAGATGAATTTAAGTGCAATGTTATATCAGTAGCGATTGTATCAAAGAATTTTTCAAAGATATTTGCGACTTCTAATTCTGAACTTACTTTTTTATTATTTAAGTTCAGCTCAATGGACAGAGACTGTTTATTAGATTTTCCACAAACACGGTTAATGACGTCCCATGTAGCCCTGATTTGTCGTCAGAATTAAAAATTTTCCCTTTTATGTGATTTGATTTAGCACAAATACATACTGCCTTAAAAGTTTTTGAATATCGCTTTACATGTTCCAAAAAAGATGCCTCATGATTCCACTGCTTCATACTGTACAATTCATATAATTTGTTTCTACTTTTATAAATACCAGGAGTAGCCCAGTCACTGAATTTCAAGCCCGCAATATTATAAAAAGTTTTAGTTTTAAAAATTTTACTGAACTCATTTAAAATTAATTTAAAAAGTGAACCATAAAGTATGTCTTGATCATGTGCAGTCAAATCTAATTTACATACTTTAGATGCCACAATATCCCTAAAACAATTTATTCTATTCACAGTTATTGGTCTACAAGTTATTTTCTGTCTATTTATAGTTACATTGTCTTTAAGTGAAAATTTTTGACCACAGTGGTCAGAAGTTAAATTATTAATAATTGACTTTTCAAAAATCTCACAGTAACAAAATACATTGTCAATACACGTAGAAGACAGGCTAGTTATTCGAGTCGGTTCACAATATCTGTGGCATAAATTAAATGACTTAAATAAGCTAATGAGTCGAGTACTAATTGTTGTGTCTTTCAATAAATCTACATTAAAATCCCCGCATACGATAATATTTTTACTACATTTACACAGCTTTTTTAAAATGTCTTCCATAGTTGTCTCAAATAAATTAAAATCTCCTACAGGGGGGCGGTATACGCAAACTATTATGTATAGCTGAAATTCCACACAAGATAATTCAATAGTTCGCTCGATAGAGAGAGCCACAATATCATGACGACATTTATAAGATATATCATTACGAACTAATATTAATGAGCCTCCCCGAATAGCATTCTCTCTTACGAACGAACTTGACATGGTGATATTTTGAATATTAAATATTTCATAAGTTTGAAGCCAATGTTCAGTAATACAAAATACATGAATATTACTACAATCAGAAAATAATTCTATTTCATGTTCCTTGCCACCTATGCCCTGTATATTTTGATTAACAATATTTAAGTAAGAGGGCTTAGGCGTTGTCTTTTTATTTAGTTTAAATTTAGTTTTTTAATGTCATCATTTAAAGTAATATTATTCAAATTACAATTTGTTTCTAAGGAATTTTTAAATGAGTAATTTACATTAAAAACTAATAATTTAGCAAGATGTTTTTTATATTTTACAGGCAGGAACATAGAATCTTTTCACATTGTGAACTTAAATTTAGGAATGAATTTATTTATGTCGAATAATATGAAATGATCACTATGGCGATAAGTCAAATTGTATAAACAAAGATTTAAGTTGTATATGTGCTTATTCTGTGCATCTGTCAAACTTTGCGAGTATGGGAATGTGTTTATTATAAATTTACATTTAGTTTTATTTTGTATGTATAATAAGTTTTCTACATTTTTTATTAAGTCTAATTTCTTAATGGATAAACTATCTCCATGCATTATCATAACTATAGAATTTTTTTCTATATTCATTGAATTAATCTTTTTTATGTGATGGTGATAAGATGCCCCGGGTGAACATGCATTATACACATCACTTATTTCATTATTAAGTAAAGAGCCAAAATTCTGACCTAGCTTATCAGAAACCATAACAACTTTATAATTTTGAGTATAGATATTTCTCTTATTCTCATTATAAATAATCTTTTTAGAATTTATGGCAGTGTCACACTGCTGCTGCAACTGTTCACATTGTAAAGCAATTGTGGTATGTTCCTGCATTTTTATTTGAGAAGACTCATACTTCTCACTCAATGTTTTAAGAGACTTTTGTAAGTGTTCAATTTCAGATTGCAGGAGCTGTGTGTCACTATCATATACAATCCTATTTTGTTGCAATTTCTTAATATAAGATTTTAAATTATTTTTTAATAATGAACAATTTTGTTGTAATTTACTTATCCTAAAAGAACTATGTCTGTTTTTTATAATTTTTTTAATTTGTTATGTGAATTGAACATACAATATTGATTTTTATTTAAATTGTCATTAAGTAAATCTACATTTGCATTATGTTCATTTGATACAATTGAACCCGAACCACACTCAATGAGTTCATCGAACAAGGTCTTAGCCATGATGTCCTCTTGGTAATCTTTTAATTTCTCAAACGATGATATTGATTTTCTGGCCTCGTGGAGACTTACTTCCAGATCTGAAATACGATTTAAAGCCCTCTCATGATCATCACTACACTGGTTGAATGAGGTAACAATATTGTATAGATGGTCACGCTGTATCTCCAAGATACCAATCGATCGAGATATATTAAACTGCGGGTCCGCTAACTGAATGTTTTTAAGATAATCCCATGATGGAGTCTGGAAAGATCTATTCGGTAGATTTTTAACGAGATTGTTCATGATAAAGGTGTTTACTGAGAATGTAAAATCGTTGTATAATGATTGACAGGACAATGTGACTCTGCCTTAGCAATGTTGTTCCCTTTCTCCTACTCCGTATATAACTTCTGGGTACTGATTTCTTTTAAGCGATAATCTCTGCGCTGCGTTCTCACTGATTAGGGACAATTGACTACCCTGGTCAATAAGAGCTCGCATGATTAATTGAGGACCATCTGATGCTGTGACTTTAATCAAGGCAGTTGTTAAAAGAATTTCCGATATGTCGCCTTGTGATACATTAGAAGCCTTTGTTGCGTCATTTTGTTGTTTGCTAGTCGATGGCTTACTTTGGGCAACGGTGTAAAATTTCGTACCGTCGTGCAATATCGAATTATGTTTGCCATTACAAATACGGCAACGTTTCGAAGAACTGCATTGTTTTGCATAATGCTTATATAAACAATTAGAGCATAAGTCCAATTCTTTTACCGTTTTGAACCTTAATTCAACAGGCATTGCTAAAAACTTTTCACAATTAAAAATTCCATGTTCGTTGTTATTGCAAAGTTGACATTTGATTCCTGCTACATGTAATGATTTTACAAATGATTTATTGTTACGGTTTGAGTTGTTACCGTATGAATTATAAGAATTAGATTTATTTTTGAATACTGATGAACGATAATTGCTGTTACTGTTTTGATGAAACTTCGGCGAATTGTTTTCGGGTTTCTTTCGAGATGATTCGAGAGTTGTAAACTTACTCTCTAAGAATGTTAAAAAATCTTGTAGTTTTTGGAAGTTCTCTTGGTTCCTTTAATGATTGCAAGTAATCCGAGTGCGTCTCTTGATATGAACTAATAATGGGTCCCATGTACTTACATCTATTCCAAGATTTTTGATTGCATTTATACTCTCTAAAGTAATATCGTGTAGGCGTTTTATTTGATTAATTGATATTTGTTGCATTACGGGAAGATTTAAAAGAATATTCACGTGGGATGAAAAAATAAGTTTTTTATTGTTATATCTATGATTTAGAATATCCCAACAGGTGGTTTTCTGCACTAATCGAAAGGTGTTGAATTAATCGTTCGGCCTCTCGAGCTCTCGAGCCTCTCGAACTTCACTTAATATTAAATGATTGTTTTGGTATTGAACCCAATATGAATCAAGACTTTCGATTCTTCTTTTAATGTACTCATCTGTTTTACGCTCTGAACTATCCTTTTTGAAATTAGATGCAAGTTTTGAATGGATATTTGTATCTCATTCTGCTTTGCTATGATATCCTCCATGTTGAGGAAAAATTAAAATGAAATCAAAATAAAAGGAAAGATCTCACTTGTTGCTCAAATTACGCTGAGGCGATGATACCGGTTCCTGTAACCGATGCTATCCTCGATGCTGCGCTGAATGCTGTGCTCGATGACGCTATGCTCACTGCTGTGCTGGCTGCTATGCCTGAACCCCAATGACAGTATGTTTACTGCTGTTCTGGATGCTGTGATTGATGATTGTATGCTCGCTGCTATGCTAAATGCTATGCTGAATAACTCTCAGCTCTGATGGAATGCTTGCTGTTATGCTCGTTGATATGCTGGCTCCTTATAATGTTATGATATTATGCTCGATGTAAAAGTGCTATGCTTGATGCTGAATGATTGTCACATGAAAGTGGATATATATCACCTTACAGTCAATGTTCCACACGTTAAAGTCAATCGCTGTGCGACACGTGGCCTTAGTCCCGCACTTCGACAAACCCGCGCGTATGGTAAAAAGTACTCGGAGGACCGATAATCCGCGAGTAAAATTGCTCGAAGGACCAAAACGATGTATGGGTTTGGAACCACACACCATATAGATTTGATAGTTTTATGGAGACCAGCTAGTTTGTGAGTATCGCGTTTAGGTAATGAGAACGACCTGTTTGTTTGAACGCTTTATTGATACGGACTCAATTATAACAATGCTTACATTTATATTTTCTTGAACCCATACACACTGGATCGAGATATTTTGCTATTAGCCATGCGGGAGTGTGGTATTGAGGGCCCAGTAAATGACTGGTTTCGTAATTATTTATCCAATAGAACCATACGTACAAATATCAATAGTATCATTGGTCAGGATTATAATGTAACGTTGGGAGTACCGACTGGGTCGATATTCGCTCCTATCTGTTACTTAATGTTAGTAAACAGTGTAGTGAATGTAATCGCTCGAAGCCGAGTTTATATGTACGCCGACGACATATGCTTATTGTATGCGTCAAAAGACATAAAGGAGGCGTGTTATAACATGCAATAAGATTTTGAAAATATAATAAAATGGGCGCATGACAATGGAATAATTATTAATATAGAGAAAACTAAATGCATGCATATTTATTCGCCATACAATAGGATTGCTAGGGCCGTCGAGTACACTAACATAGGGATTGTAGGTCACAGCTACGAATGTTTACATCAAAATAAAAGAACATGTTGCTGTAAGAAATTGGATTTTGTTAATACATTTAAATATTTGGGATTACACATTGACAAACATTTCAACTGGAAAACGCACATAGAGGTAGTATGCAGTAGATTGAGATCAGTGTTGGTTAAGTTCCATCAGCTACAAAGAGGTTTAAGTAAGCATACAATGCTTGTCGTTTACTACGCACTTGCTGACTCGATCATAAATTATGGGTTAAGTATATATGGTAAGACTTTACACATATAAGGAGTTCGACTCTATACTGCGGTCCTTCAAATGGGAGGTTCGGTAAGTATAACTCATCACATTCCGCATAAAAAAAAAAATCCCAAAAATAGGTTTTAAACATTTAAAATATTTAAATATTCGAGCTCCACTGTTCGTGCGCACGCATTACACTAACTTCGGTTTACACTTACCTCGTAATGAGTAAAAGTGGTCGAGTCCATAGCACCTACCAATACGCAATCCGTAAGTTGCATATAAGGTTTGATACTCATGTTTCGAGTCATCCATTTAGTGTATCGTAATACTTTAATTTTCTTTTACACAACAACCGCACTTAACTCACTGTATCACTTAACAAAACCTTTAAAAATATAAACACTTTCTGGTGGACACACGAGTGTAAACGCGCGCGAAAGATAATTTAACAAAATAGCTGGGCGGGTCACTGATCTCAGTCAGCTGTGGTTAGGTCATTGACCTACGGTACCTACCTAATACGTCTAATTACCTCAGGTATGATTCGAATTTACCGTCACACTTAATCAGGCTTCGGACTGGCAAAGTAATTCTTCAACTCGTAAATAAACTTAATTGAATTTATTATATTACATGCGAAGGATTTCAAAAATTAATCACGTAACATTAAAATCAAAACGTGTCAAAACAAATTTGGCGTGTTTAAAAATTAGAATCATCTCTGTTTACCAAAGTCATTTAATATTTCAGTAACAAACTGACGAGCGTATAAATAAGAATTATTAAAAACTGTGTTGCGACATTTCGCTAACATAACATTTTTTTAATACCTTAAACAAGCCTACTTAAAAACAAAAAAAGAAAATTAATCATTCTTCTAATAATTATTAAACAAGTACATAAATATCACACACGATCACAATCACTAGACACTCAAAACTAAATAAAAATAGATCATCTGTCTATGGCATCACGAAGTATCCTTCGAAACAATTAAACAAAATAAATCAAATTTGGTAACACCAATTGAATATTTTATTCACAATTTTTATCAAAGCATAATTTTGATGTCATTTGTTATACCCACTATATTAATATTTTGCACGATATTTGTCATAGCCTATACGTGTTTATAAAAATCGTAATTTATAATAACATATTTTCACTATTTTCACGAATTTAAAGTCAATTAAAACATTACAAATCAACGACTTTGTCACAACAATTCGGCATGTTTAAAAATTTAAATAATCCCTATTTACAGTAATATCTCTTTTTAAAAAAACTATTATGATTATTTGAGTTTATAAAATTTAATTAATAGAAATTAGACAGTATGATGACAACGCGTATAATATTAAACAAGTGTATAACCTAACCTACACACTTAACAAATGAAAAAAAACAAAGCAATATCAACTTGTAGTTGCGCGAGCAATTCATTGTAACGCAATTTCTAAGGGCTAACGAAATACTAATAATTCTAATAACCACGCCGACGCGCGACGTGCGATCCCGGGACCTCTCTGTCCCACCCCCTGCACCCGGCCTAACGATGAAGGAGAAAGACTCTTGCGCAGCGGCGATGGCCGTACCACCCGTACCCCGCGCCAAACTTCCCATATCTCTGTTATTTTTTTATACGTGCCAAAACAGAACAATAAAATTATTTTTGTTTAGCAAATTAGAATAATATTCCTAGCTACCTAAACCAGATTTTTTTTTAATCTGCATTCCACACTTTCGTATAAAATATGATTAATTTTCTTACTAAACTGTTTTATTTTCGTACTTTTATAATATTTCAACAGTAATACGTTTATTTACAAATAATAAAATGTCGATGTTTTATCATTTTATTACTTAACCGTATTATTGAACCGTGAAATAGCGCCATCGGACGTTTATAACATTGTTTTCATAATACTCATATTAGGTACATACAACAACATCAACACTAATATTTATTATTGTCGTGTATTAATCAAATTAAATTTCAAATTCAATTTTACTTGTGGAATAACTTTAATTTACTAAAACACAATAAAACATTCTGATGAATGAACTCTTAAAATTTTATAAAAAGGATAAAATACGTAAGTGCTTAAGTAGAAAAATTATTTGTCTTATAATAGATTCTTGTTATTATAAAAAAGTTGTAAATAATAATAATTAAAAACAAAATAATTTTAGTTTATAAAATATTGTTACGTAAATTAAGTGTATTCAATCCTATTATCTGTCTTTGAAGTTGTATTGTTAATAATATGTTATTACATTATTAGTACATAATAATAAGTCAAATATCGACTTATTATTATAATTGTATTTTTTTAATTGCGAAAATCACGGTTAAAAGTAGTGACCTTGAAACTTGATGCTTCGACCTCACATTAAGCGACATTAAAGGACACTTTCCGTGACATGACCTTTAAAGAGAATAAGAGAATGTAAAATACAGAGAACAAAATTTCTCCTTGGTAGATTTGAACTTACTTTAAATCGAATTATTTTGAAATTGTAAATTAATTCAATTCGAGACTTTATAGTACCTACCTCTTTCCACGTTCAGTAACTAGTAAATGAAGTAGGTAATATTTTTTTTTAACAAACCGAACCCATAGTTCATTCAGTTTTCGCTGAAGTACGGTTTAATCATTTTTTTATAAAGAAAGCTAATATGTGGTTGATGATAAGGGTTTACAACAAAAACAAACAATTTAGAATTCAATAACTAAAATAATACGTAAGTTGCAGAGGTCATGCGAAAAATGAGAATTCATAATATTGTGTAATCTAGCGAAGTTCAATAATATTAATATACTAAGGTATTTTTAAATAATACTTTTGAAAAAACGAATTACATGTTTAACACTCCGCGTTGAGTAATATTTTATTTATTTTTACTTAATACGTAACTCTGTATTTTATAATTATGTATTAAATATTTTTAAATAATCATAATTCGTTTTAAGTTATCTATCAGTTTCGCCGCTAGCGCGGCCTTGTCCTTCGAGTCTTCGTTGAGTATCTTCGTCTCACTCCCACTTGCATTTCTCCTTGTTTTTTTTTTAACTTTAGTTGCAAAAAACTTCCGGTATCTCCAGACGTTAGAAATTACGCGTGTTAAATTTTTAGTTTGGAATGTGTAAAAACAGTGAATTAATGACAACAATTGTGTTATTAGAAGTACAAAAATGTTTAAACAATGATTACTGTGAAAGATATCGTAATAAATATGTTTAATAGATACTGTGAAAAATAGTTCAGTGTTATAAAAATATCTATTCACCTAAGGATAGTTGGTGAGCTATTTTTTTTAAATATTTTGTGTACGTTTCAGATGTATAGTGATCAAACGATCACGTGTGACACCATTTAATTTTATTAGAAAAGTATTTCATTACTTTTTTATTATTTGAATAGGCTTGTTTAAGGTATAAAAATTATGATTGTTTTTTAAGATAGCTTATGAAAGATTAGTTGTGATAGACTATAAATACAATAGTAGAACATTTTTTAAATCTAACAATTATTAAAAAATAGTATTTTAATACTTAATTAGGTAAAGTTACATATTTTAAACTTTCGCGATTTATACTATTCATATTTAATATAACGGGTCTTATCGCGATAACTAATAGTAGTAATACCTTTTTATTGCCCGACGTTTCGACGAAGTTACATTCGCCGTGGTCCTCAAAATTTAACAAAAGTGAAGTACCTCGAACAATGTTCGCGCGAACCGATTGTGTTAGTGTGGTGTGCTCCCAGCATTATAATAACGGTAAAGACAATATTAATATTGTGAGGGTAGGCGAAGAAAACTCGCGCACTCGTCGCCGGAGGGCGCGCGGTACACCAGTCAGCTCGTGACCACGGCGAATGTAACTTCGTCGAAACGTCGGGCAATAAAAAGGTATTACTACTATTAGTTATCGCGATAAGACCCGTTATATTAAATATGAATAATTAGGTAAAGGATTTGTTACTTGATGTTGTTACTTGAAATATTTTCTTACTAATATTATAAACGTGAAATGTGTATGTATGTATCGATGTTTGTTATTCTTTCACGCAAAAAGTTTTAAATGGATTTTAATGAATCTTTACAATAATAAAGCTTCTACATCAAAATAACACATAGACTACCTATTCTATCTACTTTTATCAACATACCACGCGAGTGTAGCAGGCGGAGGCTAGTATAATAATTATTATAAATAGAGATGAGTCCAATTTTTAAACACACCTAATTGTTGTGATGGTTTATTTATTTAAATGCTATGATCAATTTCTAATACCTGCCTTGACGTTATTCATTTTTGTTATATGTTTTTATGAATTTCATTAAGTTAAATAACATGATGTCACAATTCATTTGCCAATCTCAAGCCTGGTGAAGTTTGACGGAAAATTTGAATCATACTTAGGTAAAGTTAAGTAATGTCGTAGTTGTACGTAGTTTGGTAGGTCCATACAGCTGACTTTTGTCAGTGACTTACCTAGTGATTTTGTTCGCTTATCTTTCGCACACAATTTGACTCGTGGTTTATGTGTACACTAGAAAGTGTTTGTTTTCTATCTTAAATGGTACGTTGAGACTCGAATACTTCGTAATGCCATAGACAGATGATCTGTTTTTATTTAGTTTTGAGTGTCTAGTGATTGTAATCGCGTGTGATATTTATGTACTTGTTTAATTATTAAAGTAGAATGATTAATTTTCTTTTTTTGTTTTTAAGTAGGCTTGTTTAAGGTATAAAAAAAAATGTTATGTTAGCGAAATGCCGCAAAACAATTTTTAATAATTCTTATTTATACGCTCGTCAGTTTGTTACTAAAATATTAAATGACTTTGGTAAACAGAGATGATTCTAATTTTTAAACACGCCAAATTGTTTTGACACATTTTGATTTTAATGTTACATGATTATTTTTGAAATCCTTCGCTTACGTAACTGTTGGGATAAATTCAATTAAGTTTATTTACGAGATGTTGTTACAATTACTTTGCCAGTCCGAAGCCTGATTAAGTGTGACGGTAAATTCGAATCATACCTGAGGTAATTAGACGTATTAGGTAGGTACCGTAGGTCAATGACCTAACCACAGCTGACTGAGATCAGTGACCCGCCTAGCTATTTTGTTAAATTATCTTTCGCGCGCGTTTACACTCGTGTGTCAACCTGAAAGTGTTTGTGTTTTTAAAGGTTTTGTTAAGTGATACAGTGAGTTAAGTGCGGTTGTTGTGTAAAAGAAAGTTAAAGTATTACGATACACTAAATGGATGACTCGAAACATGAGTATCAAACCTTATATGCAACTTACGGATTGCGTATTGGTAGGTGCTATGGACTCGACCACTTTTACTCATTACGAGGTAAGTGTAAACCGAAGTTGTGCGGCGCGCGCCTTATATAGTGTAATGCGTGCGCACGAACAGTGGAGCTCGAATATTTAAATATTTTAAATGCTTAAAAACTATTTTTGGGAATTTTTTTTTAATGCGGAATGTGATGAGTTACACTTACCGAACCTCCCATTTGAAGGACCGCAGTATAGAGGCGAACTCCTTATATATATATATATATATATATATATATATATATATATATATATATTTTAATTGTTATGATTGTAATATTATTAATTTTTCCTATCGTGTAATCATTTTTTACATTTTTGTCAAATTAGAACCACTTAAACAGGATGTATATATAATTGAAATAAAACTATTTTAAACGGATTTAAATGGCGTATATTAATTATTTTTATCATCCCGGCGTTTCGAGCACTTTGCAGCGTTCGTGGTCACGGGTAGACTAAGGTGACATTTGTCTATTTGAGATTTTAGAAAATATTATTTACAACTACCGCCAACGGTTTCTTAGATGGTATTTTGAATAACGTTCCGGTTGCACGCAGAGGCACTAACTGTATCTTTTAGTCTGGCAGTCTGTTGGACTTGGGATTTTAAATTTTTAATAAGTGGATCCCAGGTGTTCGAAAGTCTCCAATCATCTTCTCTATTGAAGTTCGGATGTTTTTGAATTTCAGTAGCCTCGCGTATCATTCTAGGAATGAATCTGTGTTCTCTAGCAAGGATCTGTGGTTTATCAAATCGCATAAAATGGTTAGGTTTATCCAAGGCATGTTCACAAACTGCAGACTTTGAAGAACGCCTATTTTTGACATCTCTTATGTGTTCCTTGACCCTAGTACCGATGCTTCTCTTTGTTTGGCCTATGTAAGATAAACCAAACTCACATTCGAGTTTGTATACTCCCGCAGTCTGTAAAGGAATATTACTCTTGATAGGTCTCAAGAACTGGCTCACTTTCTTATGAGGCTTGTAGATAGTTTTAATCGAAGCTCGCTTCAAGATGTTGCCAATTCTGTCTGTAACTCCCTTCACATATGGTAGAAATGCAGGTTGTCGCTCAACTGTGGGTGGCTTGATACGGCTTCTACGATGCTGGCGAGGCACGGGCAGCTTGTTCTGGTGGAGTGCAAGGTTGACGTGGTTTAGCTCGTCCTCTAGGTGTTCAGCATCGCAGAGATGGTGGGCTCTCTGAAACAAAGATTTGCCAACGGTAGCTAACTGACTAGGGTGGTGGTGTGAGTCACCATTGAGGTATTTATTAGTGTGTGTGGGTTTCCTATAAACTGTGTGACTTAATGTGTTGTCAGGATTCTTGATAATAACAATGTCAAGAAAAGCTAAAACATTATTTGCCTCTAATTCCATAGTAAATTGAATGGTATTATTAATAGAATTAAGATGTTGTAAAAATGCAAACGTCATATCACTAGGTAATATTGTGAAAGTGTCATCTACGTACCGCTTGTAAAACCTAGGTGTGATTGGTCCGGAGTGAAGAGCCCTTTCCTCCAGGTCTTCCATGAATAAATCGGCGACCACAGGGGATACCGGAAAACCCATTGCAACTCCGTCGACTTGCACATAGAATTCATTATTCCACAATAAATATCCAGATGTAAGGCAGTGATGTAACAGCTCTGCATACTCGATAGGCATGTTTTTTGTTTGTAGCTTCCTCTTGACAATTTCGATGCAGTCTTGTATGGGTAGGTTGGTAAACAATGACTGGACATCAAAACTAACCATTGTCTCATTGTTGGCTAATTTGAGATCTTTGATTTCACCAACAAACTGGTAAGAATCCTTCACATAAGCTTCCGTGTGTCCTCGGAGTGGTGATAATATCCTTGCTATGTGTTGAGCCAATCTATATGTTGGTGTATCGATTTGGCTTACAATAGGACGCAACGGAGCACCAGTTTTATGTATTTTAGGTAACCCATACAATTTTGGGGGCTTAGCACATGTAGGCACGAGTGATTTTTTATCCAGATTTAACTTTTCTTGATGTTTAGTTATTAACGTGGATGTCTTTTTGAGAATAGTATTAGTAGGGTCTTTTGTTACTTTTTTATAAGTTTTTTCATCCGATAAGATCGCGGTAATTTTCTGGTTATAGTCACACGTATCCATCACAACGATCGCGTTTCCCTTATCTGCCCGGAGGACTGAAATGTCTTTATTATTGCGTAAGTTCTTCAGTGCAATAGATTCATCACGAGTAAGGTTTCTTTTCGGTGGCCGGCTTCGACGTAAAACACTCGAAATGTCCTGTTGAATTGCTTCCGAGTCTTCCTTCGTGACATTATTCTTAAAAAGACACTCCTCTACGTGGCAAATAATGTGTTCAAACGGTATTTTGGATGGAGCCGGTGCAAAATTTAAGCCTTTATTTAATAGCGTAATGGTTTATTTATCTAAAGTTTGTTTTGACAGATTGACAAGTGACGTACGCGCAGGTTGGTTTTTAATTTCCCCGGTGTTGCCATTGTTAAATTTATTAGAATTCGATTTCACTCCGCTAAGTTTTTCGAACTTATTTATCTGTTTTAATTTTAGATTATTATATTTTATAGCGGCTCGTTTATTAGTCAAATCGTAGCATTTTTGCCAATCTATTTTTGATAAACTTGACTCGAGTTCTTTACTTAAGCTGTCAATTTGGTCGTTTAACCTTTTTCTTGAGACCTATGAAGAGTAATATTCCTTTACAGACTGCGGGAGTATACAAACTCGAATGTGAGTGTGGTTTATCTTACATAGACCAAACAAAGAGAAGCATCGGTACTAGGGTCAAGGAACACATAGGAGATGTCAAAAATAGGCGTTCTTCAAAGTCTGCAGTTTGTAAACATGCCTTGGATAAACCTAACCATTTTATCCGATTTGATAAACCACAGATCCTTGCTAGAGAACACAGATTCATTCCTAGAATGATACGCGAGGCTATTGAAATTCAAAAACATCCGAACTTCAATAGAGAAAATGGTTGGAGACTTTCGAACACCTGGGATCCACTTATTAAAAATTTAAAATCCCAAGTCCAACAGACTGCCAGACCAAAAGATACAGTTAGTGCCTTCTGCGTGCAACCGGAACGTTATTCAAGATACCAACTAAGAAATCGTTGGCGGTAGTTGTAAATAATATTTTCTAAAATCTCAAATGGACAAATATCACCTTAGTCTACCCGTGACCACGAACGCTGCAAAGTGCTCGAAACGTCGGGATGATAAAAATAATTAATATACGCGATTTAAATCCGTTTAAAATAGTTTTATTTTAATGAATAATAATCGCGAAAATCTAAGGCAACGATATGTATATATTAATCGTACATGTCGTGTTTGCTTTAATATAGTTGTACATTTAGAAAGTAATTAGAATGTAAATTAATAAATTGTATCATCAAAATGTAACAACTGCTAGCAAACCTAATAAATAAAATAAAAAATAGCTGATCTTTGAGCCTGGATCAAGCTTACTTCCAACTCGGTAATGCGACTCAGCGCTCTCTCATGTTCATCACTACATTGCTTAAAAGAATTAATATATTCATGGAGATGATCTCGCTCAAGTACAATATTTAAGTAATTCTTATGTATTCATATTTAATATAACGGGTCTTATCGCGATAACTAATGGTAGTATTACCTTTTTATCGCCCGACGTTTCGACGAAGTTTCATTCGCTGTGGTCACGAGCTGACTGGTGTACCACGCGCCCTCCGGCGACGAGTGTGCGAGTTTTCGTCGCCTACCCTCACAATATTAATATTGTCTTTACCGTTATTATAATGCTGGGAGCACACTACACTAACACAATCGGTTCGCGCGAACATTGTTCGAGGTACTTCACTTTTGCTAAATTAGTTATCACCGGGTTCCAAGCGGACGACAATTTAAATCCGTCATCGCGATTGAAGGTTTTATGTTTTTTAATTTCAATTGCATCCCGTACTAAGCGGCAATAATAATTTTTGTCCGTCGAGAGAACCTTTGGGTCATGAAGCTCAATCCAATGGTTTGTTCCCGAGTTTAAAAGATGGTCAGCCACTGCGGATTTATCTGTCTGTCTGTTTTTCACCGCCGCTATGTGTTCTTTGACCCTATCCGCTATGGAACGTTTAATTTTTTTTTTATGCCATCTCATTCCTTTCTTGCTTGGCAAGAATTTGAATAAGTCGTTTGTCAATATGTTTCCTTTTTTTAACCGTCATTATTTTTTGCGGCTTTATAGGCATCTTTTAGGGTATATTTTTTCCCTTGCGTCTTTTCTTTTCTTCGTCAGTTTACTTATTATATATTTACAAATTTTCCTAAATCTATTAGTCATAACACTTGTTAAAATAGCTTAAACTATCACATTTACATATTCTTGCCGACGGCTTTGAGGTTGCAGAGGTTGTTACAGAACGATTGGTAATGTTACAGAACGACCATTAATTTAAAACTTTTAAATAATTACATTTCAGTTAAAATTAGAATAATTTACAGTTAACATTAAAATAAATGATAATAAATAAAAAAAAAAATTGACAGACGCGTTGGCGCAATGGTCACTGCAACTGACTAAAGCGCTTACGGTCGCGGGTTCGATCCTCGCTCACGGCAAACGTGTGTGTATTGGCCATACGGATGTTTGTCGTGGTCTGGGTGTTTGTGTTAGTGTTGTGAGTTTTTCCAAACCCCCGACACAAGGTCGTGAGATCTTAATGGGGGCCGTTGAGTGTGATGCGTTATTTATTGTTATTTATTATTATTATAAATACAATTTAAATAGTGACTTCATAAATCAAGTTAAAATGTAAAATATAAATTAATAAATTAAAATAAAATGTAGAATAATAAAATTTACCTTGTTTTATTTCGTTCTGTAACAATTTTGGCCGTCTTGAGGCAGAACCGCTCCAGATACGGCCTGGAGTGCTTATCTGATATTAGATCGGCTATGGTTGCCTTTGTTAATTTTGTACCCGTACTTACTTCCAGGTCGTATCTATCTCGGTCGTGCCTCGGGCAATCGAACAATAGGTGTTTAATTGTCTCTGCAACCTCGGGGTCGCACACGTAGCCAGCAATATCTCTTAACTTGAATCTGTGGAGATAGGCGGCAAAACCACCGTGGCCCGTCAGCACTTAAGCCCACAAAGACGTCTTGTCAAGACACCTCAGGACTCTGTAAGCGCGCCATGCATCGGAGAAGAACATGCGGGTGACCTCAGCTGTGGTTCCACCGGTGTACCTCTCGTTCCACCGCCGGACCACGCCCTCTCTCACACGTCGTTTGACTTATGGGATTGGACACCTGTCATACGCCGGGGCGACCCTGGACTGAGCCGCCAGCCTCGCCAACTCGTCGGCGCGCTCATTGCCGGGGATCCCGACGTGAGCCTTTACCCAAAAGAACTGGAGGGTTTTAACCCTCCCCTGCAAGTCCCTAATATTCCTGCGAATATGGGTAGTGAGGGTATGGTGCGTATTCGGGTTCCTGATCAAATCGAGCGAGGATCGGGAGTCGCTGAGCACAGCCGCACAGTCGAAGCACCTCGCGACAACCAGGTCCGTAGCCCTGGCTATCGCGAGCAGCTCCGCCTGAAAGACGGTGCACACCGACTCCAGCCTCAGCCGCTTTGTCCGGATCTCGGCCCCATCCCGTCAGTAGGAATATGCCGCCCCGACCTCATCATCCGATTTACTACCGTCTGTGTAAATCAGATGAGCGGGGAGCTGCAGCTGAGCCACAGTTTCGGGGAGCTTATCCTTCAGACATCGGTAATCTACCTCTGGCTCACTGGCGGGGTGGGGGGCCTTGATAAAGGCCTCACGCTCCTCCAGTTCGCGGCATTCCAGCTCATCAATCGGGCGACCCCGTTTGCACTCAAACAGCCGGGCCACCTCCCATACTCGAAGATCGAGTGGGAGGAGACCCGCCAGCGTGAGCGCTGCGTTGAGCGACACCGTACGATGTGACCTGGCGATTTTCTGTGCGAAGCCCCTCTGGACGGTAGCAAAGGTTTTCCGCACAGAGATCTTCTCGGCGGCCTTCGCCCAGGAGCTCGCGCCGTACAGGATCGTCGGTTCGACTACTGCGGAGTATATCGTCCGGATGATCTCCGGACACAAGCCCCATTCCACCCGAGCCATCGTTGACAGTTTCCTATACAAGTCAGTTGCCTTACGACAAGCGTAGGCAACGTGACTGTTAAAAGTCAGTGTACTGTCGACGATGACTCCGAGGATTTTGAGCTCGGTCACCATCGAGATGTCAACGCCGCCCAGCCGCACGACCGGAGTGTCATACTTAAGCTTACGCGTTATTATCATCGCCTGCGTCTTTTCGGCGGAAAAGCGTAGCTTATTTATGACACCCCAGTCTCGTGCACATGCCAGGGCGGCATTGGCATCCCGCTGGATCTCAAGCGCCGTGTGCCCGGAGAACACCAAAACGTTATCATCTGCAAATGCCTGCACGTACGCGCCCAGCCTATCCAGGTTGTCCAGGAAGGGGTCCAGCAGCATGTTCCAGAACAAAGGTCCACCGATGGAACCTTGGACACAGCCTTTGGTCTGTGCCCTCCGCACTGTCCTTCCAACATAATGCACGGCAACGCTACGGTCCCGGAAGTAATCCTCGACAAGACGTCTAAGGTTTATGGGGATACCCTTTTCCATCATTCTACACTTTATGGTCGGCCACCACGCGTTGTCAAACGCCCCCTCGGTGTCAAGAGAGACCATGAGGGCGGTCTCCTTCCTGTGGAGGGCACCTCTGACGTGCTGCATCAGGTCATACAGCGTATCCTTCGTGCTCCGCTGCGGTATGAAGCCGTATTGCCTGGGATTGGACTTGGGCAAGACATGCCATCGGATTCGACGACAGAGAACTTTCTCAAAAATCTTGTCAAGACGGAAAGAAGTCCAATGGGCCGGCACGACTTTGCACGGGCATAGTCTGGACGCGCCGGTTTCCTGAGCACCACGACAGAAGTCTCCTTCCACGGCGCTGGGAAGCACGCCAGACCAAGGCACCGGTTCAGGATGGCCAGGAACAGCTCAATTTCCTCGTATATAGCATTCCAGCATATATCGCTGGTAAATTCATCCTGACCCGGCGCCTTTTTAGCATTGAAGCTGTGCAGAGTCCGGACCAACTCCGCCCTGGTGATCGGGGGTTCGTCGGTGTCATCTGGCATGCGCACGCTGACCAGGTCCGCTCGGTTTCGGATGATGGCGTGGACCTCAGAGTAGCATCATCGTCGGTACGTTTAGTTTGGCCAATATAAGAAGTGCCACAGCTAAAATTCATCTTGTATACAACCGGCGTTTGAAAAGGGATGACATCCTTCGGCGTGCGAAAGCATTTACAGACTTTTGTCAAGGAGGTAAATACGGTCTTGATGGAGTAACTCTTCAATATCGTTCCAACTTTGTCCGTTATTTCCTTGACGTATGACAGAAATGCTGGTTGACGGCTAACCTCCGGTTGTTTTTCCTTCCTACCTCGTGGTCTAATACTAGCACTTACCCTATATCCATTTCGTTTTAGTACCTCCTGAATATGTGTCAGCTCGTGATCGAGGTGATTAGGGTCGCATAGATCTAAAGCCCGATTTGTAAGTGAATTTCTTACCGAAATAAGATGGCGCGGGTGGTGATGTGAGGTGGCGTAAAGATACCTATCCGTGTGTGTCGATTTTCGGTGTACTTTATATCCAACAGAACCATCAGGCCTAACCAGGATCTTGGTATCAAGAAATGCTAACGATATCGTTGTCTTAGATTTTCGCGATTATTATTCATTAAAATAAAACTATTTTAAACGGATTTAAATCGCGTATAATTATTTTTATCATCCCGAAGTTTCGAGCACTTTGCAGCGTTCGTGGTCACGGGTAGACTAAGGTGACATTTGTCTATTTGAGATTTTAGAAAATATTATTTACAACTACCGCTAACGGTTTCTTAAATGATATCTTGAATAACGTCCCGGTTGCACGCAGAAGGCACTAACTGTATCTTTTGGTCTGGCAGCCTGTTGGACTTGGGATTTTTAATTTTTAATAAGTGGATCCCAGGTGTTTGAAAGTCTCCAACCATCTTCTCTATTGAAGTTCGGATGTTTTTGAATTTCAATAGCCTCGCGTATCATTCTAGGAATGAATCTGTGTTCTCTAGCAAGGATCTGTGGTTTATCAAATCGGATAAAATGGTTAGGTTTATCCAAGGCATGTTCACAAACTGCAGACTTTGAAGACCGCCTATTCTTGACATCTCCTATGTGTTCCTTGACCCTAGTACCGATGCTTCTCTTTGTTTGGCCTATGTAAGATAAACCAAACTCACATTCGAGTTTGTATACTCCCGCAGTCTGTAAAGGAATATTACTCTTGATAGGTCTCAAGAACTGGCTCACTTTCTTATGAGGCTTGAAGATGGTTTTAATCGAAGCTCGCTTCAAGATGTTGCCAATTCTGTCTGTAACTCCCTTCACATATGGTAGAAATGCAGGTTGTCGCTCAACTGTGAGTGGCTTGATACGGCTTCTACGATGCTGGCGAGGCACGGGCAGCTTGTTCTGGTGGAGTGCAAGCTTGACGTGGTGTAGCTCGTCCTCTAGGTGTTCAGCATCGCAGAGATGGTGGGCTCTCTGAAACAAAGATTTGCCAACGGTAGCTAACTGACTAGGGTGGTGGTGTGAGTCACCATTGAGGTATTTATTAGTGTGTGTGGGTTTCCTATAAACTGTATGACTTAATGTGTTGTCAGGATTCTTGATAATAAGAATGTCAAGAAAAGCTAAAACATTATTTGCCTCTAAAAGCTAAAAGAATAATGTCACGAAGGAAGACTCGGAAGCAATTCAACAGGACATTTCGAGTGTTTTACGTCGAAGCCGGCCACCGAAAAGAAACCTTACTCGTGATGAATCTATTGCACTGAAGAACTTACGCAATAATAAAGACATTACAGTCCTCCGGGCAGATAAGGGAAACGCGACCGTTGTGATGGATACGTGTGACTATAACCAGAAAATTACCGCGATCTTATCGGATGAAAAAACTTATAAAAAAGTAACAAAAGACCCTACTAATACTATTCTCAAAAAGACATCCACGTTAATAACTAAACATCAAGAAAAGTTAAATCTGGATAAAAAATCACTCGTGCCTACATGTGCTAAGCCCCCAAAATTGTATGGGTTACCTAAAATACACAAAACTGGTGCTCCGTTGCGTCCTATTGTAAGCCAAATCGATACACCAACATATAGATTGGCTTAACACATTGCAAGAATACTATTACCACTCCGAGGACACACGGAAGCTTATGTGAAGGATTCTTACCAGTTTGTTGGTGAAATCAAAGATCTCAAATTAGCCAACAATGAGACAATGGTTAGTTTTGATGTCCAGTCATTGTTTACCAACCTACCCATACAAGACTACATCGAAATTGTCAAGAGGAAGCTACAAACAAAAAACATGCCTATTGAGTATGCAGAGCTGTTACATCACTGCCTGACATCTGGATATTTATTGTGGAATGATGAATTCTATGTGCAAGTCGACGGAGTTGCAATGGGTTCTCCAGTATCCCCCGTGGTCGCCGATTTATTCATGGAAGACCTGGAGGAGAGGGCTCTTCACTCCGGACCAATCACACCTCGGTTTTACAAGCGGTACGTAGATGACACTTTCACAATATTACCTAGTGATATGAGATCTGCATTTTTACAACATCTTAATTCTATTAATAATAACATTCAATTTACTATGGAATTAGAGGCAAATAATGTTTTAGCTTTTCTTGACATTCTTATTATCAAGAATCCTGACAACACATTAAGTCATACAGTTTATAGGAAACCCACACACACTAATAAATACCTCAATGGTGACTCACACCACCACCCTAGTCAGTTAGCTACCGTTGGCAAATCTTTGTTTCAGAGAGCCCACCATCTCTGCGATGCTGAACACCTAGAGGACGAGCTACACCACGTCAAGCTTGCACTCCACCAGAACAAGCTGCCCGTGCCTCGCCAGCATCGTAGAAGCCGTATCAAGCCACTCACAGTTGAGCGACAACCTGCATTTCTACCATATGTGAAGGGAGTTACAGACAGAATTGGCAGCATCTTGAAGCGAGCTTCGATTAAAACCATCTACAAGCCTCATAAGAAAGTGAGCCAGTTCTTGAGACCTATCAAGAGTAATATTCCTTTACAGACTGCGGGAATATACAAACTCGAATGTGAGTGTGGTTTATCTTACATAGGCCAAACAAAAAGAAGCATCGGTACTAGGGTCAAGGAACACATAGGAGATGTCAAGAATAGGCGTTCTTCAAAGTCTGCAGTTTGTGAACATGCCTTGGATAAACCTTACCATTTTATCCGATTTGATAAACCACAGATCCTTGCTAGAGAACACAGATTCATTCCTAGAATGATACGCGAGGCTATTGAAATTCAAAAACATCCGAACTTCAATAGAGAAGATGGTTGGAGACTTTCAAACACCTGGGATCCACTTATTAAAAATTTAAAATCCCAAGTCCAACAGGCTGCCAGACCAAAAGATATAGTTAGTGCCTTCTGCGTGTAACCGGGACGTTATTCAATATATCATTTAAGAAACCGTTGGCGGTAGTTGTAAATAATATTTTCTAAAATCTCAAATAGACAAATGTCACCTTAGTCTACCCGTGACCACGAACGCTGCAAAGTGCTCGAAACGTCGGAATGATAAAAATAATTATACGCGATTTAAATCCGTTTAAAATAGTTTTATTTCAATGCTAACGATCTTTCCGACTCTAATTCGTATGTGAATTTTATTTTGGGGTGTATAGAATTAAGATGACCCAAATATTTTTCTACGTCGTGTTTGTTTCCCCTTATAATGCAAAAAATGTCGTCAACATATCTCTTCCATAATTTAATTATTGGCGGTCCCGAAGACAAAGCTTTTTCTTCAAAATATTCCATCCAAATGTTGGCCAATACTGGTGCTATAGGACTACCCATGGCCACCCCATCAATTTGAATGTAATACTCACCACCGTACAAAAAAAAATTTTCCGTTCAGACAATTTTCAAGTAGAATAATGATAGTATCGTTGTCTTAGATTTTCGCGATTATTATTCATTGAAATAAAACTATTTTAAACGGATTTAAATCGCGTATATTAATTATTTTTATCATCCCGTCGCTTCGAGCACTTTGCAGCGTTTCTGGTCACGGGTAGACTAAGGTGACATTTGTCTATTTGAGGTTTTAGAAAATATTATTTACAACTACCGCCAACGGTTTCTTAGATGGTATCTCGAATAACGTTCCGGTTGCAAATTTTCCAAATTGCAAAAAATTCTAAAAGATACAGTTAGTGCCTTCTGCGTGCAACCGGAACGTTAACGGTTCCAGTCTGAGATTTCGTACGATGTCAATAAAATGCCTGGAGTCTTTCACGAAGGACGAAGTCCCACCTACTAAAACCTTCAGTACCGAACAAAGATGTTTAGCCAATTCGTGTAGTGTGCTCCCATCATTATAATAACGGTAAGAAAACTCGCGCACTCATCTCGCCGAAGGGCGCGCGGTACACCAGTCAGCTCGTGACCACGGCGAATGTAACTTCGTCGAAACGTCGGGCAATAAAAGGTATTACTACCATTAGTTACCGCGATAAGACCCGTTATATTAAATATGAATAGTGTTTTTTTTTTCGCTTGCGTTGGCTTTGGTTGACACACGTGTTAGAGAGATTTTGTTGTTTTGTTTTCGGATTTTGTTGTTTATTAACAGTGAAAATAGTTTTTTTATAACTAATATCGTGTTGTACTAACATTTCGGTTGTGGTAAGTGTTTGTAGTTAGCTATTATTTATTTTTTAAGTAGTATATAAGTATAATTTGTTATAAGTAGTTTTTAAAGCTAATATGGAGGTCGATCGACCTCCTGATCCTCCTGATCCTGGAAGATCAGGTAATAATTACAACCCGTCCTCTCCTCATTCTTTAACCAACTCCCGCAAACCTCCAAATGAAAATGCTTTGACTGATACATCAGCAAAGAAAACATTGGTTCATCCTTCTACCGGTAACTCGTCAATCTAATCCCTATATGTCCATCCCTGCTTTTCCGAAGGTCCCAAAAATACTCTGGAGATGACAAAGGTCCCTTCATTATTCAAGTGTTGCGGGAAGTAGTAGACCCATCAGCAGAAACTACTGTGCGGGCTATCAAATTTGGGCAGTTCTTGCACAAAAATAAAATTAGTTCCATCGTTAATGATGGTGTAAAAAACATTGGCCGAAACAAAATACCTGTTGAGTTTTTATCTGTGCAGGCTGCTAATGACTTTTTAAATAATCCTGTTTTAGGCCTTTCTAAATATTCTGCTGTTATCCTCACCTATAATATCACTAGAATGGGTCTAGTAAAAGGCGTTCCCGTGGATTGGTCAATGGAGGAATTTGTCGACTCATTAGATGTTCCCTCTGGCTGTGGTGAAGTTCTGAAAGCGAGACGTTTAAATCGTAAAACATCTAATGAGGGAGTTGTCTCCTGGGTTCCTACCCAGTCTATTGTCCTGACTTTCAGAGGGCAAATGTTGCCTTCTAAAGTTTATTCATACCATACTTCTCTCCCCGTGGAAACCTACAACATTCCAACCATCATGTGTTTAAGCTGCTGTCGCTATGGTCGTGTAAAACCCCAGTGCAGATCTAAACCAAGATGTTTTGTCATGTGAGGTTGTCAAGGACAATGCCACATGTTTGTATTGCTCAGGCAAACATTTTGCCTCAGATAAGGATTGTCCCGAGTATTCGCGTCAACACTCTATTAAATTAGTAATGGCATCAGACAATATTTCCTACCTTGAAGCGTCCGCTAGATTTCCTCCTTTCCGTAAATCCTATGCAGAGATTGCAAAAGAAATGTTTTCTGAAGCAAATTCCTCTCCAAGTAAATCCGTGCATTCCTATCGCCAAACTATAGTCCGTCAGGCCCGTCCCAGAGTTCCTCTTGGGAAAGGCTTTGATAAGCACGCCCACCAAGCCATAATTGGCAACTGCTCCTCATCTACTCCTAATGGTTGTGCCCTTACTAACAATAAGGACACTCCTCTTTCCAACCAAACCACTAATCTTTTGGAACTCCTTTCCCAAATGATCCTTTCTATAGTCACTTCATCTAGTGGCATACCTTTACCGTCCAACGTTGCCGAAAACCTTTCTCAATTAATCCATGTTATTAAAAATGGCCCCAATCAGCTTCCTTCAGTGGAACTGTAAAAGTATCCGCCCCAAAAAACATGAATTGCTCTCTATAATCAATCTGCATAGTCCCTCCATTGTTGCCACCTCGGAAACATGGCTAATTCCTGGTTCTCGGTTTCGAGTTCCAGGTTTTTCCTGTTTGAGGGATGACAGGAGTGATGGGTAGGCAGGTTGTGCCCTTTTTGTCCGTCATCCAATACCTTACTCCCAAATTCCCCTCCCATCTAACCAAGATTTTAATAATGTTGCTGTTAGATCCCTCAACATTTCTTTTCTATCTCTTTATATTACCCACCCAACCCCTTCTCTTATTCCTGATCTAAATTCTATTTTCTCTATGCTTCCTCATCCTATCCTTGTTTTTGGTGACTTCAATGCCCACCATACGGCATGGGGCTGCCACTCCTGTGATGGTTTTGCGCTCTTGTTGGTGGAAATTATTGATGATGTAAACCTAATCATCCTCAATGATGGTTCGCCGACTCGTAGGGTATACCCTTCACAAAACCCTAAGTCCGCAGTAGACCGCTCCTTATCTTCCCGCTCTCTTGCTACTCAACTTTCCTGGAAGGTCCTTCCATCCAATTATGGTAGTGACCACTTCCCTATTCTCCTTTCTCTAAATCAAAATTCTACTCCTTTTAATTCCCCAAATCCCATCCTAAAATACTCCCTTAAAAATGTAGACTGGTCTGACTTTGCTAATTCTGTTGATGCCATGTTCTACTGCCTGTCTGATTTGGAAGATGACGAGAATGTCATTTCTTATTATAAAACATTTCTTAAGGCTCTTTTAACTGCGGCAGATCTTAACTTCCCCAAAAAACATTTTCCAAAAAAGCGTTTGTTTTCCACACCGTGGTGGGATGAGGAATGCACCCGCTTAACTACACAACGAACGGAGGCAGAGGATGCGTATTCTCTGTCTATGTCCCCTTCTAATTTTCGAATATACCAACGGTTAGACGCAAAATTAAAGAGACTAATTTCTAAAAAGAAAAAACTTGGTTGGATTGGTTTTTGTGAATCCCTTTCCCCCCGATCTCCTTCTTACGTAGTCTGGCTTAAACTTAAAAAATTTCGTCGTTCCCTAAACTCTGTTAACCCTACCTCCAATAATCCATCTGAATGGCTTAACGATTTTGTCGACAAATTAGCCCCCCCTTTTGCACCTTGTCGGACAAACTGTCTCTCTCCTCTCCCAGCATCCATTTCAAACGAAATGGATGACCCTTTTTCAATGTCTGAGCTTCAGTGTGCTCTGTCTGGTCTCACAGATTCCTCTCCTGGAGAAGATGGTATTCCATATTCTTTTGTTAAAAACCTCAATGAAAAATCTCAGAATGTCTTTTTAAATATTATTAATAAATTTTATTTGTCAGGTGTTATTCCAGAGGGGTGCATGTCGGTCACCTCCACGTGGTGCACCCTGGAAACGTAGCGGACAGCAGCTCCGTAGTTTGCTGCGGAGCTGCTGTCGGCTACGGCCAACGACCGACAGGGGTTCGGGGGGGGTGTGATGGGGGTCGTTCCTGTACTTCTCTGTGACGCAGAGTGGATCATGTGAGCGGCCCCATTACACATGGGAGGAGGACGGGGTTTCTTCCCTGGGGCGGGGAGGAAGAAAACCTCAATAAAAAATCACCCACAATCCCAAGGTCTAGCGTGCCGAGGGGATGAATGGTCGGAGGGCATCCGGCCCCTAGCGCTGGGGAGGGGGGGGAAATTATAAGCAAAATATGGAAAAAGTTCACGAAAGTTTACATCCCCAGGTGGGTCTCACCGGCTCAGGTCGGGAGGAATCCCACCCGGAGCCTAGCTCCGGTTCGTGCCCCACATCGAAATATGGGGGGGGCACCCAATTTTGCGTTCCGCACGTCCTTAGGGACGTCAAGAGCCGAGGAGGCTCCACTCGTTCTCGCAGTCTGGACGCGACGACTGCGGGGATCGAAAATGCGCAGGCGAGGCCCGACGGCCGGAAACGCCTGTGCGTCAGGGGGGAGGAGGAGTCGCTGGGGTCAGAGTCGGCGAGCGAAGTGCTGCCGCCCCCAAAAGTGCCAAAGGCACGATCGGGGCGAGGCAAGTCGCGGACCGACAAGGCCAGACCGGCGATCCGCATTCGGATCAAGGATCCGAATGGTAAGGAGCTGGCACGAGACAGGCGTGGGCGATTTATCCGCCCGGACACGCCTGTCTCCAACATCGCCGGCGACGATGAGGTGGAGGGGAGTGGCTGCGACTCGGACATGAGTTGTTCGAGTCTCAGCCTCTCCTCTTGTGCTGGGCCCAGCAGGGCTACAGACGGGGATACCGGGGACGAGCGCCCTGACCCCTCCGCGGCTTCGGCGGCCGCGCGTGAGGGGGGGAGCCTCCCTGGACCCGAGGTCCTGCAGGCGAAGATGCAGGCACGTCCCATGGATGAACTTGGTGCCTGCATCGCCAGCAATCTAGCGGCCATACAGAAGGTCGCAGACAGCTCCCGTAAGATGAAAGGGAGCCTCGTCTGCCACCTGCGCGAGGCCACGCGCAATACTCAGGCGGCGGTCGCTGAGCTCCTGCGGCGCCAATCAAAAGGCGCCGACGTGGAGAAGCTCGAACAGGAGAACTCCAAACTTCGAGCCGAACTCGCGACCGTCACTCAGCGGCTGGAGCAGCTGACGGCACAATTAAACGCCTTTCAGGCGAAACAGGGTGTTGTGCCGTCGGCTCCATCCAGTGACGTGGCGACGCCCAAGCGCGCGACGCCGGCAGTGAATACTGCTACGGCGTCTGCAGCGCGAGTCCCTGTCGCGCCCAGGAAGCGTGCCCCTGCCGCACAGGCCGGGCGCGCTCCTGCGGGGGCTGCGGCGACGTCGAGGGCTTCTATTGCTCCACGCGCTCCTGCTCAACTGACGAGCTGTGAAGCCGGGCTCATGGAGCACATCGGAGCCCTCATAGAGGAGAAGCTGGCCGCCTTCAGGGCGGAGCTCTTCCCCGACAGGGTATATAGGCCCGCATTGACGGGGAGAGCTGCGCCTATTCGGCCAGTGGAGGCCCCTTTGACGGAGCCTCCTCCGCCCGGGAAGCGGAGAAGCAGGGGGAGGAAGAGGAAGGCGGGACCGGCTCCTCCGCCGGTCACCGATTTACCACCGGTGCCCGCCTCCTTTCCCTCCTCCTCTCGTCCGACGGCTTCTGCCGAGTCTTGGGCGACGGTCGCGGCCAGGAAAGCGCAACCTGGATCGCGGCCGAAGGCGTCTTCTCAGTCTGCGGCAAAAAAGCCTGCGGCTAAGACGGCGCCTAAGAGGGGGCTCCCAAAGGTGCCGGCGACCGCGGCAGTCGCCATAACGGTCGTCAAAGGCGCGACGACGACCTATACCGAGGTCATGCGAGCTGTCCGTACGCGGGTTCAACCCCATGACCTCGGTATTGAGGCGGTCGAGCAGAAGAGGGCCGTCACTGGCGGGATCCTGTTGAACATCGGGGGTCCCGACAGTGACGCCAAAGCCGACCGTCTCGCAGCGCGGATGCGTGAGGTTCTCAAAGACCTCAATGTGAGAGTGGCTCGCCCAATTAAAACGGGCGAGATACGTGTGCTCGATCTGGACGACGCCACGACACCGGAGGAGGTGGCGTCGGCCATCGCAGAGGCGAGTGGGTGTTCGACGGAGAATGTCACTGTTGGCAGTATCCGTCGGTCACCCATGACGTTCGGCACGGCACATGTAAGGTGCCCTCTCGCCGCCGTGCGCAAGCTGGCGACGACCTCACGCATCCGCGTGGGATGGGGCTCCGCTAGGGTCAAGGTGCTGGAAGCAAGGCCGCTATATTGCTTCCGGTGCCTCGAGAAGGGCCACGTTGGGCAGACGTGTCCGAATGGGGCAGACCGGAGCGACCGGTGCTTCGCCTGTGGAGAGCGCGGCCACAGAGCGAGCCAATGTACAGCTAAGTCGCTTCGGTGCCCCTTGTGCTCAGATGTGGGTCGCCCGTCGGCCCATCGTCTGGGCGCAAAGACATGCTGTCAGACGGCGGGTGGGAGGAAGAAGGGTAAAAAGACCACTCCTTCCACCCCGGCTCATACGACCGCCGAGGCTTCCGCCTCAGCACCGGACTCTGCTCCGCAGGAGGCCATGGAGGTCTCCCATTCGCGGGAGTAAGGGTGCTGCAGACGAACTTGAACCACTGCCGCAATGCTCAGCAACTTCTAATGCAGACCATTGCGGAGTGGTCCATAGGCCTCGCGGTCGTGGCGGAGCCCTATCGCGTCCCCGACCACCCTCGCTGGTTTGGGGACGCCGCTGGCACCGTGGCCGTCCATTGGGCGGGCGGTGCGGGGGTCCCACCCTGTTCCCTGCTCGAAGCGGGTCAGGGATTCGTGGCCGTTCGGTGGGGCCCCTTGGCCATTGTGGGGTGCTACGTTTCTCCCAACAGGTCACTCGCCGGCTACGAGTTGTACCTGGACGGGCTGGCGGACTGCGTTCGCAGATGCCTACCCCGTCCGCTGATCGTCCTGGGGGACTTCAATGCCCACGCCAGGGCTTGGGGTAACTCTAGGGACGATCCGAAGGGAGTGACGCTTCTCGACTGGGCGGCTGGCTTGGACCTCCGGCTTATAAACGTCGGGTCGGAGAGCACTTGCGTGCGGTGGCAGGGGGAGTCGGTCGTGGACCTTACATGGGCGACTCCTCCTGCGATTCGCATGCTCTCGAGATGGCGTGTCGCTGAGGAGGTGGTCACACTATCCGACCACCGCCACATCTTTTTCGATGTGGCTATCCGCCATCCCGACCGATCCAGCCGTCGTCATGGAGACACCCTGTCGCGACGATGGGCCTTCAAGCGTCTAAACCGAGATCATCTCGAAGCCGCTGCCATCGTCGCGGCATGGCCACAAAACGCCGAGGAGATTTCGCCCGACCCCGAGGGTGAGTCGGTCTGGTTCAGGGGCACGATGACGTCGATTTGCGATGCATCGATGCCCCGGGCAGGCCGCTTCGAGCGCCGGGCGATGCACTGGTGGTCGGCGGAGATCGCGCAGCTGCGAACCGCATGCTTGCGCGCCCACCGCCAGTCCAGCAGAACCCGGAGAAGAAGGCGAGCAACTCCAGAGGAGAGAGACGAAGCCTACAGGGCTTTCCAGGAGGCCAAGAAGGCGTTGCGAGACGCCATCTCGGACGCCGGCGCTCGGTCCTGGAACGAGCTCCTCGAGGGACTCGACAGGGATCCGTGGGGGCGCCCATACCGCATGGTACTGGGCAAGTTACGCCCGTGGATGCCCCCGTTGACGGAGACCTTAGATCCGGATCTACTGAGAAGAGTGATAGATTCGCTCTTCCCGGTGATCCGGTCAAGTCCCCTGTATCCCTCGCTACCGCCGGTCACTTGGACCGACGAGTTGAGGGTTACAGAGCAGGAGTTTGGCCGAGCACTTGGTCGCCTGAGTGCCCGGAACACAGCGCCCGGTCCCGATGGGATTCCGGGACAGGCGTGGGTGTTAGCTTCGGCTCACTTGGGGGACAGGCTGAGGCGGCTGTTCGACAGCTGTCTCCGTAACGCCACGTTCCCCAAGGCCTGGAAGGAGGCAAGTCTGGTCCTCTTGAGGAAAGACGGCAGAGACGCGGACTCTCCCTCTGCGTATCGTCCCATATGCCTGCTGGACGAGGCTGGCAAGCTCTTCGAGCGGATTGTCGCTTCTCGTCTCAGCGGGCATCTGTCGTGCGTCGGTCCCGACTTGGCCGACAGCCAGTTCGGCTTCCGTCAGGGTCGTTCGACCGTTGACGCGATCATGCGCGTCCGGTCCCTGACGGAGCAGGCGGTGGCTCAGGGGGGCGTGGCGTTGGCGATAAGCCTGGATATCGTCAACGCCTTTAACGCTTTACCCTGGGTTGCCATCAGGGAGGCCCTGGTGTACCACCGTGTGCCTCTCTACCTGCAGGCAATTGTCGGGAGCTACTTGCGCGACAGGTACATTGTGTACGTGGGCCAGGACGGTACGAGGACCCGGAGGGAAGTGTACTGCGGGGTTCCACAGGGATCAGTCCTAGGACCACTCCTGTGGAATCTCGCGTACGACGCGGTTCTGCGTGTCGAGCTCCCCGCAGGCGTCAGCGTGATCTGCTACGCAGATGACACGCTGGTGCTGGCATGCGGGTTGAGCTTCGAGATGACCAGACGGCGAGCCGAACTCGGAGTCGAACTCGTCGTCGCGAAAATCTGTGAACTGGGTCTTCGGATAGCGCCGCATAAGACGGAGGCGCTATGGTTCCACAAGTGGCCGGTGGGCCGGGAACCACCCCGTTCGCAGATCATTCGCGTAGGTGACTCAAACGTCCAGGTGTCCAGGTACATGAAATACCTGGGCCTTGTCCTGGACGGTCGCTGGAGCTTTGAAGAGCACTTCAAGCTCCTGGTCCCCCGGATCGAGAAGGCAGTGGGTGCGTTGCACAGACTGCTGCCTAATCTCGGGGGACCGAGGGAGGAGGTTCGCCGCCTCTATGCTGGTGTCGTGCGATCGATGGCCCTCTATGGGGCACCCGTTTGGTCACACCGACTGACGGGCACCCGCCGCTGCAAGACTAAGATCCTGAGTCTGCAGCGGAGAGTGGCCATCCGCATGGTGCGGGGATATCGCACGATATCCTTTGAGGCGGCGACCCTTCTGGCGTGCTTTCCGCCGTTGGACATCCTGGCGGAGAGGGACGCGAGGGTCTACGACCAGACTCGCGCCCTCCGTCAAAGCGGCGGAAGTGCGTCCTACCCTGCCAGCGTCCTCGAAGCGCTCAGGCGGCAGGAGCAGAGAAGGGCACACACGACGTGGTGCGCCCGTCTCCGCGGAGACCGGTACGCGCACAAACGCGTCGTGAGTGCGATCCTGCCAGCCTTCGAGGCCTGGATGCGGCGGAAGCGACGAGTCACCTTCCGACTTACACAGGTACTGACCGGTCACGGTTGCTTTGGAGAGTACCTGTGTAGGATCGGACGCGAGGCGACGGCGGTTTGCCACCACTGCGGGGCGGACCAAGACGATGCCCAACACACGCTGGAGGCGTGTCCCGCGTGGACCGCGGAAAGGCAAGTCTTGGTCCAGCAAATTGGGCGAAATCTCTCCCTGCGAGCAGTCGTGTCGGCGATGCTACGCAGGGAATCGGCGTGGGAGGCCGTAGTCAACTTCTGTGAGACCGTCATGGTCCAGAAGGAGACTGCGGAGCGGGCTGCGTAGCCTCTCCGTTTTCCGTGCTGTGGCGGCCATCGCAGGGGGTTTTAGTGAGTACAATCTCACATAACCCGGTCTCCCCCCCAGGAGTCGGGTATCTATGAAGATTTACCCTGCGTAAACAAAAAAAAAAAAAAAGGTGTTATTCCAGAAACTTGGAAGTCACAAATAGTAATTCCCATTTTAAAACCCGGCAAGAATCCTTCAGATTCAAATTCGTACAGACCCATTGCTCTGTCATCAACTTTAGCGAAAATAACCGAGCATCTCTTAAAGAATCATTTGGAATGGATAATGGAAAGTAGAAATATTCTCTCACCTTATCAATTTGGCTTCCGAAAGGGTTTGAGCACTATCGACAGTCTGAGCATTATTACAACAGATATTCGAATTTCCTTTGAAAAGGAGAGTACCTTGTGGGTGTTTTTCTGGATATAGCTTCTGCATATGACAATGTTCTCCTCCCATGACTCAGGCTAAAATTGCACCAGCTGAGTATGCCTCCGAGGATGATACACTTCATATGTAATCTGCTTTTTTGCAGGTCAATAGTGGTAAAACACCAAAATACATCTCTTCCCCCTGATTGGTCTGGAAAGGTCTCCCCCAGGGCTCTGTCCTCAGCCCTCGGCTTTACAGCATTTAGGTTAATTATGCATTTGCAACATTTTACAATATGCTGATGACATTGCATTTTATTATCGATCAAATTCAGTAAGATATTACAATTCGTCTCAACTCTGCTTTGCATTATCTTGGCCAGTGTCTGATCATGGCCTGTCTCTATCGATAGCCAAAAGTCAGGCAGTTGCATTTTCTAGAAAGAGAATGGTTCCTGTCTTCGATTTGTTTTATGGGGATCTGAACGGAAAATATTTCTTGTACGGTGGTGAGTATTACATTCAAATTAATGGAGTGGCCATAGGTAGTCCTATGGCACCAGTATTGGCCAACATTTGAATGGAATATTTTAAAGAAAAAGCTTTGTCTTCGGGACCGCCAATAATTAAATTGTGTGGAAGAGGTATGTTGACAACATTTTTTTGCTTTTACTGCACGGGAAACAAACACGACGTAGAACAATATTTGGGTCATCTTAATTCTATTCACCCCAAAATAAAATTCACATACGAATTAGGGTCGGAAAGATCTAGCATTTCTTGATACCAAGATCCTGGTTAGGCCTGATGGTTCTGTTGGATATAAAGTACACCGAAAATCGACACAGACGGATAGGTATCTTCACGCCACCTCACATCACCACCCGCGCCATCTTAATTGGGTAAGAATGTGACCCTGATCACCTCGAGCACGAGCTGAAACATATTCAGGAGGTACTAAAACGCAACGCAACACGGGTGTAATGGGACCCCCATCCTGTACTTCTCTGTAATGTAACCGGCCCCATTACACATGGGAGGAGAACGGGGTCTCTTCCCTGGGGCGGGGAGGAAGAAAACCTCAATAAAAAATTACCCTTAATTCCAAGGTCTAGCGTGCTGAGGGGATGAATGGTCGGAGAGCATTCGGCCCCTAGCGCTGGTGAGAGGGGAAAACAAAAACGCAAAAATGGAAAGTATACATTTTTTTTTATTTATTGATTAAATCAAAAAAAGTGATACATTTTCCAGTTACATAATATACTCGCCAAAACTGGGTAGCCAGTTTGTTGGCGAGAACACGCTCACAATGTAATAAAATAGTATCTATGTATCCTACGCTCACAATATTCTCTTATACATACATTAATCTAACAATACAATAATGCATTGTTTATTTTTGTACATTATGATTACGATATATGTATGACTAGCTTTTGCCTGCGACTTCGTCCGCGTTTTCGTCGTTTTTCGAAAAAAAGTAGCGTATGTCCTTCCTCAGGGTTCAGTGATTTTGATGTGACAGACAGATTAACTATCGTAATTTAATAGGGAAATATAATATGTCAATCCACAATACTTGATTTCTATGATTTTTTTTTATTTTATAGGTAATAATGTTAACTTTTTATAAATTAGTGATGAGTGAGAGTATTATAAACGTAAGAGTAAACAAATATAATCAGAATTCTCCGAACTGCTAACCTATCAGGAGTTACACGTGTTATTGTGAGTCAACCATAAAAGATAGACATATGCTGTTGTGGGATATTTTTTAGGAAATTTTATGTAGAATATTTCCGTCATACATGATTTCTATGTAACTTTAACCATTAAGGCTGCATAGGCGACGGAAGCTTAAAAATTGGAGTAAAGTCTCCCGTTTTCCCTTTATTACTCTGCTCCTATTGATTGTAACGTGATGAAAAGTATACTATAACCTGCCCAGGAGCATGAAGAATAATTGTACTAAGTTTCGTTAAAATCCGTCCAGTAGTTTTTGTTTCTATAAGGAACATACATACAGACAGACAGACAGACAGACAGACAGACAGACAGACAGACAGACAGACAAAAATTTTACTGATTGCCTTTTTGGCATCAGTATCGATCACTAATCACCCCCTGATAGTTATTTTGAAAATATATTTCATGTACAGAATTGACCTCTCTACAGCTTTATTATAAGTATAGATAGATAGATAAATGTACTTTATTTTAAATTAACAGCGACCAATATAAATAACTTTTAACTTCTCCTTTAGAACTTTAACATTTAATTTGCGACCCTTTTTTAACCAAGTCGCCCCTATTTCATTATATATTTTAGGAATCAAATAGCTTTTCAACCTCTTTCCATAATAGTTGCTAGCTCTCGGCTGAACTAGTCTGGCTTCTGTTACACTTCTTGTATTGTACCTGCATATGTTCAATAACATTTTTAAACTCTTTTACATTATCTTAAGATGTACAGACAATATTTTTCAAATTTTAAATAATTTATCATAGTTCCCTTTGCAATCTTGCTTACGTTTTTTTTTAACAAAAATTTTGTTAGTTTTATTTGTATTTTTTTTATTTCATTTATATATAAGGAGTTCGACTCTATACTGCGGTCCTTCAAATGGGAGGTTCGGTAAGTGTAACTCATCCAACATTCCGCATAAAAAAAAAATCCCAAAAATAGTTTTTAAACATTTAAAATATTTAAATATTCGAGCTCCACTGTTCGTGCGCACGCATTACACTATCTAAGGCGCGCGCCGCACAGCTTCGGTTTACACTTACCTCGTAATGAGTAAAAGTGGTCGAGTCCATAGCACCTACCAATACGCAATCCGTAAGTTGCATATAAGGTTTGATACTCATGTATCGAGTCATCCATTTAGTGTATCGTAATACTTTAATTTTCTTTTACACACCAACCGCACCTAACTCACTGTATCACTTAACAAAACCTTTAAAAACATAAACACTTTCTGGTGGACACACGAGTGTAAACGCGCGCGAAAGATAATTTAACAAAATGCTAGGCGGGTCACTGATCTCAGTCAGCTGTGGTTAGGTCATTGACCTACGGTACCTACCTAATACGTCTAATTACCTCAGGTATGATTCGAATTTACCGTCACACTTGATCAGGCTTCGGACTGGCAAAGTAATTGTAACCACATCTTGTAAATAAACTTAATTGAATTTATCCCAACAGTTACGTAAGCGAAGGATTTCAAAAATTAATCACGTAACATTAAAATCAAAATGTGTCTGTTTACCAAAGTCATTTAATATTTCAGTAACAAACTGACGAGCGTATAAATAAGAATTATTAAAAACTGTGTTGCGACATTTCGATAACATAACATTTTTTAATACCTTAAACAAGCCTAGTTAAAAACAAAAAAAGAAAATTAATCATTCTTCTAATAATTATTAAACAAGTACATAAATATCACACGCGATCACAATCACTAGACACTCAAAACTAAATAAAAACAGATCATCTGTCTATGGCATTACGAAGTATTCGAGTCTCAACGTACCATTTAAGATAGAAAACAAACACTTTCGAGTGTACACACAAACCACGAGTCAAATTGTGTGCGAAAGATAAGCGAACAAAATCACTAGGTAAGTCACTGGCAAAAGTCAGCTGTATGGACCTACCAAACTACGTACAACTACGACATTACTTAACTTTACCTAAGTATGATTCGAATTTTCCGTCAAACTTCACCAGGCTTGCAATTGGCATATTAATTGTGACATCATGTTATTTAACTTAATGAAATTCATAAAAACATATAACAAAACTGAATAACGTCAAGGCAGGTATTAGCAGGCAATTGATCATAGCATTTAAATAAATAAACTATCACAACAATTAGGTGTGTTTAAAAATTGGACTCATCTCTATTTATAATAATTATTATACTAGCCTCCGCCTGCTACACTCGCGTGGTATGTTGATAAAAGTAGATAGAATAGGTAGTCTATGTGTTATTTTGAAGTAGAAGCTTTATTATTGTAAAGATTCATTAAAATCCATTTAAAACTTTTTGCGTGAAAGAATAACAAACATCGATACATACATACACATTTCGCGTTTATAATATTAGTAAGAAAATATTTCAAGTAACAACATAATCCTTTACCTAATTAAGTATTAAAATACTATTTTTTAATAATTATTAGATTAAAAAAATGTTCTACTATTGTATTTATAGTCTATCACAACTAATCTTTCATAAGCTATCTTAAATAACAATCATAATTTTTATACCTTAAACAAGCCTATTCAAATAATAAAAAAGGAATGAAATACTTTTCTAATAAAATTAAATGGTGTCACACGTATGTCATCACTATACATCTGAAACGTACACAAAATATTTAAAAAAAATAGCTCACCAATCCTTAGGTGAATAGATATTTTTATAACACTGAACTATTTTTCACAGTATCTATTAAACATATCGTCACTGGAAAGGCAAAACTACTAAAGCGCCATTTTGGCCAAAATGAGTTATATATATCGTTGGATTGGATTTTTCATTCTGCGTCGATTGAGCTAGGTTTCATGACGATCGGAGCACTTTTATGGCGTTTAGCACCGGAAATGGCGGCATTTTTTCAAAATTTTGCATTTTTGAGAAATACTTACATAGTACAATTTATGATTGATTTTGAACACTTGTCGTTTAAGTATTTTTATTGCCGAACATCAGCCACATTGAGCTCGTTCAGCAACTCAAAAAACGTTAATTTAATCATTGACGTCGCTTTAATAATTTTTGCCAGAGGAGAATATTAGTTGTTATGGTATTTAAGTAAATTTGCTTCACATAGAAATAAATGAGCGTGGTGCATTAGTATATTTTGGTTACGCACTTTTTAAATAGATAATAGTGTTAGCATATTTGCTTTACTTAACTATTTGTTTGAGTCTCCAATTAGAACAATTGGATACAGTCGATAGAAAATAATTGTTCTTTTAGCATGGACTATTTTACTGAAAAAAACATTACATTGGTTGTTTAGTATTAAGATGTTCATTAACTTATCAAAAATATTAACTTTAGTCTTTTGAAATTGAAATAAGTTATAATTACATTTGTTTAGTATTTAAAATACATACTATGCGCGGGACTTGACGGCGGTTCAGCTGATCTTGGCAAATGGTTTCGAGCAACGGTGGGTATTTGATGCATTTTTGCTTGTTTCTCCGACACGGCTATATTTCGGAAATTTAAACTAGTAAGTAAAAATATTTTTATATTTTACAAAAACATTTCTGTATGGTTATTAATCTTTTATTCGCAAATTATATTCTTTGTTTACGTTGTCTATTTGTAATTACCTATCTTCCTATCTATCTAAAATAAGTAGGTATTCATTGGTATTATCATCCATTCCTGTTGCTGAGCCCTTGCTTAATATATTAACTAAACAGGTTATTGTTTCAAACCAATACGTAACTAGAATGTGTATTCAAAATATAAGTGTCAAAAATGATTACGTACTAGAAACCTACTCATATTACATTAAATGAAATGCTTTATGCTATTTCTATTTCATTATTCTTGACGCAGGGCGTCTACAATCCTTTATAGTTTATCATCAGATATTTCTATAATTCATAATAATAATACATAATAATAATTATTATTAGGCATTTGGTCGCAATAAAAATTTTCAAAATCATAGAAAACGGAGTATGGATAGCGTCGACTATCCATCCTCATTTTATAAAAAAATTAAATCATCGTATAAGCCACACGATGTTAATAGAATATTTGGTAACGATGAAAGCGAAATTGGGTTAGATTTCGGTTCAAAGTACAGCCCACTTCTCAAAAAGGAGTAATCCTAGTTCCAGTAGTTAAGTTAAAGTATCCCATGCAAACATGGACCTTTTGAGAAGACGAAGCTCCCGTACCAAAAATGCTGCTTGTGTTTTTGGTACGGGAGTTTCGTCTTCTGAACTATCTTTGAAGCAACCATATAAAAAACGAAGATTAGACGAGCATCTTAAAAAGGCGGACATACTTCCTATTAGGAATGAAGAAGAATGACTTATGCTGAGAGCTTAAACGACGCAACTATTACTACTATTGATATTTAAGAAAAAAAATAAGTTTAGTTTTGGAAGAGATAAAAAATATTACTATTATAATAAACCAAGAGAATGCAAACATAAATCGCATTTATAAACATATTGATTTTTTGTCAGATAGGGACGAATTTGTTTAAGGTTCAAGTTTTGGGCAGGATTCAACAGAATCAAATGAAACTGATGGCATCTTGGAATTGTATGAAAAAAGAAGTGTTTAAATAAAAGACTTAAAACAAAGAAGTTTAATAATTTTGACGATACAATAGAAAAGTCAGCGCTGAAAAAAGCTAAAGATTTATAAAAACAATATTAAAAGGCAATTAAGAAATAGTGGACAGCAGTATGTAGCCGGTAAAATAGTAACAGAAAAAAGTGTGTAACATTATTTATGTACATCTGAAAATAGTCATAATGAATGCCATACGATAACTTTCGAAAAAAGACAAGCTATTTGTAATCATTAATGGAGTCTAAGTCCTAAAAGTTCTGAATACGCTATATGGCTAAAATATAGCTGTATATAAGCAAATTTTTTACGAATCTAGAACAAGAAAAGGCTAACGTTACTCTTGTACGGAAACAGAAGCAAAAGTGAAGTTCACCAAGTGTGAATTTTAGAAAAAAAAAAACATTAAGATGGTAGACTGTCCTGGCTCTATTAAACATATTCTGTTTTACAGTGATGCCTGCCCCGGACAAAACAAAAACAGAGTCGTCATTGCATGTATCCAAGCATGGCTACAGAATTGCGAGAAATGTAACTTTTTTTTACGCAAGGGAAATGTTCGAAAAGATACCTGATTCTTGGGGAGAAGATCGCGTTATGTGAAGTTTTATACCCCCTAAAACCCTTACGATGCCTCTGTGCATCCGCTGCCTCTCCCGTGCAGTGCACCGCTCGTGGTTGGCGGATCACAAAGTGTGGTCTTGTCCTCCCCGCACCCCTCGCTGATGCGTACGGCAGTTCGAGGCCATCCCAGCTACCGTCCTCCTCGGGGCCGTATGAAAATTGATGCGTGAGACCCCCATCTCACACATCCACGGCCTACTACCTACCCCGGACGCTGGTTAAGAGGCCGGAAGGACGATGCCTAAAGCCCGGAGACCCGACGAGGGCGACCGAGCCCTCTCCCGGGCCTGCCCTGCTATCTCCTGGATCATGACGGTCTAACAGAAGGAGGACTACGGCCTCCCCCGTAGTCTTTGCAAAGCGTCGCCGACACAACTACTCACAGGAAGAGGTCTGGCGCAATCTCCTGGACACACAAGTATTCTCCTTGGAGCCGTTAAATATTGACGTTAGTCGGGATTGTCCGGCGTGTACCGGCGAAATGGGTGATTCGTCGCTTTCTCCTCCATCCAGGCTTCCGCTAGCAGAACCGCTGTCACGACGCCTTTGTGCGCGTACAGCTCCTCGCGAAGACGGGCGCACCACGTGGTGAGAGACCTTCCGTGCTCCAACCGCTTCCGGATGTGGATTCGGTCATAGACCCTCGCGTCTCTTTCCGCCAGAATGTCTAAGGGCGGAAAGCACGCCAGGACAGTTGCCGCCTCAAAGGATATCCTGCGATATCCGCGCACTATGCGAATGGCCAATCTCCGCTGTACACTCAGGATCTTAGCCTTGCAGCGGAAGGCGCCCGATAATCGGTGAGACCATACGGTCGCACCGTAAAGGGCCATCCATCACACGACACCGGCGTAGAGACGGCGAACCTCTTCCCGCGGCCCTCCGAGATTAGAAAGCAGTCTGTGCATCGCACCTGCTACCTTCTAGATCCGGGGAGTCAGGAGCTTGAGGTGCTGCGAGAATATAAATAGCATCTAAATTAATTATATCTTGACCCGATATTCTTTTATGCCAGTGGATTCAATGCAATCTATTATAGATAATTGTTAGAAACACAATTATTTGGGCAACTTCTCAATGCTTGCCGACGGTCTTTAATTTAGCCCGAAAGAATCTTAAGCCCTGGAACGTGGAAGGAAAATCTGATAGGAAAAATATCGAAGATAGGTAACTTAGTCGTTGTATTTTCATAATTATGCATAGGAGACTATTTTTATTCAAATATACTTTATAAAATTTTTGAGTTATTAACAAAATGTTGAAGGTGCATATAGCACCATTAATAAAATTTGAACTACAACAAATGACAAAAAAATATACAATGGTGACATTTACAGGAATCGACTACTTATATCAAAAAAGGAATACAAACATTTATAGAAACTTTGTACAACAAAAAAAAATTCTGAAAACTACTATCAAGAATATACGAATTTTCCTAATGTCATGAATATCCAGGATACTCTTCAAGAATGAGACGTCAAAAACAACTATTAATTAAAAAAAAACTGTTATCAATGACAATAAATCAAGATGTTAATTATTATTGTAACTTAACCGAATAATTGGATATAGCGTGATGTTATGTATGTATTGTAGGTAAAATAATTTTTAATACCTACATTTAAATTTAAATATAATAGAAAAATATTCTTTATTTCGTATAAATCCTTATTAATTGATCTCGTAGTAAATGATATTAAACATCATCATTTTGTAGATTTATACCAAAGTTTCTTTTATTGTATAAATAATTATATAATAATAAATTTAAAGACTTAAAAATAATGTTCCTTTTAAAAAGGTGATAACGAAACAGTGTACATTTTTTTTAACGAATCTAAATTACGATATTAACCTTACCGCTGATTGAACTTTTATGGATTATTTTTGCGTAGACATAGAACTACCAGGTTACCAAAAAGTGCTTAATTAATTAAACAGGATTGAGTTATTTTGTTGCTACTTAGTATAACTAACCATAATTTTATTTACTTAATCGACCTATAAGTAAAAAAGATTTCAATTTAAATCATATTTTCAATCATTAGTTTTTTTTTATGTCACGATAGTACGAACTTTTTATAGGATAAGTAATTTTAACGTACGGTATAAGCTACATAGTGCAACGTTAAGTATTAATACCCTCAGTCATTTTTAGCCCGCCATGCACGTTAGTAGTATTTGCGTTAAAACAATTTTACAGACCTGCTCTTTTAGTATTTGTCGACATCGCAGCCAAAATAGATTTTGCAGATTAAGTACTTTCTGCTTACTAACTTTTTAAAGTAAAAGTACTAAAGCGACAGCTATTTCCTGAATTAAAAGAAATATGCACAAGATTTTAATTTCAGTAGATGCGTAACATTGTCAGAAAACTTTTTTGCCTTAACCATTTTTCGATTCATAAATCAGAAAAAAAGTTATGCCCGGTTTTGTCACAAAAAAAACTTTAAACTGCTCTCCTGTAAAATGGCCTTTTGTCGCTTTAGTAGTATTGGCTTTCCAGTGACGATATTTATTACGATATCTTTCACAGTAATCATTGTTTAAACATTTTTGTACTTCTAATAACACAATTTTGTCATTAATTCACTGTTTTTACACATTCGAAACTAACAATTTAACGCGCGTAATTTCTAACGTCTGGAGATACCGGAAGTTTTTTGCAACTAAAGTTAAAAAAAACAAGGAGAAATGCAAGTGGGAGTGAGACGAAGATATTCAACGAAGACTCGAAGGACAAGGCCGCGCTAGCGGCGAAACTGATAGATAACTTAAAACGAATTATCATTATTTAAAAATATTTAATACATAATTATAAAATACAGAACGTATACGTATACGTATTACGTAAAAATAAATAAAATATTACTCAACAGTAGTACGGCGGAGTGTTAAACATGTAATTCGTTTTTTCAAAAGTATTATTTAAAAATACCTTAGTACATTAATATTATTGAACTTCGCTAGATTACACAATATTATGAATTCTCATTTTTCGCATGACCTCTGCAACTTACGTATTATTTTAGTTATTGAATTCTAAATTGTTTGTTTTTGTTACTAAAAACTTATCATCAACCACATATTAGTTTTCTTTATAAAAAAATGATGAAACCGTACTTCAGCGAAAACTGAATGAACTATGGCTTAGGTTTGGTAAAAAAAAATATTACCTACTTCATTTACTAGTTACTGAACGTGGAAAGAGGTAGGTACTATAAAGTCTCGAATTGAATTAATTTACAATTTCAAAATAATTCGATTTAAAGTAAGTTCAAATCTACCAAGGAGAAATTTTGTTCTCTGTATCTTACATTCTCTTATTCTCTTTAAAGGTCATGTCACGGAAAGTGTCCTTTAATGTCGCTTAATGTGAGGTCGAAGCATCAAGTTTCAAGGTCACTGCTATCAGCCGCGATTTTCGTAATAAAAAAAATATAATTAAAATAACATATTATTAACAATACAACTTCAAAGAAAGATAAAAGGATTGAATACACTTAATTTACGTGACAATTTTTTATGAACTAAAATTATTTTGTTTTTAATTATTGTTATTTACAACTTTTTAATAATAACAAGAATCTATTATAAGACAAATAATTTTTAATTTTTTAAATTTTTTTGCACTTACGTATTTTATCCTTTTTATAAAATTTTAAGAGTTCATTCATCAGAATGTTTTATTGTGTTTTAGTAAATTAAAGTTATTCCATAAGTAAAATTGAATTTGAAATTTAATTTGATTAATACTCGACAATAATAAATATTAGTGTTGATGTTGTTGTATGTACCTAATATGATTATTATGAAAACAATGTTATAAACGTCCGATGGCGCTATTTCAGGGTTCAATAATACGGTTAAATAATAAAACAATAAAACATCGTCATTTTATTATTTATAAATAAATGTATTACTGTTGTTTTTATAATAATAAAAGTACGAAAATAAAACAGTTTAGTAAGAAAATTAATCATATTTTATACGAAAGTGTGGAATGCAGATTAAAAAAAATCTGTTTTAGGTAGCTAGGAATATTATTCTAATTTGCTAAACAAAAATAATTTTATTGTTCTGTTTTGGCACGTATAAAAAAATAACAGAGATATGGGAAGTGGGGCGCGGGGTACGGGCGATACGGCCATCGCCGCTGCGCAAGAGTCTTTCTCCTTCATCGTTAGGCCGGGTGCAGGGGGTGGGACAGAGAGGTCCCGGGATCGCACGTCGCGCGTCGGCGTGGTTATTAGAATTATTAGTATTTCGTTAGCCCTTAGAAATTGCGTTACAATGAATTGCTCGCGCAACTACCAGTTGATATTGCTTTGTTTTTTTTCATTTGTTAAGTGTGTAGGTTAGGTTATACACTTGTTTAATATTATACGCGTTGTCATCATACTGTCTAATTTCTATTAAATTAATTTTATAAACTCAAATAATCATAATAGTTTTTTAAAAAGAGATATTACTGTAAATAGGGATTATTTAAATTTTTAAACATGCCGAATTGTTGTGACAAAGTCGTTGATTTCTAATGTTTTAATTGACGAATTCGTGAAAATAGTGAAAATATGTTATTATAAATTACGATTTTTATAAACACGTATAGGCTATGACAAATATCGTGCAAAATATTAATATAGTGGGCAAAGATTTAAAACGTTTTAAATCTCTGATAGTGGGTATAACAAATGACATCAAAATTAAGTTTTGATAAAAATTGTGAATAAAATATTCAATTGGTGTTACCTAATTTGATTTATTTTGTTTATTTGTTTCGAAGGATACTTCGTGATGCCATAGACAGATGATCTATTTTATTTAGTTTTGAGTGTCTAGTGATTGTGATCGCGTGTGATATTTATGAACTTGTTTAATAATTATTAGAAGAATGATTAATTTTCTTTTTTTGTTTTTAAGTAGGCTTGTATAAGGTATTAAAAAAATGTTATGTTAGCGAAATGTCGCAACACAGTTTTTAATAATTCTTATTTATACGCTCGTCAGTTTGTTACTGAAATATTAAATGACTTTGGTAAACAGAGATGATTCTAATTTTTAAACACGCCAAATTGTTTTGACACATTTTGATTTTAATGTTACGTGATTAATTTTTGAAATCCTTTGCTTACGTAACTGTTGGGATAAATTCAATTAAGTTTATTTACGAGATGTTGTTACAATTACTTTGCCAGTCCGAAGCCTGATCAAGTGTGACGGTAAATTCGAATCATACCTGAGGTAATTAGACGTATTAGGTAGGTACCGTAGGTCAATGACCTAACCACAGCTGACTGAGATCAGTGACCCGCCTAGCATTTTGTTAAATTATCTTTCGCGCGCGTTTACACTCGTGTGTCCACCAGAAAGTGTTTATGTTTTTAAAGGTTTTGTTAAGTGATACAGTGAGTTAGGTGCGGTTGTTGTGTAAAAGAAAATTAAAGTATTACGATACACTAAATGGATGACTCGAAACATGAGTATCAAACCTTATATGCAACTTACGGATTGCGTATTGGTAGGTGCTATGGACTCGACCACTTTTACTCATTACGAGGTAAGTGTAAACCGAAGTTGTGCGGCGCGCGCCTTAGATAGTGTAATGCGTACGCAGTATAGAGTCGAACTCCTTATATATACAGGGTCATTTCTAAAACGTCAAAAACCTCGCAGGACGCTGTTACTAATATAATAAACAACAACTTTTGTTCTATGACTTTAGACAAAACATAATAAATTTTCCAAAAATAGACTTTAAAATTTTTATGGCACTCTCTAACATATTTTACATCTGTATTTTCTATTATAAGCAACGTTCACCAATAGCATGCCAGCTTTCGCGAACGATGGCACGCTATTGGCCAGCGGTGACCGCCTGCCGGGGAGTCAATGTACGCCGCACGCGCCTTTTTCTCTACGTCGAGTTTATCATTGTACGTTAATCGAACTGTACCTGCGCTACAAGCAAATGTGGGATGCTTTCGAAAAATCGTGTACACAGTGCAGTACTCAGCAGCATAAATTAAAAAAAAAATAGGTATTAATTACTTAATTAAAGTTTAAATTGCTAAACAAACCTTACTGTTCTCTGAATTGGACGGTGCGGAGTACTGCCGTTCGTTTACGAAAATTATAAAAGACTTTAAAAAATAAACCAACTGACTCCAAAAGCTAATAATAGATTTAAAATAAAAAAAAAAGCCGCAATCTACTTATTGTGACCATTTCAAAGATCCTCCAAACGATATTTCTGCTGTAAATTCGTGAGAAGTTATGTATCCTGTTGATTCCAATTGATGTTGCAGCATCAGGATAAGGTTACACAAATATGTTATTTTGATATCATTGATAGTATAGTACATTTCGCGTCGATGATACAAGTAGAAGTTACTCAGATCGTTTCAACAATTGAAAGAGTTAATAACCTTGAAACGTTTGATCATTTTTTGCTAAAAACCACCTCGATTACCTCAGCTTTTAAACAAAAAAAAACGCATTAAAATTGGTCTTCTCATTAGGGAGCTATGATGACATAGACAGACACACAGATAGACACGTCAAACTTATAACGTCCCTCTTTTATTTCGTTCACTGTAATGTCATAATTAATCAAGTTATATTGATATAAAAACCAAAGTACTGAACCGATATTGATGAAAATGCTATGAAACTTATCTGAAATGTTATTCAAGGTAAAAAAGTAAGGAAATCGCTCAGGCTGTTTCATTGGGGAACATACATAAAAAAATCCTCGGTGGACTGAATACCTTCCCCTTTTTTTAAGTCGGGTAAAAAAGATGCGCAACGTCATATTAAATCAATCGATTAATTGATTTTCAGACGATTCTATTAGACAATTTATTATTCAAATCGAGTACAAAAAGTATAATTCCATTTTCTGTTCAATTTAAAAATTACATATGAAATTAAATTTATTCCAATAATGTCTTATAAAAATGTAAGAAAGCGGATTTATTTTCTTAAAAAAAATAAAGAACGAATATTAAGTATTCAATGCAATAGCGGTTTAAAATATCTTAAAGCCTAAAATAATGATTAAAATATTAATATCATTAAATACATTTTAAATTTCAAATACAAAAAAATATACTTATTTATTATTATCACCGCCGTGTCATTTAGACAGCATTGTTTTAATACTGTATAAATACAAGAAATAATAAATTAATATTAAAGATTATTGTTGAATAATTAACAATAATATTCATCTAATGTAACATTTCGCATTTCACTTTTAAGGTGATAGTTTATTTAATAAAATAAAAAACAATACATAGCAATAATTCATAGTTTTATTTCAATCGATCACAATATTTAACCGTGTAAAATGTAAATGATTGCTTGTGTACGGCAAGTACATTATTACCTGACAAACATCGCGTTCTGTGTTTACCTCTTCCTACAAACAGTTAATTTATTATAGACCATGTTAAGAATGCAGTTTAAATGACAATCGTTGATTTGTCTTGTTATTATTTATACTGACTAGGGATTATTAATATTCCCCCAATAAACACATGACTGATACATTGAATCCACAATCCCTTCATACTTATCCAGGCTTAGGACTGGCTACATTAAAAAATGAAATAAGAACCGACTTCGAAACCGAAACAAGTATAATAAAAAGTAAAAAAAATATTTATTAAAAATTATTACATAGTATTGCTTTTCTCGATGCAGGGCTGTTAATGATTGAGGAGTTCTCCTAGTATCGCATCATCAGGCTCACTTCACCATATGAATTGTGACGACTATAAATTGCCTAGCAATCATATTGAAGTAATCGAATCGCAACCAGCGAAATGCTCGTTATTGGATAGTTCCGGTAGCCATCTGTGGTCTTCATCATTAGCTCCACTTCGTTTTTCGAAAGCAAATGAACAAGTTACTATCAAAAATACTAAAATCGGTATAGGTGTGCCTATAATATTTGAAGAGTTCCCTCGATTTCTCCAGGATCCCATCGTCAGATCCTGACCTGATTACAATGGGACCACCTTGGAAGTATACCCTTTCAAACAAGATAAAAAATTCAAAATCGGTCCACAAAAATCGGTGAACAAACATAAAAAAAATACAAACAGCCGAACATAGGTCCTCCTCCTTTTCCGAAGTCGGTTAAAAATGCGTGGCATATTATTGGTTATAAAATAGTAAAGTAACAGCCTGTAAATGTCTCAGAGCTGGACAAAGGCGTCCTCTCCTATTATGGAGAAGATTTAGAGCTTAATCCACCACGCTGCTTCACTGCGGGTTAACGGATATACATGTGTTAGAATTTCTCTCGGTATAAGTAGGTTTCCTTACGACATTTTCACATCCGAGCACGAGATAAATTTAAACACAAATTTAGGACTTAAAAAATCGGCGGTGCTAGCCGGGTTTGAACCCGCAACCATCGGTTGATTTCGACGTGTTCGAACCACTAGGCCATCTCGGCTCTCATTTTTTTTTTTGTTATGACATTCAAACCTTTAACCTTTAACGTTAACCTTTCATTAATAAACAAAGGGATCCATGAAATAGTCTTCAACCGACTACAAAAAAAATCTCAAATCATAGTGTGTAGTTTTAACCGACTTTCGAAAAATAAGGAGGTTCTCAATTCGTCGGGGGCTTTTTTATGTATGCTTACTGATAACTCCGTCGATTGTGGTCCGATTTTCAAATTTTTTTTTTGTCTGAAAGAGTATACTTCCAGGGTGGTCACATTATCACCAAGTCAGGATCTAATGATGGGATTCTGGAGAAATCGAGGGAACTTTTCAAATATTATAGCCACACCTATAGCGATTTACGTATTTTTGATAGTAACTCGTGCATTTGCTCTTGAATTGCCACATTTGGTGAAGTGGAACTGATGATGAAGACCTCAGATGGCCACACAAACTTCTCGAAACACTTGTTGTGTTTCACAGGCTACGATTCGATAATTTCAATTTGAATGTTAAGCAATTTATGTTATTGTGGAGCTGATGGTGCAACACCAGGAGAACTTCTCAACAATTAACAGCCTTGCATTGGGAAAAGCAATATTTTGTTTATGGCGATAAGCAGTTGACTTAATTTATTATTAAATTGACACTTTATTGTACCTATTAAATTTAGTTTTGAAGTTGGTTAATTTTTATTTAAATAAAAAAATATTTTTAATAATTTTTATTGTAAAAAAAATGTATTTTTTTAACCACATTATTTACAACAAGTTATTTTTTACTTACCATTTAAATTTAATTTTATGAATAATTATTACCTCCCAAGTGAAGTCTTGTGCATGGAAGCGAGTATCGCGCTTATGGCGAAATAGCATTTAACATAATCACCTTTACAACTAACATAAAGACCATAACAAAAAATTTTATTCATTTTAATTTGACCAAATTTTAAATATTTTTTCAATTATCATGTTACGGCTCGTGGTGTTTATCCCTCGACCAGGAAAAACTATATTCAATACATCTCTAGTTTGACTTGGCGAACATTGTGCGAAGCCTCGTCACATTGTGTTGATCGTAGGTACTACATATCATATCATGGCGAGTGGTATATCCTTTTTCAAAACAATTGAAATCGCAATTGTTGCCCACACATCTATATCTATACTAATAATAAAATTCTAGCGGGTCGCTGTCTGTACATGGAAGATATATGAAAAAAAATCTTACTGGGGGCCTTTACCAACGCAATAAAACCCAAAACAAACATTTTTAGAATTCTTATCTGTTTGTCTGTTTATCTGTGCGTTTGTGCACGCTAATCTCAGAAACGGCTTATCCGATTTAGATGCGGTTTTCACTAATATATTGTGGTAAGCTTCACTTAACATTAAGGGTTTGTTTCATGTCAATCGGTTCATAAATAAAAAAGTTATGTCAATTTAAGGGTTCACGTCGAACATTATTTTGTACTTTTCACTAAAAGCATGAAAGTATATACAGTACTTATATCAAAAAATACATTTTTAAATTTTTGTCTGTCAGTCTGTCTATCTGTTTGTTCCGACTAATCTTTAAAACGGCTGAACCAATTTTGATGGCACTTTTATTTGCAGTTAGCAAATGTTATAAGGAGCGACTTAGGCTGACTTCTATTTTAAATATTTTTTTAATCGATACGTATTAAAAAAATCTAACGAGTCGCTGTCTGCACATGACAGATATATAAAAAAAATATATTATTGGGGTGTTTACCTATGCAATAGAACCCAAAACAATCATTAGTTAGATATATGTCTGTTTATCTGTAAGTTTGTGTCCGCTAATCTCGGAAACGGCTTATCCGATTTAGATGTGGTTCTCATTAATATATTGCAGTAAGCTTCACTTAACAATTAGTGATTGTTTCATTTCAATCGGTTCATAAATAAAAAAGTTATGTAAATTTAAGAGTTTACATCGAACATTATTTTGTACTTTTCACTAAATGCATGAAAATATATATCAAAAAATCCAATTTTTTAATGTTTTGTCTGTCAGTCTGTTTGAAACTAAAACAGCTGAATCAAATTTGATGGGACTTTCACTTGCAGTTAGGGGATTAATCACGTGAGAGGAGGGAGAGGGGATGGAAGAAAAAAAATTACGAAATATCACAAAGTCTAAAAAGTTCTTAAAAACATTACTTGATTAATGAACAGTCCCTATACCCAGCTAATATTATAATATTAACTTATTATAAGGATTAACTTAGGCTACTTTTATTAAAATAATACATATATTTGTTTTAATGAATAAGTAAAAACGAGATAATTCTCTTAATATTTTGTTATTGCGTAATCGCGATAGCAAAATATTGTAGAACCCAATAAAAGAGTGAACAATATCTGATTTAAAAAGGGAAGGTTATACATCTACACATATAAAAGGATGCTGATAAGCAATAATGTGTCAACCCACAAAAAGTCAACTTTTAAGATATTGATGTATTTTGATACTGCGTCACCTATTTAACATTATCCAAACAAATTTCAAGTCATCTAAATTAAATAAGTATGGAAAAAAGTTTCTTAACTCAATGTTTCGTATTTCAGGTGCGTTCCATATTTTGCAATTTATAAAATAATCTCAAATATTTAAAAACTAATTATTATATAACATATTAAATAAATCTATCTGCTTTTATTCTATATACATTTTATCAAAATAGAAAAAAAAGATGAATAAATACGTCTACAAACTAATTTATTAAGAATAGTTTTGACATATTTAGACGCCATTTTCTCAAAACGAATTCCGTGTGACTTGACACAGTATTGCTTATCAGCTTTCAAATATAATTGATGTGTCCGTTTGTAATTTTATATAAATGCATATGAAAGTATACAAGGTACTGACAACAAAATTAATAACTTTAAAATTTTTGTCCGTCTATCTGTCACTCAGTTTGTTACGGCTAATATCTAAAACAGCTGGACCTATTTCGACGAAACTTTCACTGAACAGAAAGCTAAAGTAATAAGGAACAAAATTGAAACCAATGAAATAGTGAACAACATCTAATTCAAATAGGGAAGATATATGTATATTATATAAACATAATAATTTAGAAAATAATATATTTACTAGGTAATTTTTTTATTGGATATGATAGACCAAACCCGAAACTAAAAAATAATTAAAGGCGAAAAAAACTAAAACTATATCATTAGTTTTTGAAAAATAAGTTCTCCTAGCCAGAAACGAACACGTTGATTTTGGAAAAAATTAACATTCTGTATGATTGTATCATCTGATACTGTCACATATTATAAGAATCAACTTCAGAGAGGTATTAGTATATAGTTAACTGCAACAAAGAGAAAGGGCAAATTTTTTATAAAATTCTATCAAATTCATACATTAATTAAATCTTTTGTAATTCTTCAAAAAAAAAACGATCATACCTAAAAGTGAAATTTAAAAATTATAACGGGATGTTGTAACGCTAATAGCGGGTGAGTGCAATAGCCGAGTCCAGTGAAATGTAGATTTTCAATTAATTGATTCATCTTTTTAGGAATTATCTAAACCTACTTAGGTAACGGAGTAGATGACGAGGACCAAAACAAACGTCACATACTATCAACGTTGTATAGCTCACATAGAAAAAATAGACAAACATAAAATAAGTTACTGTGAGTTATTCATTTTATATATTTTTGATTGTATTCTTACTTTAGTAGGTGACTAGCATTTTGATGCAAATAAACAAATCGTTCGAAGTAATGCAGACTTTTTTTCTAAACTTACTGGGAGCCATGATTTAACCCACATATTTCATTATGTATGTTTGATATATATAGAATCGATTACTTAACTTTAATTCATGTATAGATTTAATGTTATTTTGTTAAAAAATAAATCTTTTCCTTTAATTTGTCTATTACTATTACTTTCCAAAAGTTGATTCTTACAAGTGACACTATTAAGTAGGTGGTGCAATAACACAGAATGTATTTATTTTTTTAATTAGTGGGTTCAATCCCTGGTCAGGAGAATCATGAAATAAAAAAAAACTTATGATGCAGTTTTAGATTCCTCAAAATCGGACACGAGACTCCTTTAAGTATTTTTCGCGATTCCTTAAAGTTCCGGATATGGCCTATCAAGCCCAGTTGAAAAAGTCACCCGATATATAATACAAGGAGAACCTCGGCGGTAATATACTGTTATACAGTCGAAATTTTAAAGACTAGCACAAAGCACTTTACTTCAACATTTATAGTGAAAACCGTGAAGGAATACCGTATCTGAGTTAGTGTCTGCTTATAAATACAACCAGAAAGTTCCAAAATCCAAAGTAAGAAGCTTTTTTCTTGAGCAGCACCGCAGATTATTATAACCTTGCTTTGCAGGAGACATGCCAAGCATTCTGTAATCCACGCGAACGAAGTCGCGGGCACAGGTAGTTTACACTAAAGCGGTGTTGAAGTTTTTATGCGGGTTCTTACGGGTTATCACTACAAATGTTTGTTACGAATGTTATAGTCGTCACACCTGGCAAGTATTCGCATCATCTGTGTACTCAACTTTGGAATATCGATACACTGATCCTGCAATTATTGTTAAGTAAACACAACCGAAAAGTAGGTCTACTAGGACACGCAGCGCGTGCGCATTAACGCGAACGAGCGGAGCAGCTGACGACCGCCGCTAACTAGGTCAAGTTTAGGCATCTCTCCCGACTCCGGGGCGGCCCCGAGCGGCTTTGTCTGCGCGCATCCCCACCCCTACATTTCGCATTTGACTGTTTCTTATCTTCTTTCTTTTACTTGCACGTAGAGTTTAATAAAACTAGAGAAATCAACTTAAATATTTTTAATTTTGCATGAAAGTAAAATATTATGAATTATTAAAAGTCGTAGAACAAAAGTTGTTGTTTACGATGTTACGAATAAAACCCTACGAGGTTTTTAATGTTTTACAAATGACCCTGTATATATAAGGAGTTCGACTCTATACTGCGGTCCTTCGAATGGGAGGTTCGGTAAGTGTAACTCATCACATTCCGCATAAAAAAAAATTCCCAAAATAGTTTTTAAACATTTAAAATATTTAAATATTCGAGCTCCACTGTTCGTGCGCACGCATTACACTATCTTAGGCGCGCGCCGCACAACTTTGGTTTACACTTACCTCGTAATGAGTAAAAGTGGTCGAGTCCATAGCACCTACCAATACGCAATCCGTAAGTTGCATATAAGGTTTGATACTCATGTTTCGAGTCATCCATTTAGTGTATCGTAATACTTTAATTTTCTTTTACACAACAACCGCACTTAACTCACTGCATCACTTAACAAAACCTTTAAAAACATAAACACTTTCTGATGAACACACGAGTGTAAACGCGCGCGAAAGATAATTTAACAAAATAGCTAGGCGAGTCACTGATCTCAGTCAGCTGTGGTTAGGTCATTGACCTACGGTACCTACCTAATACGTCTAATTACCTCAGGTATGATTCGAATTTACCGTCACACTTGATCAGGCTTCGGACTGGCAAAGTAATTGTAACAACATCTCGTAAATAAACTTAATTGAATTTATCCCAACAGTTACGTAAGCAAAGGATTTCAAAAATTAATCACGTAACATTAAAATCAAAATATGTCAAAACAATTTGGCGTGTTTAAATTAGAATCATCTCTGTTTACCAAAGTCATTTAATATTTCAGTAACAAACTGACGAGCGTATAAATAAGAATTATTAAAAACTGTGTTGCGACATTTCGCTAACATAACATTTTTTTAATACCTTAAACAAGCCTACTTAAAAACAAAAAAAGAAAATTAATCATTCTTCTAATAATTATTAAACAAGTACATAAATATCACACGCCATCACAATCACTAGACACTCAAAACTAAATAAAAACAGATCATCTGTCTATGGCATCACGAAGTATCCTTCGAAACAAATAAACAAAATAAATCAAATTAGGTAACACCAATTGAATATTTTATTCACAATTTTTATCAAAGCATAATTTTGATGTCATTTGTTATACCCACGATATTAATATTTTGCACGATATTTGTCATAGCCTATACGTGTTTATAAAAATCGTATAATAACATATTTTCACTATTTTCACGAATTTAAAGTCAATTAAAACATTACAAATCAACGACTTTGTCACAACAATTCGGCATGTTTAAAAATTTAAATAATCCCTATTTACAGTAATATCTCTTTTTAAAAAACTATTATGATTATTTGAGTTTATAAAATTAATTTAATAGAAATTAGACAGTATGATGACAACGCGTATAATATTAAACAAGTGTATAACCTAACCTACACACTTAACAAATGAAAAAAAAACAAAGCAATATCAACTTGTAGTTGCGCGAGCAATTCATTGTAACGCAATTTCTAAGGGCTAACGAAATACTAATAATTCTAATAACCACGCCGACGCGCGGCGTGCGATCCCGGGACCTCTCTGTCCCACCCCCTGCACCCGGCCTAACGATGAAGGAGAAAGACTCTTGCGCAGCGGCGATGGCCGTACCGCCCGTACCCCGCGCCCCACTTCCCATATCTCTGTTATTTTTTTATACGTGCCAAAACAGAACAATAAAATTATTTTTGTTTAGCAAATTAGAATAATATTCCTAGCTACCTAAAACAGATTTTTTTTTAATCTGCATTCCACACTTTCGTATAAAATATGATTAATTTTCTTACTAAACTGTTTTATTTTCGTACTTTTATAATATTTCAACAGTAATACATTTATTTATAAATAATAAAATGACGATGTTTTATCGTTTTATTATTTAACCGTATTATTGAACCGTGAAATAGCGCCATCGGACGTTTATAACATTGTTTTCATAATACTCATATTAGGTACATACAACAACATCAACACTAATATTTATTATTGTCGTGTATTAATCAAATTCAATTTTACTTATGGAATAACTTTAATTTACTAAAACACAATAAAACATTCTGATGAATGAACTCTTAAAATTTTATAAAAAGGATAAAATACGTAAGTGCTTAAGTAAAAAAATTATTTGTCTTATAATAGATTCTTGTTATTATTAAAAAGTTGTAAATAATAATAATTAAAAACAAAATAATTTTAGTGCATAAAAATTGTTACGTAAATTAAGTGTATTCAATCCTATTATCTTTCTTTGAAGTTGTATTGTTAATAATATGTTATTACATTATTAGTAGATAATAATAAGTCAAATATCGACTTATTATTTTAATTGTATTTTTTTATTGCGAAAATCACGGCTAATAGTAGTGACCTTAAAACTTGATGCTTCGACCTCACCTTAAGCGAGTTTAAAGGACACTTTCCGTGACATGACCTTTAAAGAGAATAAGAGAATGTAAGATACAGAGAACAAAATTTCTCCTTGGTAGATTTGAACTTACTTTAAATCGAATTATTTTGAAATTGTAAATTAATTCAATTAGAGACTTTATAGTTCCTACCTCTTTCCACGTTCAGTAACTAGTAAATGAAGTAGGTAATATTTTTTTTAACAAACCTAACCCATAGTTCATTCAGTTTTCGCTGAAGTACGGTTTCATCATTTTTTTTTATAAAGAAAGCTAATATGTGGTTAATGATAAGGGTTTAGTAACAAAAACAAACAATTTAGAATTCAATTACTAAAATAATACGTAAGGTGCAGAGGTCATGCGAAAAATAAGAATTCATAATATTGTGTAATCTAGCGAAGTTCAATATTATTAATGTACTAAGGTATTTTTAAATAATACTTTTGAAAAAAAAACTGGTCAAGTGCGAGTAGGACTCGCGCACCGAGGGTTCCGTACAAACTTATAGAAATCTATATAAGACTAACCCATCTACGCCATTTGTGGTCTTCATCATCAGTTCCAACATAAGTTACTATCAAAAATAATAAAATCGGTATATATATATATATATCTAATCTAAATCGGTGTACGTTTGCCTATAATATTTGAGGAGTTCCCTCAATTTCTCCAGGATCCCATCATCTGATCCTGACCTGAAGACAATGGGACCACCTTGGAAGTATACCTTTTCAAACAAAAAAAAATTTTGAAAATCGGTACCCAAATGGCGGCGTAATCGGCGAACAAACATAAAAAAAAATTAAATACAAGATCGAATTGAAAACACTCCTTTTTAGAAGTCGCTTAAATATAATCAAATATTATGTAAATATGGATCACGTTCCAAAAACTATTTTGAAACTACTTAGGAGTACTTTAATTTAAAACACGATCATGGATGCAATCCATGGAAACACAGTTATAGCGCGATTCAGGATACACCTAGCGCCATCTCTTGACAATTTTAATGAACTAACTTGTTGACTTTGACATTAACAACATAATTATATTATATTTTACTCTCGTTTTATTTTTATTTATATTCTACTACACTCCACTACCCCTGCACTACGTTTGTAAAATATTTAGATTTACATTATCAATCAAAATATCGAAATATATATTAGTGTTGCCAAGACGAAAATAATTAGTCCTTAATTCGAACAAAACTAATTGTTTATTTATAAATAACTAATTATATTACTAATATCCAGAAGACTTATATGTGTAGATAAATAAGTAAATTAAATAACTCGATCTGTTTGAATTTAATTTTAAAATTTTCGTACTAAGTCAATACGAGTACTTAAATCAAATCGCGTGAAGCTCTTATATTGAATGTTAATTACGTAATGACGTTATAAATCGACGATAAAACTTTTAAATGAAAAGTTTATTTTATAATTTTTAGCGCGTTTAAATAATAATTAAAATAAAATTTTTTATTAATCGAGCAGAATTATATCACAGTTAATGTCATAATGTTGTAATAGATGGCATTAGCTGTACGCTGCATCGCGCTATCATTTTGTTAGCTGCGATATATAGATTGCATTGCGTTGTTTATAAAGGTTTGCTGATTTTTAATGTTTTCGTATTGATACAAATTTCTTCTCAGTGTTTGTAAAATTGTTTTTTTGACCATGGTCAACTTCTATGTTAATTTGTTACAAGTACATATAATTTTAATTCTAAGATTAATATATTTTTCGCTTGATCAATTTACAACTTGATACATTTACGCGTTCCTGAGAAAAAGGTTGAAAGACAGACGTACAGACTGACAGACACACGAACAGAAATTTACAGTTTTCGGATTTTTTCCTTTATGTTTACTAAAGGACCTTGCTCCTGGCCAAATTTCATAATGCTTGGTCAATGGGAAGTACCCTATAGGTTTTGATTCCCTTGCGAAAATGTTAAAAACGCTATCATACTTAAAATATGTGATATAAATGACCGTATCTTTTGATTGCGTTAACTTAGAAGTTTGATTTTTTCACAGCCCTTAGTAATTAGAACTCTGAGTACTTGACGTTGATAAAAATTTGTTACCTTCACGCGTTTCTGAGAAAAAGGTTGAAAGACAAACTTACAAACAGACAAACATACATACAAAAATTTACAGTTTTCAGATTTTTTCCTTTATTTGTACCATAAGATCTTACTTCTTGCCAAATTTCATCGTGCTAGGTCAATGGGAAGTACCCTATAGGTTTTGATTCCCTTGCGAAAACGCTAAAATGGTCAAAATATACGACATATTTTCCATTATCTTTTGATTGCGTTGACTTAGAACTTTAATATTTTCACGGCCGCATGTCATCGTAGACTTGAGTATATGATATTAATTTCAACATGATACGTCCATGCATTTCTGAGAAAAACGGGTTGACATCCCGACAGACAGACAGACAGACAGACAGACAGACGGACAACAAAGTGATCCTATAAGGGTTCCGTTTTTCCTTTTAAGGTACGGAACCCTAAAAACGAATTACATGTTTAACACTCCGCCGTACTACTGTTGAGTAATATTTTATTTATTTTTACGTAATACGTAATTCTGTATTTTATAATTATGTATTAAATATTTTTAAATAATGATAATTCGTTTTAAGTTATCTATCAGTTTCGCCGCTAGCGCGGCCTTGTCCTTCGAGTCTTCGTTGAATATCTTCGTCTCACTCCCACTTGCATTTCTCCTTGTTTTTTTTTAACTTTAGTTGCAAAAAACTTCCGGTATCTCCAGACGTTCGAAATTACGCGTGTTAAATTTTTAGTTTCGAATGTGTAAAAACAGTGAATTAATGACAATAATTGTGTTATTAGAAGTACAAAAATGTTTAAACAATGATTACTGTGAAAGATATCGTAATAAATATGTTTAATAGATACTGTGAAAAAAAGTTCAGTGTTATAAAAATATCTATTCACCTAAGGATAGTTTATGAGCTATTTTTTTTAAATATTTTGTGTACGTTTCAGATGTATAGTGATCAACCGATCACGTGTGACACTCTTTATACAATTTTATTAGAAAAGTATTTCATTACTTTTTTTATTATTTGAATAGGCTTGTTTAAGGTATAAAAATTATGATTGTTATTTAAGATAGCTTATGAATGATTAGTTGTGATAGACTATAAATACAATAGTAGAACATTTTTTAAATCTAACAATTATTAAAAAATAGTATTTTAATACTTAATTAGGTAAAGGATTATGTTGTTACTTGAAATATTTTCTTACTAATATTATAAACGTGAAATGTGTATGTATGTATCGATGTTTGTTATTCTTTCACGCAAAAAGTTTTAAATGGATTTTAATGAATCTTTACAATAATAAAGCTTCTACATCAAAATAACACATAGACTACCTATTCTATCTACTTTTATCAACATACCACGCGAGTAGCAGGCGGAGGTTAGTATAATAATTATTATAAATAGAGATGAGTCCAATTTTTAAACACACCTAATTGTTGTGATAGTTTATTTATTGAAATGCTATGATCAATTGCCTGCTAATACCTGCCTTGACGTTATTCAGTTTTGTTATATGTTTTTATGAATTTCATTAAGTTAAATAACATGATGTCACAATTAATTTGCCAATCTCTAGCCTAGTGAAGTTTGACGGAAAATTCGAATCATACTTAGGTAAAGTTAAGTAATGTCGTAGTTGTACGTAGTTTGGTAGGTCCATACAGCTGACTTTTGTCAGTGACTTACCTAGTGATTTTGTTCGCTTATCTTTCGCACACAATTTGACTCGTGGTTTATGTGTACACTAGAAAGTGTTTGTTTTCTATCTTAAATGGTACGTTGAGACTCGAATACTTCGTAATGCCATAGACAGATGATCTGTTTTTATTTAGTTTTGAGTGTCTAGTGATTGTAATCGCGTGTGATATTTATGTACTTGTTTAATTATTAAAGTAGAATGATTAATTTTCTTTTTTTGTTTTTAAGTAGGCTTGTTTAAGGTATAAAAAAAATGTTATGTTAGCGAAATGCCGCAAAACAATTTTTAATAATTCTTATTTATACGCTCGTCAGTTTTTTACTGAAATATTAAATGACTTTGGTAAACAGAGATGATTCTAATTTTTAAACACGCCAAATTGTTTTGACACATTTTGATTTTAATGTTACGTGATTAATTTTTGAAATCCTTCGCATGTAATATAATAAATTCAATTAAGTTTATTTGAAGAGAGATGTTGAAGAATTACTTTGCCAGTCCGAAGCCTGATTAAGTGTGACGGTAAATTCGAATCATACCTGAGGTAATTAGACGTATTAGGTAGGTACCGTAGGTCAATGACCTAACCACAGCTGAGTGAGATCAGTGACCCGCCTAGCTATTTTGTTAAATTATCTTTCGCGCGCGTTTACACTCGTGTGTCTACCAGAAAGTGTTTATGTTTTTAAAGGTTTTGTTAAGTGATACAGTGAGTTAAGTGCGGTTGTTGTGTAAAAGAAAATTAGAGTATTACGATACACTAAATGGATGACTCGAAACATGAGTATCAAACCTTATATGCAACTTACGGATTGCGTATTGGTAGGTGCTATGGACTCGACCACTTTTACTCATTACGAGGTAAGTGTAAACCGAAGTTGTGCGGCGCGCGCCTTAGATAGTGTAATGCGTGCGCACGAACAGTGGAGCTCGAATATTTAAATATTTTAAATGTTTAAAAACTATTTTTGGGATTTTTTTTTATGCGGAATGTGATGAGTTACACTTACCGAACCTCCCATTTGAAGGACCGCAGTATAGAGTCGAACTCCTTATATACAAATATTATAATACATATAATACATATAGTCAAGTTTGTTTCTAAAGATTTTATATAAGAATATTAGGTCTAATAAGGTTCTTCTGTTTTCTAAGGTCATCATGTTAAAATATTCGATTCTCTTTGCGTAAGTCGAAATTTGTTTAGCAACACCCTCTGTGTATACTAAGTGCCATAGGAAACGCCTCTGTATACGTTCTAGCCTCAGCTGATGGGTAGCATAATGTGGTCGCCAGACCATACTGCAGTATTCCAAATTGCTACGTACAAGGCTGTTTTACTAAAAAAATTTGGTCTTTACGTGTTTGAAAATTTTACCATTCCTTAAAACAAAGCGAAGCATTTTTGTACGTCGTCGTATATACGTAACATATATGTTAATTTCTGATCCAATAAAACGCCGAGATCCTTTATATGGGTTACTTCCGTTAATTTTTCGTGTTGAAGGTAATATTGTGTCGACAAAATGTTGTGTTTGCGTGTGAATTTTATGTGCGAACGTTTTTTTTATATTAAGTGACATGCCATTAGTCTTAACCCATTTGACTATTCGATTAAAGTCCATTTGTAAGAGGACTGAGTCGTCAATCGAATGAATAATTTTTGAGAACTTCAGGTCATCAGCATAAAGGGACGGTATGGAGTATTTAAAACACGTTACGATGTCATTAATAAAGATATTAAATAGTATTGGCCCTAAATGGGAACCTTGGGGAACGCCTGTTGCTATCATGTGTTTGTTTGATGTGTAACCATTAACTGCAACGCAATAACTTCGGTCACTTTGGTATGAAGAAAACCATTGCAGCGGTACTCCAGAAAAACCATAATGCTCTAGTTTCTGTAGTAGAATGCAGTGAGGTTCTTTGTCAAATGCCTTATGGAAATCTGTGTAAATAGCATCGACCTGTTGTTGAGAATCAATAGCTTCACTTAGATATTCAGTGAAGTTCACTAAATTCGTACTACAAGACCTGCCCGTAACAAAACTATGCTGATACTCTGATATGAAACGTTTCATATACACTTTTATATAAGGACATACTAAGGATTCAAAAATCTTGGCGAACATGGATAACATATTGGTCTATAATTTTGCTCTAAGGAATCTTTGCCATCTTTATGAATAGGTATAATCCTAGCATGTTTCCATGCAGTAGGAAATATTCCAGTTCGCAAAGAAGTGTTAACAATTATGTACAACGGAAGGGCCAAGCTGGAAGCACAATTCCTAATCAAGATAGGCGGTATGTTGTCAGGGCCAGGGCCTTTTGAGATGTCTAAGCTAGCTAGCTAGCTATTAAAAATAGTTTCAAGGGTGATTTCTGGAAATGTGAAGTTGTCGCTGATACCTGTCATTGGAAGAAGATGTTTTGAGGTATATTCTTGGGTTAGACGTGTGACATTATTCGTCGGCTTGTAAAGTGTGCTAAAATAACTAGAAAATAAGTTGCAAATTTCTTCTCCAACATTAGTTGTGATCGTGCCGTCAGTCATTGATGAAGGGTAAGAACTTCTATTGTTTCTCTTACTTTTAAGGAAGGACCAAAACATTTTAGGGTTTTTTTGGATCTGAATCTCAATATTATTATTATGGTTATTGTATGCGTCTTGAGATAATTTTCTACAGCGTTTACTGATTAACTTGAGTGATAAATCATCCATTGGGTTCTTATACTTTTTTACGCGATCCAATAGTTTGTGTTTTTCTTTAAGTCTCTTTTTTAAACTTTGACTAAACCAGTTGGGATAACTATCTTTTTTAACATTTTTTAGTGGGACAAATTTAGAAATTAAGTTTTGTAAAGTATTGTATAGAAGGCATATCGTTTTATTGACGTCAGAACAGGCCTCCAGTACCTTATACCAATCTAATTCATCTAATGATTTAATGATAGAATCAAAATCAGCTTTAAAGAAGCAATATTTTTTAGTCGTGTTACTTTTAAGTGTATCATATTCAATACTAGGGATGCGAATATCTAAGGGAGGATGCAGCGAATCAATATTGCAAATAGAATTATTAGACAGTTCCACGTAGCATTTAGGAAAGTTAGAGAGTACAAGGTCTAAGATTTTATTTTTATTATGAATGATGGTATTAAATTGCTGTAAACCATTTAAAGATACAAATTCTAATAATAACTGCGCAGCAGGAGGGTTGGGCTTAAATAATGAATTTTGGAACATGTTCCAGTCAATACAACTCAAATTAAAGTCACCCAAAATACAAGTGTACATGTCATGCTGCTCGGCTACGTGATAACAATTATTAAGAAAGTGTTCAAGAATCGTTTTTTTAACGGGTGGTGGAAGGTACACAGCGCATAGGACTAATGATTTGACGCCTTTGAAATTTGAAATTTTTAAAGTGATCCAAATATCCTCAATATCGCTTTCCCATTCATGTTTTCTACAGGATATTAGATTTTTATTAATACCGATAAGAACTCCTACACCATCCGTTTTATTGCTGAGTTTGCAAGAGCTTCTTTCTCTTCTGTAAACAGTATATCTGTTATCAAACAACTCACTGTTTAATATTAAGCAGTTTAACCACGTTTCAGTCAACACAATTATGTCGTAATTATTAACAGAAATATTACGGTATACTTCATGGGTCTTAGTTTTTAAGCCACGAACATTCTGGTAAAATATATTCAAAGCTGAGAATTTTAACAATAAAAATACCAAAATCATGACAACACTTTCAGAAAATTACCGACATCACTTTAACGTGTCCAAAAACTCCATGTCCTTAACTATTTTGAAATCTGAACTGTCAGTTTTCCGAACAAAGATACGCCCGTTCCTTATCCATACGTATCTATAGCCCTTTTCCTTTGCCTTGATTCTTGTGGCCGCATGTAGAACTTTGTTAGCAGGCGATAAATGTTCCATAACATAAATAGGTTTCTTGATTCCCCCGATACCTAAATGCGATGTGTTCAATTTGTCATTTGGATGCGTTTTGTTAAATTTGATAACAGATGCTAGGAAGCTGTCTCGAACATTAACTTAATATTTTATCTTCGGGGATTTCTGATTCAATAATATTGCCCAATTGTTTAATAACTGTATTTAATTATATATTTTAAACTTTCGCGATTTATACTATTCATATTTAATATAACGGGTCTTATCGCGATAACTAATAGTAGTAATACCTTTTTATTGCCCGACGTTTCGACGAAGTTGAAAATGCTAGTCACCTACTAAAGTGAGGAAGAGTGTGAACAATACAATCGAAAATATACAAAATGAATTACTCACAGTAACTTATTTTATGTTCGTCTTTTTTTTTCTATGTGAGTTATACAAAGTTGATAGAAATTCACGTTTGTTTTGGTTACTCTCAGTTACCTAGGTAGGTTTAGATAATTCTTAAAAAGATGAATCAATTTGTTGAAAATCTACATTTCACTGGACTCAGCTATTGTACTCACCCGCTTTTAGCGTTACAACATCCCGTTGCTAAAGATTTAATGAATGTAAGAATTTGATAGAATTTTGTAAAAAAATAGCCTTTTCTTTTTGTTGCAGTTTACTGTATAGTATTACCTCACTAAAGTTGATCTTTATAATGTGTGAAGGTATCAGATGGTGCCATACTACAGAATGTTATTTTTTTGCAAAAGCAACGTGTTCGTTTCTGGCTAGGAAAACTTATTTTTCAAAAAACTAATGATGCAGTTTTAGTTTTAATCAAAATCGGCTCTGTGACTTAAATTATTTTTCGCTTTTGCTTATAGTTTCGGTTTTGTTCTATCATATCCAGTAAAAAAAATACCCAGTAAATATATTATTTTTTAAAATGATTATATTAATATAATATATATCTTTCCTATTTGAATCAGATATTATTCACTATTTCATTGGTTTCAATTTTGTTCCCTATAAAATTGGCTTTCTGCTAGTGAAAGTTTCATCAAAATCGGTCCAGCTGTTTCAGATATTAGCCGAAACAAACTGAGTGACAGATAGACATACAAACATTTTAAAATTGGTAATTTTGCTGTCAGTACCGTGTATACTTTCACATGCATTTATTTAAAATTACAAACAGACACATCAATTTTATTTATTTGTATAGATGTACATATACCTTCCATTCTTAAATCGGAAAATGTTCACTATTTTATTGGTTTCTCCAATATTTTGTTATCGTGTAATTCTCTTTTTTACTTATTGATTAAAATAAATATATTTTTTAATATAAGTGGCCTAATTTAATCCTTATAATATTAGCTATAGGGGCTGCTATAATGTTTTTAAGAACTTTTTAGACTTTGTGATATTTTGTGATTGTTTTCTTCCATTCCCACTCCCTTCTCTGGGCCTCACATGATTAATGGACATCCTCTAAATGCGGGTGAAAGTTGATTCAGCTGTTTCAGAGATTAGTCGTAAGAAACAGACTGACAGTACTTGATGTAAGTACTTTCATGCATTTAGTGAAAATCACAAAATAATGTTCGACGTGACGTTGACATATCTTTTTTAGCAGGCACAAACGCACAGATAAACAGACATACAGACAAAAATTCTTACAAATTTTGTTTTGGGTTCTATTGCGTAGGTAAAGGCCTCCAATATTTTTTTCCATATATCTTACATGTACAGACAGCGACCCGTTAGAATTTTTTTCATATATAAGGAGTTCGACTCTATACTGCGGTCATTCAAATGGGAGGTTCGGTAAGTGTAACTCATCACATTCCGCATAAAAAAAAAATTCCCAAAAATAGTTTTTAAACATTTAAAATATTTAAATATTCGAGCTCCACTGTTCGTGCGCACGCATTACACTATCTAAGGCGCGCGCAGCACAACTTCGGTTTACACTTACCTCGTAATGAGTAAAAGTGGTCGAGTCCATAGCACCTACCAATACGCAATCCGTAAGTTGCATATAAGGTTTGATACTCATGTTTCGAGTCATCCATTTAGTGTATCGTACTTTAATTTTCTTTTACACAACAACCGCACTTAACTAACTGTATCACTTAACAAAACCTTTAAAAACATAAACACTTTTTGGTGGACACACGAGTGTAAACGCGCGCGAAAGATAATTTAACAAAATAGCTAGGCGGGTCACTGATCTCAGTCAGCTGTGGTTAGGTCATTGACCTACGGTACCTATCTAATACGTCTAATTACCTCAGGTATGATTCGAATTTACCGTCACACTTGATCAGGCATCGGACTGGCAAAGTAATTGTAACAACATCTCGTAAATAAATTTAATCGAATTTATCCCAATAGTTACGTAAGCGTACGTATAGTTACGTAATTTCAAAAATTAATCACGTAACATTAAAATCAAAATGTGTCAAAACAATTTCGCGTGTTTAAAAATTAGAATCATCTCTGTTTACCAAAGTCATTTAATATTTCAGAAACAAACTGACGAGCGTATAAATAAGAATGATTAATAACTGTGTTGCGACATTTCGCTAACATAACATTTTTTTAATACCTTAAACAAGCCTACTTAAAAACAAAAAAATAAAATTAATCATTCTTCTAATAATTATTAAACAAGTACATAAATATCACACGCGATCACAATCACTAGACACTCAAAACTAAATAAAAACAGATCATCTGTCTATGGCATCACGAAGTATCCTCCGAAACAAATAAACAAAATAAATAAAATTAGGTAACACCAATTGAATATTTTATTCACAATTTTTATCAAAGCATAATTTTGATGTCATTTGTTATACCCACTATATTAATATTTTGCACGATATTTGTCATAGCCTATACGTGTTTATAAAAATCGTAATTTATAATAACATATTTTCACTATTTTCACGAATTTAAAGTCAATTAAAACATTAAAAATCAACGACTTTGTCACAACAATTCAGCATGTTTAAAAATTTAAATAATCCCTATTTACAGTAATATCTCTTTTTAAAAAACTATTATGATTATTTGAGTTTATAAAATTGAATTAATAGAAATTAGACACTATGATGACAACGCGTATAATATTAAACAAGTGTTAAGTTCTAACCTAACCTACACACTTAACAAATGAAAAAAAAAACAAAGCAATATCAACTTGTAGTTGCGCGAGCAATTCATTGTATCGCAATTTCTAAGGGCTAACGAAATACTAATAATTCTAATAACCACGCCGACGCGCGACGTGCGATCCCGGGACCTCTCTGTCCCACCCCCTGCACCCGGCCTAACGATGAAGGAGAAAGACTCTTGCGCAGCGGCGATGGCCGTACCGCCCGTACCCCGGTGCCCCACTTCCCATATCTCTGTTATTTTTTTATACGTGCCAAAACAGAACAATAAAATTATTTTTGTTTAGCAAATTAGAATAATATTACTGGCTACCTAAAACAGATTTTTTTTTAATCTGCATTCCACACTGCCGTATAAAATATGATTAATTTTCTTACTAAACTGTTTTATTTTCGTACTTTTATAATATTTCAACAGTAATACATTTATTTATAAATAATAAAATGACGATGTTTTATCGTTTTATTATTTAACCGTATTATTGAACCGTGAAATAGCGCCATCGGACTTTTATAACATTGTTTTCATAATACTCATATTAGGTACATACAACAACATCAACACTAATATTTATTATTGTCGTGTATTAATCAAATTCAATTTTACTTATGGAATAACTTTAATTTACTAAAACACAATAAAACATTCTGATGAATGAACTCTTAAAATTTTATAAAAAGGATAAAATACGTAAGTGCTTAAGTAGAAAAATTATTTGTCTTATAATAGATTCTTGTTATTATTAAAAAGTTGTAAATAATAATAATTAAAAACAAAATAATTTTAGGTCATAAAAAATTGTTACGTAAATTAAGTGTATTCAATCCTATTATCTTTCTTTGAAGTTGTATTGTTAATAATATGTTATTACATTATTAGTAGATAATAATAAGTCAAATATCGACTTATTTTTTTAATTGCGAAAATCACGGCTAATAGTAGTGACCTTGAAACTTGATGCTTCGACCTCACATTAAGCGACATTAAAGGACACTTTCCGTGACATGACCTTCAAAGAGAATAAGAGAATGTAAGATACAGAGAACAAAATTTCTCCTTGGTAGATTTGAACTTACTTTAAATCGAATTATTTTGAAATTGTAAATTAATTCAATTCGAGACTTTATAGTACCTACCTCTTTCCACGTTCAGTAACTAGTAAATGAAGTAGGTAATATTTTTTTTTAACCTAACCCATAGTTCATTCAGTTTTCGCTGAAGTACGGTTTCATCATTTTTTATAAAGAAAGCTAATATGTGGTTGATGATAAGGGTTTAGTAACAAAAACAAACAATTTAGAATTCAATAACTAAAATAATACGTAAGTTGCAGAGGTCATGCGAAAAATGAGACTTCATAATATTGTGTAAACTAGCGAAGTTCAATAATATTAATGTACTAAGGTATTTTTAAATAATACTTTTGAAAAAACGAATTACATGTTTAACACTCCGCCGTACTACTGTTGAGTAATATTTTATTTATTTTTACGTAATACGTAATTCTGTATTTTATAATTATGTATTAAATATTTTTAAATAATGATAATTCGTTTTAAGTTATCAGTTTCGCCGCTAGCGCGGCCTTGTCCTTCGAGTCTTCGTTGAGTATCTTCGTCTCACTCCCACTTGCATTTCTCCTTGTTTTTTTAACTTTAGTTGCAAAAAACTTCCGGTATCTCCAGACGTTAGAAATTACGCGTGTTACATTTATAGTTTCGAATGTGTAAAAACAGTGAATTAATGACAATAATTGTGTTATTAGAAGTACAAAAATGTTTAAACAATGATTACTGTGAAAGATATCGTAATAAATATGTTTAATAGATACTGTGAAAAATAGTTCAGTGTTATAAAAATATCTATTCACCTAAGGATACTTGGTGAGCTATTTTTTTTAAATATTTTGTGTACGTTTCAGATGTATAGTGATGACATACGTGTGACACCATTTAATTTTATTAGAAAAGTATTTCATTACTTTTTTTATCATTTGAATAGGCTTGTTTAAGGTATTAAAATTATGATTGTTATTTAAGATAGCTTATGAAAAATTAGTTGTGATAGACTATAAATACAATAGTAGAACATTTTTAAATCTAATAATTATTAAAAAATAGTATTTTATTACTTAATTAGGTAAAGGATTATGTTGTTACTTGAAATATTTTCTTACTAATATTATAAACGTGAAATGTGTATGTATGTATCGATGTTTGTTATTCTATCACGCAAAAAGTACTAAATGGATTTTAATGAATCTTTACAATAATAAAGCTTCTACATCAAAATAACACATAAACTACCTATTCTATCTACTTTTATCAACATACCACGCGAGTGTAGCAGGCGGAGGCTAGTATAATAATTATTATAAATAGAGATGAGTCCAATTTTTAAACACACCTGATTGTTGTGATACATAGTTTATTTATTTAAATGCTATGATCAATTTCTAATACCTGCCTTGACGTTATTCAGTTTTGTTATATGTTTTTATGAATTTCATTAAGTTAATTAACATGATGTCACAATTAATTTGCCAATCTCAAGCCTGGTGAAGTTTGACGGAAAATTAGAATCATACTAAGGTAAAGTTAAGTAATGTCGTAGTTGTACGTAGTTTGGTAGGTCCATACAGCTGACTTTTGTCAGTGACTTACCTAGTGATTTTGTTCGCTTATCTTTCGCACACAATTTGACTCGTGGTTTGTGTGTACACTCGAAAGTGTTTGTTTTCTATCTTAAATGGTACGTTGAGACTCGAATACTTTGTAATGCTATAGACAGATGATCTGTTTTTATTTAGTTTTGAGTGTCTAGTGATTGTGTTCGCGTGTGATATTTATGTACTTGTTTAATAATTATTAGAAGAATGATTAATTTTCTTTTTTTGTTTTTAAGTAGGCTTGTTTAAGGTATAAAAAAAATGTTATGTTAGCGAAATGTCGCAACACAGTTATTAATCATTCTTATTTATACGCTCGTCAGTTTGTTTCTGAAATATTAAATGACTTTGGTAAACAGAGATGATTCTAATTTTTAAACACGCCAAATTGTTTTGACACGTTTTGATTTTAATGTTACGTGATTAATTTTTGAAATCCTTCGCATGTAATATAATAAATTCAATTAAGTTTATTTACGAGATGATGAAGAATTACTTTGCCAGTCGGAAGCCTGATCAAGTGTGACGGTAAATTCGAATCATACCTGAGGTAATTAGACGTATTAGTTAGGTACCGTAGGTCAATGACCTAACCACAGCTGACTGAGATCAGTGACCCGCCTAGCTATTTTGTTAAATTATCTTACGCGCGCGTTTACACTCGTGTGTCCACCAGAAAGTGTTTATGTTTTTAAAGGTTTTGTTAAGTGATACAGTGAGTTAAATGCGGTTGTTGTGTAAAAGAAAATTAAAGTATTACGATACACTAAATGGATGACTGGAAACATGAGTATCAAACCTTATATGCAACTTACGGATTGCGTATTGGTAGGTGCTATGGACTCGACCACTTTTACTCATTACGAGGTAAGTGTAAACCGAAGTTGTGCTGCGCGCGCCTTAGATAGTGTAATGCGTGCGCACGAACAGTGGAGCTCGAATATTTAAATATTTTAAATGTTTAAAAACTATTTTTGGGATTTTTTTTTTATGCGGAATGTGATGAGTTACACTTACCGAAACTCCCATTTGAATGACCGCAGTATAGAGTCGAACTCCTTATATATAGATTTAAAAATATCTAAAATAGAAGTAACCCCAAGTCACTCCTTATAACATTTGCTAACTGCAAAAAGTACCATCAG